>VZSC01017643.1:34415-55217 GCA_013398225.1 Steatornis caripensis | reverse complement strand
AACCACCACCACCAAAAATAAACCAGGTTCCTAGTCAGCTGTGTCAGCTTCATCCCTGCAGGCAGGCCCATGCTTCTAGCCTGTTGGAGTAAGCTCAGTGATTTTCTGAGTGGCAGCAAAATTCTGCCCCTGTGGTTCCTAGTACATTCTCTTCAGAACCTCTGAAGCCTGATGGGTTTCTTTCTGCTCCTTGCAGCTCCTTGTCATGGGGGGACATGGTCTCGTCTCCCTCTTCTGGCTCTCTTGTCTGCCGCACTCTGAAATCTCCAAAGTTCAGTGCCTCGTCAAGGAAAGGAACAAATTTTTCTGCTGCCCAAGGAGCCCACTGACCCAGTTTTTAAAAAAATCAACACTATTATAGATGTAACGGAACAAAGACACTAAGAAAAAAACAGATGTTACAGAACACTCTGCAACTTAGTATGCTGCCATCCTGTATTAGAATTACAGAATTAGAATTCGGAGTCCTGAATTAGAATTACATCTGGGTTCCCATCCCCTGGTCATGGGTTTCGTTTTTTTTGTTTGCTTGATTGGTTTGTGTGTGTGTGGCTTTTTAGTCTTATGTCTACCATCTGGCTTTGGAAATTACTAGGTATTTTTGTCCTAAGAAATTCCTTCTGTCATCCATGAGCATATAGTCATAAACTATACTTTCATTCTAAAATTATGAGATTTTAATATTTCACCAGCTAAGTTTCCAATAGGAACACTGGTTTCAGTTAGCAATACCAGATATCATTCAATTTCTGCTCCCAATTTCAGACTAACGCATCATTTCTTGAATGCACTTAGTAAAGAGAAAATAGATAAATGCTGGTGTAATATAACTACATTTCAAAGTCTGCACACAGACTTCGTATTCCTGTAGAAATTTATCAAAATTTGCTATTCTGGTATTGTTTTTCCAGAATAAGTATATCCACATGGAGTTCATACCAAAATAAAATGTTCTGGAGTACTTATTTCACTCGGTTCTCAAATATGGACAAGTTGTTAAATACTTCCAGCCAAGAATCTGGGAACATCTGGGGGGTTCACTCCCTGTAGAGATTTTTCTCCCTGCCTCTCACAGCATTGGATTTTTACTGTAACTTTCATATATTGTTTTTTCTTTTCCCTTTTTTCTTTTTTTTTCCTGCATTGGTTTTCCTCTTTCATGTTTCAGTTTTAAAAAGACAGGTAATGTAAAAGTTCACACAACATTCTTGGCACTGATGTATACTACACACATTACTATTTATTTCTGTTAAGTGAGCTTAATGACTGAAAATGAGGGACTGATTGGGTGCGGTGTGAAACAGTGATGATAGGTGCAAACATTGGGGGGGACTTACTGCCTTTGCCTTCAGGCATCTAAATCTGGACTAATCATCCTAAATTTCTTCTGCAGTCGTGGGAGAGCAGTAGACATTTTTAGGGTGGAAATCACTGGACCTGTTTTAAATGTCTGCTTTTAGTATGGAATGACTTATAAGGTACTCACTTGGAACTTTAAAGGAATTAGTCATATGCTTAAGCTGTAGTAATTCTATAGTATTTTGGTAGTGAAGTCCTAGGATGTGAATGCCATGAGGGCACTACCATATAGGGATCACTTCCCTCTGGCAGACAGAAGCTGAGCTTCCAGTGTCAGGCTTGTTGTCAGTCTTTCAACATTTGGAGAGTCTGAGCGTTCTTCCTGAAGGACTGATACATGCTACTTCACTGGACTGTGAATAAGATCCAGAATTTGGAGGGCATGTTTTAGACTTGAGGATTTTCCAAAAAAAATAAGAAGTGTGAGAAATTCTGGTCTCAGACTGGGTTGCTCCAAGACCATTCCTGGTTTCACGCAAGGCTCGCTGCTTTCCTGTCTGGCTCCTGTGAGTTTTGATTTAAGGGTTCTTCCTTTTTCTGTTGGCACGAATCTTGAAAGTTCTTTCACTTCTTCTGTGTCATTCCAACTTTGCCAGACTCCGTATTTTTCTGGTGAAAAATGAGTGAAGAAGCTAATGGTAATTAAAAAGCTAATTGTAATTAAAAGAAATAATTGACCTGAATACTTGGTTAGGTAGTGTACACATGTGTTTTAATCAGATCCTGAATTCGTATTTTGAAACAAGATGCAGAGACGACTTTATTAACAGCAGAGTGCTTTAAGCACCAAGTTTTTGTACCTACCTATGAAAAAGTCCCTCACTGAGATGTACCTTCTTTTAACTGACAAGATATATGCGTGAGAAACTTGACAAGAAACCAAGTCTGCCATGTGATACAGAGGTACTGCTTTGATAAACTGTTGAAGTTTTCAAATAACCTTAAAAAAAGCACAGCTGGAAGATGTTTATGGTACCTTCCTCAGTGCAAGAGAGCTGACTTTTTAAACACAGCTTTTAAAGTATTTACCTTCACCTTTATCTTGCATTTAACACTCAACAGCAAATTAAATTTTGCTGTGAAGTACAGTGTTGTGCCAAGTATTCAAAATTTAAGATCTATGGAGTGAATGGTTCTTTTTATAGATTTCCCTACTTCCCCTCCTTGAATCTTTACAATAATAAAACGCTTGTGGGATTTACAAGACATTAATAGGCAGAGGCTACTTTGAACTCGTGCAAGGAGGGCTGTGTTGCCTGTTTTTTCAGCTGTAATATACAGAGGTTCATCTGAACTATTTTTGTGCACATTCCTTGTATAAATTTTATCTGAAGAAAAATAATGTATTGAGTTATGCTGTTTAAATTTCATAGAGCTCTTGTTTTCTGTAAACATTGCATTTAAAGCTGATGTTTAAGGACAGTTTTGTGCACTGAAAAAACAAGGTTTATTAGGTACAGTATAGTAAGCCTAGTTTAATGTTCTTCTGTTTTATGTATAAGCTAAGTTGATTTTTTTCAATAATTATCTCTAATGTGTATTACTAAATGGGGGGTTTGTTCGGTTCTTTTCAAACCTTTTTAACTGTTCTCCAGCGCATTAAATCTGGCAGAGATGGCAGTGCACGTAGCCGCAGAGAAGGAAATGCTGGTAGTGGTAAGTACTTAATGCCTGTGCTTAAATATCAGGTTCGTCAGGATCCTAAAGAGAATAGTTTTTCTTAAAGTGTTTGTAAAACCTCGTTACATTCTGAAATGCACACAAGTATGCATTGAGTAACATGCAAGTACTTCACAAATTTTATTTCATACTTCTTGATAATCTCATTGCTGTATGAAACCTCAGCCAGTATAGTAGGATGGATTTGGTCTGACTTGTGCTTTATATACAGCTCTCAGTATATTCTTAAAGCTAAATTTCTACTTTTCAATATGGTAGACTTGAACATTTTTATTCCATTAACTTTGAAATATTTACTATGAGGAATCATTTATTATAACAAAACAGAACATGTAGGCCTTGAAAACCAGGAATTCATTGTGTCTTTATTTAGTATGGAGGAAAGGGTATTTTGTGCTCACCATCCAGTCTATTACATTAGGTGTTTGTTACAAGTTCAAGAGGCTATTTTGTGCAACCAGCTCCGTAATAAGAAGACACCTGTACTATCTTTGAGCCCCTTTTCTTTCCCTTCTTCTTTCCGAGCCCCTTTTCTTTCCCTTCTTCTTTCCCTTTTCTCAGTATAGCAGAGTTGGAAGTACTAGAGTCTTCCATAGAGGAAAGCTTTCTCTTTAACTACTAAGTCTCTCTGCTCCTATAGATTTACAGTGCTGGCTTTCATAAATGTAAAATTCTAGCAGTGTAAGTCTGGAAACTGGCCTTCTTTGTCTTTTCTGCACTAGGTAGTCTGCATATTGCAAAGCTAATGATTTTTCCCTCCCATTATTAAGTCCATGAAATGTTAATAATGTTAAACTTAACTGTTTCCCGCTGCTGCTCTAAGGAAACTAGCAGACTTCAGGCTACTTTATCCACCTGCAAAAAAAAATCCGTTTTGACCCAAAGAGGAAATGATGTCTTTGTATTCTGCTTTTGGTGTATCTTAATATCAGTGGGTCTCATAAAAAGACATCCTCTATAAATTCTTGCCTCTCTTCCCTTCCTTTTACAGAGAAATAATTTATAGATTTTTTTTTTTCTTACTTCGTAATTTTATTTCTCCACCTACATAGCAGGTGCTTTACTACATTTATCCAATTCTGTACAGTCCTGGAAATTACTAGTGTAATCTTAAGATGACCTTAGAATGCTGTTACATTTATGAAGACTGCTCTCCTAGGTTCTCTAAGAGTTAAGAATGAGTGTTGGGTGCTTGAGAGAGATCTCATTCCTTTTTCAGTTCCTTAGTTTCACTAGAGAAGCTTTTAAATCATTTCTTGATGTGTAGGAAAAACACCATTCACCTAGGATTGAATTTTACCTGTTCTGGGCCTCAGGCCAAAGTAATTATTGGGGCGAAATTCCTTATTTTGGTAACAGAGAGGGATGGAAACATTTCTGGACTCTCCTTTGTTACATAAGCCCTATGATCAGGCAGCCAGCTAGAGGTGACAGGAAAACAGCAGTGTGAGACAGCATCAGTCCCTGTTTCCTGTCATAAAGTGGAGATCCACTTTGGCTTACAAGATACAGAAATGTAGAGCAACATTGGTAGCAGGCAGGGGTATTTACAGCTGTGCAAAACATAGCATCAGGCATACAGGCAAATGGCACAAAGGGTCTCTTTTCTTATAGCTGTATTTTGTAATTATCCATACCCTCATTAGTGAAAAAGGGGCATGTTACCAGGAGAGAGTGACTCAGTAATTTAGCAAAAGAGGATATAAATAATGACCAACCTGGAAAGACGCTAAGACAACATTAATCCCCCAAACTACGAGTTTGTCAATACTTCTTTTAAAGACAGAAATATCTGTGGAAAGTTGTCTTTAAAAAAAAAATTTTATAAACAATCTCTTCCTCACCCCTCCAAAGTTGAACACATGAGGAACTTTGACTGCAAGTTCTAGTAATTTTAAGGCATTGCTCCTTCCCTCTATAACCAGAGTAATGGGAGAAGAGCAAATACAGCTACCTACAATGCTAACATAAAGAGGATGAGAGGGTAAGCAGGGTCAGACTTGACTAGAATTTGTCCCTTATTGTTCAAGATATTATGTCAAATTCATGAAAGAATGGAAAAAACAGAGTTTGGGAACAAATCTATGTAAGAGCATGTTTGAGAAGTCTCTGAGACAAATTCAGTGCCAAAGATCCAACCTTGCTGGAAATGACTCAGCAAACAAGCAGAGGTACAAAGAAGGTCCTATATTGAGCCTGGTGTTAACTTTCTGCTGGGATTCCTAATTAAAAGGTGTGGTGAGATGTACTACTTAAATCTATTTTTAGAGTCAAAGGCATTACACATTTTTGAACTAGTAATGTTCTGGGGAACCTTATCAGTGAAGAAGCTGCACCTTCACAGCAACACAAGTTAAGAACTGTGTTGTAGTTTGTCTGGCTTTTATTGATGATGACTGAGAGAAACCTGAAGACCCAAATGTTATTTTGCCCAGTGTTTGGCATTATTCACCTGGGTTATGAGTCTGTATTTTGCAGTGTAAGAAATTTCTGTACATGGCCTGTGTGAAGACACATCTGAAATATAAACATAGGTTATTTTATTTTAGAATCTTAGTACACTTCTGATGAATTAATGGCTTCAAAACGACAAAAAAATTATATACATTTTAAGATTAATCTTTTCCAGTCGTGTCGCCAAGACCAAAAGGGATCATTTTCCTATGCTGTGTGAGGGATTTGTCATTATTACTGAACCCGGTGAAGCATGGAATCCTCCTTAGTTTAGTACTTAATAGCTAAAGTACTTACTAGCTAAATGAAGTGTGTATGCATTGCAAATATTTTAGGTATGATGCATGTTTTATTTCTTTCCTCTTACCAGTTCACTGTCCCAATACTTCCTGGCATTGCTAACAGGTTTCCACCACCCCCCACGCCCCAACTATTTTGTCCCTATATAGTTATTTATATTAGGAGTATTAATAATTCAGGCTTCCTTGTCTTAGGAAATATTATCTAAAATAGCTTTTAAAGAGGAAGTTAAGAGGAAAGATAACCAAGTCAGTAGGGTTTGTGCTTAATACGACACCTGCTACTTTGCCAATACATTAAAACAGAAGGCGTGTGAGATGCACCAAAGCATAATTTGAAGAATACCATCAGTGTGTGCATGGATGGTAGACAGAATGGAAAAAGGGGAGACCAAGAAAATGGACATCTGTATCAGTGTCAGTTAAAGTCTGCTCTTGTCTTGTGAGAAGAATAAGCATTAAATCTAAAATGCCTACCCAAAATTGAACGCATTTGTTCACTCTTAGGATAAAAAGTGAAATTTTATTCTCCTCACAAATACCAGATTTATGATTTTCAGTCTTGATTCATGTTGGAGGCAGATGACATGGGTTCAGTCCCTTAAAACTCTCCTTTTTAATTTAAAAAAAAAAAGAAAAAAATCAAAACCCTGAAGGGAGCTCACAGTATGTCTGAGTTCAGGCAGTTCTCAAAGATTTTATTTCCAGTAATCTTTTATTGTTTTCATACTCACTTTTTTGTGTTTTGCAGAGATGTGATAGTAACACCCAGAATTTGGAAGTTAGAGCATTGTGGTTTTTACGACCCTAAGATATTTTTAGTGTTCAGTAGCATAAAGCCTTTCATAGATAAGGACAAGTGTGAGTTTAAGGAATACATTACCATTGCAGTGTTTACTTGGTCTCTGCATTTGCCCTGCTCTCTGAATGGGGAGTTCTGTACTGGATGAGAGGGGAGTTGTGTACTGGATGAGAGGAGCCATGCAGTCTCGGACGGGAGCCCAAAGAAGCAGTGTTGAATTCAGAAGATGGAAGGCTGAGCACTTTGCATTCGCCTTGTTACCTGAGCCTCTCCAGATTAATTTGGGAAGGAAACGATGTGAGAATAATTTAGGTGTCTTTTTCCCTTTTTCGTTTCACCAGCGATGATGTCAGTGGACAAATGTGTTTGTGCATCTCAAACAAGCATCCCCTATTCAAATTCCCTTTACCAGCCCATAGGGATCTCCTCATGTAATATAGAAGCACATTATAAATGTTAGGGGCATAAGCATCCCAAATAATCTTGACTGCGGTAGAGGCAAGAGATTCTTCTGTTACCCTGCAGCCAGGACTTCATGATCACTTATATTTTCTAGGTTCTGTGTGCCTGTTGATGCCTCATTAATTACCAGTCATTGTGGGATGGTTCCATTGGCTGTGTATAAAAAAAAAAAAGTTCTTTTTAATAAACAGACATCTGAGAGAAGAGAACATCTGTTTTCGGCATCTGAACTAAGAAGTTAGCTGAACTGAGACAGCAGAAACAATTTTTGTTCAACAGAATTTCAAATCAAAATGAACGGCAGTGGAGTTAAAAATTGCATCTGCTCCCCATGCTGTTTCTTGGTTTTAATACCATTTTCTGCTTGCTGTGCTGAACTTACTGTTGTCCTCCGTCAAACCAAACCAAAGCCCTCTCTTCTTACAAAGATGGTGTCTTCATCCCAAATACAAAAGATATGCAGAGCTGCATTTAAACATATTCTGGATTTAATGAACCATCTGCAGTCTTTAAAAGCATTAGCCCATGATGCACTTTGTTACATAAACATTTTACAGAGGAGGTATATTGCCAAACAACCTTACCCTTTGATATCTTTTCCTGATGAGTAAAATGGTACTAAAAATTCTAATTTATGTCCTTTGTGATACTGGAGACATTGCTAATGCAGTAGTCTCATCACTGTAATAGCAACTAGTGAGATTCCTTTAAAAAAGAAATATAAATATAATGGATTTTATGGGTTGAAGTGATACACACAGACATATCTTACTAAGTAGGAAGTACAGAAACAATTTGAAAGATTTAGAATCTTTTTTGCTATGTATCACTGTTTAAAATAGGATTATTCCAAAACAGGATTACTTTTGCAGTATGTTGCTTTATTTATTATTCTGCCATATAAAATTAACTGTTTTTTTTAAAGCTAAGTTTTATACTTTGATTCTTTTTTTATTCTTCCAACTTGTATGTGGAAGAATTAGTTGAAGTTCGTTTTCGTAGGAAGTTGAATAAACAGAACATATTATACTTACAGTAATTTAAATATCCTAAATATAACATTATGGGGGATGACTTGTGAACAGATGAGAGGAAGGAATGCACTGTAAAAGGTATCAGCATGCAGAGTCTTATTGATGTCTTTATATGCATAGTTCCCAGTTAAGGCTATTGAACACAGACTGTGAGGAAAAGATAATGTCAGCATGATAATCTAAGTGTCAAGCATAATCGTTTTACAGAGTAAATATATTTATAAATCAGATTTTAAAATTATATTGACCAGCTCTACTTAATTAGTTATGTTGCTTTTTCAACTGAAATCTGGAGCCGTGTTCTTGCAGTCACTTTATGTGTTTGTGTCCACATTTTCAACGCAGAGTGAGTACGCTGGGACTGGCCTTCAGGTGAGCTACAGTAATAACATACTTTTAAAATAAAAGCACAATAAGTAAATAAATAAGGAGCATGTATTAATTGCAGTGAAGGTTTCCTTAGATACAGAGAGCAATTTAGTTCAGCAGTGGTTTTTCATTATTCAAAAACATTATTTAATTAGGAGCATGTGTTTATACAGTTACTAGAGTAATGCAGATAGAATTAATTTGCAGTTTGAGAAATGTCTACCTGTAGCCCTTTGATTGCAAGTGCAATCAGACAGATGTTAACACTCAAAGCTCTACTATTAGTAGAGGAAAAACTACAAAAAAAGCTTTTCAAGCTTTTCATCCAGAGATTTTATTATTATCCTTTGTCCCAGTGTTAGCTTTGTTTTCTTCTGTATGTTATTTTACTGAAAGTTAGTTTCATTCTCATAATGCAAAAGCTGGAATGTGTATAAAATCTTTTTCCTGGATGACGGAGGGAGAGATGGGGGGCAGGGAACAGTGAGCAGGAACGGTAAAGCTCACCTCCCAGAAATATGCACATCTGTGATAAAATGCTTTTAAAACAATTCTTCCACTGAACTTGTCTTTACTGTAGGATACCAAAATCCTGGAGTCTACATTGCAAGCTCACATTTCTTACCGTTGGCCAAATTATGTATGTATGTGTACTGAATGAAAACACATAGATGGTTTATCTGCAAACAGAACTGTAAAAAGTAATTTCAGGGTGAGACTTAAACTTCTGGCAGATCAGGTTATATGGTCAGCAGAATTTTTGATAGCTGCCATATTGGCAGCCAAATCCTGTATTTCATGGCAGAGTGTAAAGAAAAGCCTTACCCCAAGTGGTTCAACAACTCGGACACTCCTCCTGAAAGGTGGAGTTGTGGGTTTGAACTCCTTGGGGTGAAGGCAGGCATTGAAGCTAGACCTCTGGCTTCCTGAGCTGCTATCTGACATCTACATGTAAGGTAGATGGTGTCAACTACCCCTTATTCTCTTCCAGGTGCACTATAAAATGAAAGGTGTTCCTCTTCCACATTTTTGGGTATACTCAGACCATAGTGCAGTCCATGGAGACTTGATGTAGTTTTGCATATTAGCTTAATTTAAACTAATGACCATTAGTTTATGGTCTGGCTGCTACCAGAAGATATGTTAATGTTCCCTTCACTCTTGCTGTAGATATGATGGTCATATAGAGGTAAGTTGAGCTGCATTACTTTGCTGATCCACTTGAGAAAAAAGTTTTCATTGGGTTAGTTTTAAACGTATCAGTAACCTGCTCCGGCCCAGCCTGCTGCCAGTTGACAGCATGTGGAGGAGGATGCGGTGCAGAGCAGAAAGGGCAGGGTGCTTGTGGGGCGAGGTGGGGCTAGATTAGTAGAGTCAGAGTAAATGAAAGGTGAAACTCCTTACTTCAAGTTGCTATGGGTGCAGAAATTTCACAGGGGCTCAAGGGGATTTATAAATAGTTGGAGGATAGGAAATTGTTCTTGAAGAGCTACTGTATATGCTTCCTGTACTTACGATGCTCTTCCCTAAGCATCTTGTTGTTCTTTTGTATGGACAATAAGCCAGTTTAGATAGATCTTTAATCTAATCTAGTAAGGCATCCATATGTTCTTACTGCTTATGTTAAGAGGACGCTGTGTCCAGAGACACTTACTTTTCATATTTTTTTCCAGGGTGCATTTAGTCATGGTGGGATGTACTGATCAAGTAACTTGCTGCTTCTGGAAGGAACAGTCTGCACCCCGCCTCAGCGCTTCTTTTCTTTCCCATTCTGGTCATATGTTCTTGCTGCTCCCCTTGCACTATTCCTAGCACTAATCTCACCGTTCGGCGAGCTGCTTCAGGTTGTTAAACTGGAGTCAGTAATGTGTTTGGGCAACTGAATCAAGTCTGAAGCCGAAAAGGCTATGTTTGTGTAAAAAGCTTAACAGCACTCACAATTCCATTGACTATTGGTTCATAAAGTGAAAGGGAAGCTAGGCACCAAGGTTGAATGCTGAACATCCTGCAGGCATCTTGCTGCTCAGGATGGCCATTTTGGGAAACTCAGTCATAGCAGTTAAGTTCTTAAGAAACTTCAGAGCTGTGGGGGGTGTAGTTGCTGAGGTTTAGATACTTCAAGGGTTGGACATCCACTAGATCAGGAGAGAAAAGGGGGGAAAACTTGGCTTCAAGTTTTGGACTTACTGCTTTATTCCCTCTTGTAGCCCTAAAAAGCTGAAGGGTTCTAAGGTGTCCAAGAAAACTTCTGTTTTCAGTTGTTTTAGGGCAGTAAGATACACAGGTAGCTTGTGGGTATTATGTTTATCCTAGACATTTCGGTTTGTCTACCATGCTTTTTTTTTTCTTCTTTTAGTTAATATAAAATCTTTCACCTCTGGTAGTATCAGTAAAACCCATGTGTTTTTATCCTTCACCGTTGAAAACTTTTAATATGTCACCACCTTCCTCTTTTATTTTCATTACACTCAGTTCTTCCTTTCTGGAACTAACCAACTAAACCTGTGGAGTTTCTTTGACTAGTTCAGTCTTCCCCTAGCGTATTTCTTCTGTATTGTTCTTGTCTTTGCATCTAATTACTGCTGCTTCCAACTTTCTTAATTATTTTGTAAATTACTTGTTTTCCATTGCACAAGATGCTGTGCCTCTGCTCTTTCTCTCCCTGTTAAACATTTTGTATTCTCCTCTAAACTGTACTCAAAATGTTTTCATCCACACCATCTTTGAAGCTCAGCACTCACCTCCTTGTGCAGGCCTGTTCAAAGCCCACTGAAGTCAAGAGGAGGCTCTCTTGTAATTTCAGCCCTTTGGTTGACACCCCCCCACTCCAAACCCCTCCTCCTCCGTCGAACTCATTGACTTATTTCAGCTTCCTCAAATCCTTCGTTAGCCATTCGCTTCTTCCATGGAACCTGTCAGTGAGAACTGATCCAAGGGAGGTTGATGTAAAATAGGTTTTCCTTGCTTTGAAGTTTCAGTGGTAATCTGTGTCTTGTAAACATATTAACTGTCTGACATGTGACTGTATGTATGAGATCTTTCTTGGACCAGAGACATTGTCTTCCAGCTCAGGGCTGAGTAAATTGAAGTCTGCAGTAGTATTTATAGAGAAATAAAGGGTTGTCATCTTTGTGAGAGATTTTTTTGTTTGTTTAAAATAGTAATGATATTTATAAAAAGAACATTTATAGTAAATAAGACAATGGAAATGTGTCGCCAAGTCTAGTGTTTGCTGAATGAAACCCATTTTTCCTCCTTACAGATGGAGGACTTTTAATAACAACATTGTTTCGTGTTGTAAATGAGCGTGTTTGCATTTGGCTGCATGACATGTCCTTCCTCGCAAATATACCAACCCAAACATGAAACGTTTTCTCCTAGGAGAAAAAAAATTGCATAAAAATTTGTTGTAGCAGACGAGATTGAAAGCTTGCCATGAATGTGAAAAAGAGATTCAGAGGCGAACAGAATATTTAAAGTGTCTGGAATACTGCTGTGGCAAGAGAATGTTAGTCTGATGTTGTCTTGGCACGAGGCAGCCCTCGGAGCCGACACATTCCTTGGGGCCCCGCTGCAAACTGAGCTGCCAGCACAGTGTTTACAGCAAGATGCGGGGCCAGGATGGTCTGTATACATGAACTGTGCCTGCCTGCCATGCAGCCAGCACATGCCAAATATACTCTTGTAATTAGAAGCAAAGTTAGTGTTGTATTTAACCTTGACAGCATTCAACAGGTGGATCATACTAATATATTAGTAAGCACACAGACATATGAAATGTCCGTATACATTGTGACAGTGTTTATATATCATGCTTATTTTAACCCCAAAATGTGACTGTAATTTATAAGCAACTGAAATGTCAGCATTCAAAGTAGAAATATTTTAATGTGTTTACTCCAAAGTAAATAAGGCTGTATATATATATATATATATTTATTTTTTTAAATTAAAACACACACGTGTGGACACAGTGTCCGTTGTGTTTTAATGACTGCTATTACAAATGAGTACTGTATCCATCATGAAAAGATGGTTTCATCCAAATCTTGTTTGACAGATAGTAGCTGAATTTATGGTGTTCTTGTATCGTGATTTCACAGAGCATAGCAGCATGTTATTTGTCTTCAACTTTTTTTCTTTCTCCCCCCCAGATAGTGGTGGTACCAAAGGGGAAAGACTGAGTGCCAAACTAAAAGCTTTGCCTGGACCAAGTGAACCATATGAAAGTAGCAGTAGTAAAGAAATAGGCAAGTGGACATCTTACATCTTGTTACTTTCCTGGCCCTCTAAGAGGGAGGAGATGGAAAAAATAAGTTCTTGGAAGAGCATGTATAGTTAGACAATTAGGAAAACATTTTCCCCATGAAATAAATGTGATGAACGGCTTTAACTTAATTGTTCAGAGCTCACTATAAAGTATTTATAATGGGGGTTGGACTAGATGATCTCTAGAGGTCCCTTCCAACCCCTACCATTCTGTGATTCTGTGATTGTGAAATGTGTCCCATGTAAATGTTTATTACTTTTGATACCTGTCTGCTGTGTGCTTTAGTCAGTTCTTGTGGTTCTGCAATCAAGTTGTTCACTAAGATTGAATTTTCAAAGGGGGTTGAAATCCCAAATCCATCTGGAATGCCATACTTCTGAAAATGCTCTTCCTTGCCCAACTCATCAGTCTTCCTGCTCCATGCACTTTTCCAAAGTCTTTTTCTTGCTTAACGACTGTAATAAAATAAATTTATTTTAGAAGAAGTAGTTAAAAAAAGCTTCTGTCACTAGCAGTCAGGTACTTTGCTGTTGTGCCATGCCTCGCTTCTGGAGTGTGGTATCGTGTTCTCCTTCAGTGTTCGTATGCTCTTTCTGGTCTGCGTTTCAAAGACACATTAGAGATGTGTAATGCTAAAGACCACTCTTGTGTTTGATTGTCTCTGTTTGAAACAAAGCTAAAATCACTTGCAGGTAACCATTTCAAATGTATCTCTCTAAACCCTAGATGCCTCCTACATAGATCCACTTGGCCCACAAGCAGAAAGACCAAAAACTGCAGCAAGAAAAAGAACTGAGGAAGATGACTTTGCTGATGAAGAGCTAGGAGATGATTTGCTTCCAGAATAGCATATGGTCCACTCATAATTTTTTTTCTCCTTTTAAAAGTTTTAGCAGAAAAACATTAATCCATGATGATTTTGTAGGGAATTTTGATAAAATATTTGTGAAATACTTTGGATATATGGTATCATATATTAAAAACGTGGATTTGAAGTTGCAATGTCTTCTATAATTCATTTTTTTTAAAATAATGCTGGGGTTATTTTACTCATGCATTAAAACTACAGATGTATTCAAACTCATTGCAAACTGTATCAAGTGCATACAGCTTTTTCTTAGAGATACGACTGATGATAACAGAAAACACAGCAGTCTCTAAAATGTCACCTTTCAGTGCAAAATACCTCAAAGCAGTGTTTTAAGGTTGAAAGTCCCATATCGCTCATCCAAAGCCAGAACTTTAGGCCTGTGAACTGGCTTTCTGAAAGTGTTGGGTATGACCTTGGTCGTCTTTAAGGCCCCAGTTCAGCAAAGCACATGATACTGATACTGAAGCAAGCATCTTAATTTTAGTCTGTGCTTAGCTGAGCTAGGACCGTTTTGCAGTCTTTTGGCAATCTCCTAGATATCTTTGCAATTACAAAGATGAGGAGGTTTTTATTTCAAATGGTCAGAGTGGGCAGGATTTCTATCTAGTTTGCTCAGAATTGCTAATTAGTTTTCAGCTTTTGAATGTTACCTAGGGGATTGTGGCACTGACTACAGAGATGTGGCTTTCTACAGCCTGGGCTGAGTATGTGCAAAGATGTTCAGAATTTCCTAATACATATGTACAAAACTAGTGCGCTGGGGTGACAGGGACTTGTTTTTAAAGTATTGGTGTGAGTTTGGTTTAATAGCTAGACTTTTGTTATTGCACTTTGAAATGCAAGGATTCAGTCATCTAAAATTTTGTGCGCTCATCCTCAGTGTTGGTGCTTAGACTGTTTCCTGAGTAGTGGCACTGGAAAGTTCTCTTCGTATCTTCATGACGTGTTCTTGTCAGGTTTTAGAAACATCTGCCCGGTCTCATAAGATGTCTCTGCAAGTGGTCAAAGATACTTCTTTAATGGCACAGTTGTAGCAATGTGATCTTGTGGGGTTTATGGCACAGTTAATGAACTGCTTTACATATAACATGTTCCCTGTGATACTGGTGCAGCACTCGGTCTAGAACTGCAACAGCTTCCGCTTTGTGGTGTAAGCAGAGCACGTTCAGCATGGTCTGTGGCACAGCCTGAGGAGCTCACCAAACAAAAAAGACACGGTAAGCTCTGGGCCCTGATGCTTCTAGAGGATGGAAAAGAGCATGAGAAGGAAGTGGATGACGCCTGTCTGTCTTACTTCTGCAAGTCTCTCCTGTGCTGCAGTTCCTCTTAGCAGCAGGACAGAAAGAAAAGATTACCTCTGCTGCAGGTAGGGACAGAAAGGGAAAGAATGAGTGGCTTATGTTGCTGAAGAACTTGGATACCACACTGCAATGCTGACATGCCAAGGCACAGCAGTCTTTGGCTTTTTGACTGTTCAGCTCTGGTGAGGAGACCTTCCATTTCTTTTAGAATGAGAAAAACAGAAATATGTTGCCTCCCATGTTGCTGGTGAATCCCCAGTTTCACTGGAGACTTTACCATTTTACCTTTTTCCCCTCCTTGACAGTAGTCCAAATACTGTGCAAGCATGTGAACGCAGAGCCTGTGTGCCGTTGTTAGCTGGGTATATTCTGGGTCCATTGCAGAGCCAGCAGGACTTGCTGTCTCTGACACTGGGCAGCCCTGACCCCTCTTCGCTGAGGCTACTCGTGCAGCCCCACAATTGCCTCAACCTTGTCACTGACACCCAATACAGCAGTGCATATTTGTAATGTTTTCAATGAAATGTCAAGAGGGGAGATGGAAGGGCAGTCAAGCTGAACAACTCTCGAAGAAGGGCTCAGGCAGATGACTTAACCTTACAGTCACACTTGGGACCCATCTTTCTCTTGCCCGTTTCTCAGTGCTGCCGTATCTACTGCTCTGGTCATGGGATGACATATTCCTGGATATCATGGTAGTTCTTTTCTGTTGGGCTTACAGCTTTGGAAGACCTGGACCTCCAGGATGCAACATGCCAGCCAGGAGCGAGCATTGTCAGCTACAGACTGCAGTGGAATGAGGTACGTGACTAATCGCAGTGGGAGAAAGTGCTTGGGACCATGGCAGGGAGTATAGATAAATCTGTGAAACAGGGCAAAGGAGAAGAACAGACAAGATACTGTCATGGTCTTCTAACACAAAAAACATTTGAGTAGAGCATCTAATCTAACATTGCAATGCATAGACATGTCCATGATAAAGTATGACTCACTAATAATTTGGAATATGGTTTACAGGCAGGCTTAGTCCGTAGAAACATTCCTACAGACATCAGAGAAATTTTGATCAGTAGCAGTTTCTTGGTTCAGTTTGCCCGGGTGCCTAACTGTACATTGTGTAAAATTCTGTGTTTTACAAACAGGAATTGCACTTTTGTTCCACTCCTGCACAAACTCCCAGGAACTTCTGGAACATGTTGTTTCCTATAGCATGAGGATCTGATTTTCTAATACTCTGGGTTATGATGTATCTGCATGTCATTTTGCAAGCACGGTTGAGCTTGTTCTGAATTGACAGAAAGCCATGTGATCCAGCTCCAACACTGGAATAATAAGTCCCGCTCACAGTCAAAATTACTTAGCCCAGGTTCAACTCCTCCAAAACCATGTTAGCTAGGGCTATGTCTCTTCTAGAATTGCACTATTGCCAGGGCAGGCCCAGAGCAGAGGAGCTGATGTGTAACCATCCGCATTGTAAGACCGGTAGCGCGCTCACCAGTGCAGTTTTGGCCCGTGACTATTGACAATCTCCCAGACAATTCCCTTGCATGTCCCAAAGGTTAGTCTGGGCCAGGAACCACTCTTCGTAAGCAGCTTAGGTGCAGCCTCCTTCTGCTGGGTGAGACGTTCTGTGTGACGGAATACAAGATGTGACATCCCACCTGGATGCAAGGAAGAGAGTGATTCCTGATGGGGACTAATATAACTGGAATACGTGTGCGTGTCTGAAGTGCTATGTCAGTATATTGTTGGAAGGCTTCAAGCTATTGGTAGATGAACACGCCTGCATGATTGAGTTAGCTCTGGTCTTGAAGGAAACGTAGCCGTGCTATTGAGGTGCTGTGTCTAAAATAATTACCTGGTTTATACGTGATTACTGTGCTATGTCAATGCGATGACACTGCGCTTGTCTTGGAGCTCGCTTGGTTGGCATTTAGCTCAGGTGCAATGTGAGCCTTGTTCCCTGCTGCTATGTAGGATGCCCTCAGTCTGGAGATAGGACTCAGGAGCTGCAATGACACATTAGAGATGTGTAATGCTAAAGACCACTCTTGTGTTTGATTGTCTCTGTTTGAAACAAAGCTAAAACCACTTGCAAGTAACCATTTCAAATGTATCTCTCTAAACCCTAGATGCCTCCTACATAGATCCACTTGGCCCACAAGCAGAAAGACCAAAAACTGCAGCAAGAAAAAAAACTTAGGAAGGCAGTGGTATTAAACCTAGGAAAACGCTAATCCTCTTGAGGAACTAACTCATAAGCTATTTTAGCTTGTATTATAATGAAAAATATATTGGTCACAATATTAAATAATCCTCAGTTGACCTCTCAGTCCTGAGATATCTGTAAGTCTTCTTCAAGATGTGCTGAATTCAGTTAGGTACAAAGTTACCTTTCTCTTTACATGTGTGAAAAATGTCTCTTTGTACAGTAGGCTCTCTGATAATGGCCTTGTGAGTCACGGTCATTTTACAAAACATACAGAAATTCAGTTTCCTTGGATAAAGGTGGAAATTAATCACAGCAATTCTATCCCCTGAAACAGACATTTGTCATCTTGATTCTCTCTAGAGTCTTCTATGTGAATTACTGCTTCAGAAGCGGACAGGGAAAAAATCCTCTGAGAACAGCCTCTTGGAGCATAGGCTGCGGACACTTTAGTTGGTGATGAGTTGGTGGTGAGTGTCTTGGCAGTATACATAGCCAAATATAACTGATTACCTGGGTAGTGTATTCTTTGTTTCTAAACAAGCCTGCCTCCACAGTATCAAAGCATTCTTATTCACATATTTAGTGTTTCACCCTGAACATTCTTCACTACAGATTGCATTACTTTTAAAATGAAGTTATGTAGTGTAACATGGGAAATGAATACTGTACAAAAAAAAGAAAAGGATAAATAGTTCTGTGAGTCTTATAAAGAAGGGCTGTTTTTCCTCTTGGTTCCTTTGCAAGTGTAGTATGAGACCGTAAGAATCTAATCTAATTTGCTAAGCTTTGATGTTCTTGATTTCAAAGGCACGGGGGCTCAGCTTTTCAATAGAAGGGCTATGGTTAACCTGTTTATACCTCAGTTTCCACCTTTGCAAAATGAAGGCCGTTAAGGATTGTCCATTTTGCAAGAACTCAGTTTTGTAAAGCTAAATTGCCTAACAACTGTAAAATATGCTGAGATCCCGCTGTAGAAGATGCTATGCCACGGAAGCTACACAGTGGTATGATAATGTTTACAAATGCAGGGAAGAGGGAATGCGAACAGAATCAGCAGTCGTGTGGCAGGTTATCTGCAAAAACGTGAGGGAAAAGGACATCTTTGCGGAGTAATTGAATTCTCCGTCTGAAGATTTATACTTGCTGGTGATGACAGCTGAATGTCTGTTCCATGCAACAATATGAGTTGTTCAACTATGATGATTTTGAAAATGTTCTTCACGTCATTTCAGATACGGATGGGATCCCATTAATGTAATGCTGCTGTAGCAGGATGGGGATGTGCATTTGGAATATGCCAGTTTAGGGCAATGGTATCGTTGTGACAAGCACATTACTGTGGCATCATTACCAGGGCTTGTCACAATAATGTGCTTTATTTATGCATGAACCGTAGTATCTGGAACTAGCTGTCACGCCAGAGCAGCTATGGAAGGCAACAATCCCAACCAAGAGAAACTCCTGACGAGGCTGCTTGTTGGTGATTTGTTGTGTCTGGGAAGGGCTACATTCTTATGCCTACTAGCAGGTTTTTATCATCCTTCTGATGGTTCTGAAACAACTTTCCAAGTTATCTTAATGGTCTGATGATGAAGTATTTGAGTAGGATTTTTTCCTCCTGCTATGCCATATGTTTTCTCCAACTGTTACTAACATTGTAAGACTGAAGATACAAACCTTGTGTGGTTTTTGTACATTTCAGTGTTTAACATTGCACGAAACATGCTCTCTGATAGAATCATGCAGAAAATGTTTCTTCTTATTAATAAAAACTTATTCAAAATGTCTGCCTTATTCTTTCTCAGCTCAGTTTTCTTTTGAATGCTGCAGGACAATCACCCAGAAAGAGCATTTAGAATACTATGTAAAAGTGAAATAAATACTTTTTCCATTACTTAGTAGACTTCTGTCTCTCCTGTCAGTGCCAAGTTTCTCTTCCCTTCCTCTCAAACTTTTCCCACTTGTTTTGGTTAAAAAGGGATAATGTAAGCTGAATAAGGGAGGATAAGAAATGGTAAGGCACACCATGAAGCTCACCAGAGGCCAATAAAGCAGAACGTGAAGATTGGATCATATTAGAATTAATAGATGAAATGATTGCACAGACAGAGGTGAACTGTTGTCTTCATTTGTAATTCTGGGCCAGGAAAGATTTTTTTCTAATATTTCATTATATAGTTTTTTAAAAAACCCTCAAATTCTCAGAAATTATAAATCAAAGTCAATGACAATGATGCTGGTACCTTAATAGTATCTTAGTAACTTCTCAAAGTCATGGTAGAATCTATGTTTTGCTGAAGTGCATAAGCCAATTCTTTATGATTCAGCTGTCTCTGGGATAGACTGTGCCATGAGAGCTGGCATAGCACTCTTTCACTTCCCGTGTAATGGAATCTCATTTGCTGCCCTTCTGTGATTCTTATTATTTGAATCAATGATACTGCTAATCAGATAATAGGATTAATGTACAGAATTAGAGTATTGTCTAGATGAGACTCAAATCCTGAAACTCACTGGCAATTTAACGTCTGTGCCGTTGTTTCCTCTTCTTCTGCTCTCATATTTTGAGCCAGACCTCTCCCAGAAATGTCAGCGCATGTGAAGGAAGTGCATAAAAGCCAAGCATGACATCCTCATGTTATTTGGGAAGCGTTGAGGAAAGATACTGGTTTATCACTCGAACAGCAATATGAAGACATTTCTCATGATAAATATTAGTCATGTTGCCACACATACCATTTGGTGCTGAAGTAACACTAGGCCAGGTGCAGCATGGGGCTCAGTGGGTTAGACTGGACTGGGCTAAATTTAAAGCTGCCTTGCCCCAGCTGTCGCATGAGGATATGACTGCAAAGGAGAGTGTTGAATTCAATTTGAAAAAAGTCCTTCCTCAGAGTCAAAACCTGATTCAAACCCCATGTTCAAGGTTAAGATACCACTTGTGAGTGATACTGACCTGTGATGTGTAAGGTACCAAATCACTAAAAAAATCATACTTTGACTCAACTCGATCACTTTTCAGAAACCATGAAATCAAGTCACTTCATCACATTATGAAAGCTGGGTCATTGTGTTTTAATTCCAATATGGTGTGTGAAGCTAATGTCTATTTCTGTGGTACCATGCTGGGGCTTCCTGGCCCTTGTATGACTTATGAATCTATTTTCCCTTATTCCTGATCAATATTTTAATTATTTTAATATTTAACTATCCTTATACTAAATGCCTCAATAGCCATGCAGGGCTTAATTGTAGCACACCAAATATTTGATTCAAGTAATAAATTCTAAAGACTGTTTTTAGTGCAAAACATTGTAGTGCACCACCACATCTTTTATGACCCAGAGTACTACGGGTGCTCATTTTTGTTGGTTGTGCCAGAGACCCTGAATAGATTGCATTCTCAGTCTGTTAAAAGTAGCAGTAAACCAGCACAGAATGGACAGAGAAGTCATTAGAGGTGAGACTTACCTCAACCTCATTTAGATATGTATGATACAAGTTTCCCACCTTCTGAAGTAGCTTTCCTTTTTAGTCAGCGGAGAGTGACGTTGTATGTATGGTGGGTGTCTGCTATAGGCCACCTCAGCAGGAAGAACAACTGGATGAGGCCTTCTACAGACAGCTTGAAGCAGCCTTGTGTTTGCTGGCCCTGGTCCTCATGTGGGGCTCCAACCCCCCCCCCCCCC
>VZSC01017643.1:5972-34285 GCA_013398225.1 Steatornis caripensis | reverse complement strand
CCCCCAGTGTCTGCTGGAGGATCCTAGACCCCTACAAGGGACAGTCCCAATTGCTCCAAAGTGACTGAAAGAGCCCGGACTGCAGGAATCCCTTCCTCAGCTGCAGTTACGCAGCCGAGTTGTGCTGTTTTCAGCCAGAAATCCCCACATTTTTTCTCATCAGCCTTGACACCTTGGCTCCTACTGGTCCCGCTCGAGGCTGAGGAGCCCAGCGGGCTTGAGGAGAGCGCGGCTCATCTCTACACCACAGAGGGTGGTGGCTACCGCTGGCCGCAGGTACGAAATGCCGTGGAAGGGAGGACTCGGCTCCCGACGCAGCAGAGGAGAGGCCGGCGCGCCCGCAGCCCGCGAGGGGTCCCGACGCCCCCTCCGGCCCGCTGGGAGAGCCGGGCGAGTCGCCCCGCGGGGTTGCTACGGCCGGACTCAGGGAAGCAGCACGTTGGCTGGCGGCGGGCCGAGCCCGTCCGTGCCTGCGGGGCTGTCCCCTGTGGCCGGGGACAGCAGGACAGGACGGCGGGGCCGTGCGGAGTGCTGGACTGGCCGGCTCCCGGCGCTGAGCGCTCGCCTCCTCCGTGAGCGCCTAAAATGTTCTTGGCACGCGAGGCCAGGGGAGATGCAGTGAAGAGCGGGGCACTTTTCCAACAGCAACTCCGCCGAGAGAGCCAGTGGCACGGCGCGGCTCCGCATCCTGCCGCTCTCCTCGGCTTCCTCGAGCAGCCCGGCCGCCATGCAGCGAGGCAGGGTGAGGGGCTGCGGGACGGGGACGGGGCAGGGCGGCCCGGGGTGGGGGGAGCTCCCCGACTCCCCGGCCGGGGGCTCCGGGGCGCGCGGCGGGTGGGTGAGGGGGCGCGCCCGGTCCCAGCCCCGCTGACGGCGGTGTCGTTGCAGGTGCGGGCGGCGCTGGCGGCGCTGCTGTGCGCGGCGCTGCTCCCGCTCCGCTCGGAGGCCGCCAAGGCGCCCAAGCGGCCGGCGCGGACCCGGACCTGCGGCGAGCGCCCCGAGGAGCTGCTGGAGCAGCTGTACGGGCGGCTGGCGGCGGGCATGCTCAGCGCCTTCCACCACACCCTGCAGCCCGAGCCGCCGGGCCGCCAGCACAACGCCAGCTGCCCCGCCGGGGGCCGGCCGGCCGCCGACAAGAGGTTCCGTCTCCCCGTCAACCTGCGCAGCGCCTCGCCGTGGGCCTACAGGTGACTCCGGGGCACCGGCGACGGGAGAAGGGGGGGCTCCAGCCGCGTCAAGGGGCGATGCAGTGCCAGGGTCCTGGCGGGCTGAGGGGAGCCGGTTCCCCTGTGTGGGTCCCGCCGTGCCGCGCCTGCCCGGGGGTTTCGCGCCTTTCCCGCGCAGTGCCCTAAGGCTGAGGCGGGAGGCGCCGGTCCTGAGGGGTGGCTGGGGCGCCGAGCGGCAGCAGCGTGGCGGAAAGGTGTTAAAGTAGGCGTCTAAATAGGCAGATATAAGGTAAATATCGAAAAAAAACCCCAACTTGGTTGAGGAATATGTCTAATGGGCAGAAAGAGAAATGAGAAATGAATGAGGCGGAGCAAGCTGTGAGACGGAGCTCACACACACACCCACACACACCCACCCCCCTCCGGGAGCACAGACCGCCCCTCAAAAAGTCCCTTCTGCAAAGTGTCCCTTGGGGAGTTCACTCCGCTCAGAGGACCCTCAGCAAGGGACCGTCACCAAGAAAGCCCCTCCTGACTTTGTAACAGCCCCAAAGGGGCTCAGATGATTTCCCCGAGGTGTGACTGCAGACACTGTGCTGGTTTCTAAAATACACCAGAGTGCAGGCTGTGTTCTGGGTGCGCGCCAGCAGAGCCGCATCTTCACGTACCCCGCTACAAACACTCCCAAGGGCTTGCTGTCCAGTTTGCTGTAGCAGCGCAGGCAAGGAATAAGTACTGCAATTTTGTACATCTGCGTTTTCAACCTACGCTTTGCAATCCCCACCCCTCCCCTGAGGTGGCCCAGGGGCTGACAGGCTATTTTTAAGGGGAGCATAAAAATAACTAAGTAAAGTAGATCTGTTGTTTAAGGCTGGTTAATACACAAAACAAGGGTCTGCACTTCTGCAGGGAATGCTGGAAAACCTTGGAAACCACCAATCTAGAACACTAAAACCAGCGTGTGATCACATTCTCACTATCAAGTCTTCTGGTAGTTCTATCTGCATAAGACTGACAGAATTGGGTTCTCTGTTTTCATCTTTCTGCAAAGACACTGCAGACAACAGGAAGCTAAAACGTGCACAAACTTAAAAGGAAGGACTTTCTTGCTCCTTTGTGTACATTACCCTTCATATATACGTTGATGCTGTTACTGTGTATTCAGCAAACTTAAGTATCTCCTTGTTAGTGATCTCAAATAAACATTTATTTTGTGGCATGGTTTTTGCCCGCTTTTACTTCAAGAAGTAATCCTACTGAGAGAAAAATGGTTTATTTGCTCAATAAGCTGTTCATAAAGAAAGTATTTTTAGTAATACATTTTCTCTAAGCAGACTGAGGATTTTTTTAAGCTACCTAAGTGTGCAAAAAGGAAAGATGATGAATGGAACACCTACCATTAGGCTCAGGTATTTTTTATGTTGGTTTTGTCAAATAGTGCTAGCAGAAAATTGTTCTCCTGGTCTGAAAGCAGTGCCTTCCATGCTCATGTCTTGTTGAGCAGGTATTTATTTTCAGTTGGAGCTCTGTATAGGCTTACTTCTTAACAGAGAACCGGCTGCTATTTGAGGCCTGGCTTACAAAATGTTTATTAAGAAACTGTAAATCCAGTGTGCTTTTCATTAAAATGTTTTCTAACAGACCACTGACCACTCACTACAAGTAACTTGATGACATCTCCAAGCTAGAAATTTTAAAAGATAGTGAAAAAAAGAAGTATTACACCATCAAAGGCAGAATCTAAAATTATATTTAGAGGAAAAAATGTTTCTCTAGGGTGCAGATGCCTGAGTACACTGTCTAGTTAACAAATCCCATTTACAGCTTTTTTTCTTCATCCCATTTTTACTGTATCATTAGGGTGCAGTGAGACAGCAACAGATGTGTAATGAAAGTGTAAAATACAAAATTGCTCATTATGAACAGTAATGTGTATTTGCTATTACAACTTGCTATTTCATGGATTTTGAAGCCAGGTAAAAGCATTATGAAGATCTGGTCTGATATGTGGTGTTCACCCAGCTACCCTGGAAGCAAGCTCCGAAACCCCATTAGAGCTACTGCGTATCTTTAAAAAGGACATGCAAGTCTCTGTTAAAAATTCCAAGTAATGGCACATTACGTCTTGTCAAGGGTTAACCAATTCCACTTATACAATCCCAACAATTTCTTCTTCATGGCAGGGGTGTTATTCTGAAAAACTGCATACAGCTCTCTCCTGTAACACAGAACTTTCTTGACCAGCCTACTTACATTTATCTTTCCTCATGAGTTGCTCCTCTTCACTCATCTTGCCAAGATTCATTGCTGTTTCCTGAACTGCCTTTGAATCACTGGAGTTGTTCTAGTACTAAATGCCCAGAAATGAATTCACTGTAGGCAACCCCCTTTTATACACCCTGACAGGACACCCCTCAAAGTGTGAATTTGACTATTTGAAACTTGAATCAAGATTCCTGCCCCGTTTCACTGCACCTCACAGACATCTTGCTCTCTGACATCTTTTCTGCCCTGAAGAGTCACAGTACAATTGGTTTCTGCTCTGTGCACAAATGGCCTTTTTTCTTTTTGACCTCCATTTTAATGTCTGAGGTATCTTGTGCTGTTTCTCTGTCTTCACTGGTGTTGCAGCAGTTCCCATTGTTACCGTCTGCAGATTTCATTCACATACTGTTTATACTCCCTATTCCATGTCATTAATAATAAAGATATCAAGTCTGGCTTCACTTACCTTCCCCTACATATCTCCCTAGGCACCTGTTCCTGGCTGTTTAACACTGCTTCTTGTAATTCTTCTGCTCACATGACTGTTCAAGTCAACTGAATTTTTTTCACATTGGCATTTGTGAGAAAGAATCAAATATATTACTTAGAGACCCGCGTGTAACATTCACCCTACTGCATCACGTATATGCAAGTTTGTCAATCTATTTAGTGAGGAAGAATTAGGTGTGATTGGCTAAAAGTAAAGATGATCCTTGTGGGGCTTCTTTCCTTTGTTCTGTGATTACTATTTATTTTCTATTACTTGGTCTTTAATTTGGTTATACAAAAATCAAGGCTGACATCATTTTTGGCTTGCTACAACCCAGAGATACAGGGAGTTGCACATGGATTGCACCACACATCCATCTGGTCCACGATCCTGCTGCTGGCAGCAGCCAACAAGTGGTATTTGAGGCAAAAATTAGGGGAAGAATCCTAGTTTATTTGCCTGATATACTGAAATTCCATGCTGATGGCTGCAGAAGATCAGTATATAAATCAGGGCACAGTTTAATCACCTAAGTTGCTCTTCANAAGGCTGACATCATTTTTGGCTTGCTACAACCCAGAGATACAGGGAGTTGCACATGGATTGCACCACACATCCATCTGGTCCACGATCCTGCTGCTGGCAGCAGCCAACAAGTGGTATTTGAGGCAAAAATTAGGGGAAGAATCCTAGTTTATTTGCCTGATATACTGAAATTCCATGCTGATGGCTGCAGAAGATCAGTATATAAATCAGGGCACAGTTTAATCACCTAAATTGCTCTTCACCCTGCAGAGCTATACAGAGACAGCAGAGTTCCATGAAGTTGTTGAGTGGAGTGAAATCTTGAGCAACTGGATTTGCTCAGCACTTTGGGAAGCTGGTCTTAGAATTACCCAGGGTTTAAAAAAAACAGAGCAGCAGATGCTCTGCCATGAAGTCATCAGGCCATGAAATCGTCAGGCTGACTGTGTGCTGGTTTGTGACAACTATCCGGGAGTTGCTTGTCCTTTTTAGTAGTATTACATGGACAGTCAATGAAATCTAGAAAGCCTGCATGTACAAGGAGGTGCTATCAAGTGCAGTAGTCCTTGGCTGTTGCTGTGGTTCACAGTTGCTTCACAAGAATTAGTCCTAGGGCTTGTGTTACCACCACCTATGGGTACCTGCCGACAGCACAGGATGGATGCTGCTGGTTAAAATGTATAGAAGCCATAAGCACGGTAAATCTTTACCCGTGCAAGCTCAGCTCCAGAGATGCACACACAAATTGCTCACAGACAAGAGCCATAAAAAATGGATTAATTTTAAACATGTGCCTAAACATTTGCAGGGTTTGATCATTAAGCTTGGAGTAATGATTTAAAAATCAGATCCCACTGGAAGTGAACGGCAAGTTTACAGGTAGTGCTGATTTGTGATTCCATTCATGGTGCTGCAGAGCACAGGTGCCATTCATTAATCAGCCATACACGTCGGCTCTGTTTTTGTTGTCCATTGTCTTAAGGTTATAATAGCATTCATAGCTAGTTTATAGGTGTATATTCAGAGTTTTCTGCAAGCACACTTCTACATGAATTTAGTAAAAAATCTTTATGTGTATTCAAGAAGTCATTCCCATTTCTGAATTTCCAAATCTCATGGCTCCTGTGTCTGTCTCTGGGGCCTAATCCTGTGTTTACTAAGGATTCACTTACTGGATTGAGAGATGAGTTTAGAGCCTTGGATTTGCAAAGGCTGAGATTGCCTTTTTTGTTTTGTTTTGTTTTGTATCCAGCAAATTGTCACTGCTAGAAAAAGAAGAAAGCACTTCTTACAGTCTGCATAGAGGTAATGATTTCTATGGAAGATTATTTACTGTTGTACAGTAGGGTGAAATAATCACCAACATTTCTCAGCATCCTTTCCTGTACTGGGTCCCTAGGAATCAACATTCAGTAAAAGAGAGATTTAACTTTTATTGTCAGTGTCGATCTGATCATGAAACGCCATGTTAGCTAGTTCCTGTCTCAAACATTGACTGTCTTGTTTTTTCTGCTTTTCAAAAACTGGTTTCAGTTTATAAGCATCCTTGGTTTAGTGCTCATCTACATAAAATCTTAATAAAATTAATACAGGCAAGACTGTCTTTTCTGGTAAAAGCCAAGCTTGTCTGTAGTGCTTTTGAAAAAAGTCGTAGAAGAGGGGCTTTCCTTTAAATAATACTCCAATGATTTTCAAGAACCTTATCCAAGAAATTTTCCAGGATTTAACATTATCATGTGGCACAGTGTGCATATCCCAAAGATGCAGCCAAGGGAAAGAATGTAAGGGGACACAGAACTGCCATCTTTTTTACTTGAGTACATGTTTGTACAACTCTTTAGAAAATCACTGTGAGCACTAGGCTATTTTATGCAAGCACTGTACTTAACTACCTGTATATAAACCAGACTAAACACAATGTTAACAAAAGAACACCTGCTATAGAGAAATAAATGTCTTGCCAAGAGGAAAAAAAGGTTTTTAGCTCTTAATCCTGTAAGTATTTCAGAGTGCGAAGTAAAGGAATGACAA
Source organism: Steatornis caripensis (assembly GCA_013398225.1). Lineage (NCBI taxonomy): Eukaryota > Metazoa > Chordata > Aves > Caprimulgiformes > Steatornithidae > Steatornis > Steatornis caripensis. Next base: position 27,808 of record VZSC01017643.1, on the reverse strand, counting down.
TCTGCCTATTAGACTTCTGATAACATCCAGCTGTTAGCCGAGTGCTAACAGTGATTTTCTGGAGTCAGCTGTATCTGCCTACCCCAGCATAGCGTCTGACCCACTGGATTTAGAAGCTTGGAAAATATGAAATGATAATATTAGTAAAAATACTACTTACGAAAGTAGCAGTACAAGACAAGACAGATTAAGTCTTTGCTAGAGTTTTACTTCTGACAGAAACTTTTCTCTGGAGTTTCCAGGCTTAGTACATAAATGGCAGGAACTTAGTTTTACACTGGGAGCTCTCAAAGCACTTGTAGGGTCATAAGGAAAAGCAGCCCAGGACTAGTCACACTTCATTAGCAGTTCCAGTTCAGTACAAACCTGCTCCTTGTTCCAGCAGATCGAAATGCAGCAGCCCAGCATAGCTCACTGCTCCTGTCGTGTAAATCAGGAGCGCTGGCTAGGCAGAGTTAGCCTACGTACCGGTAGCTGGAGTTCACAGGACAAGGGCAACCCTCATCCAGACAGCTGGGCTGTCTGGTTTGCAGCAGTGGCCGCAGCAAATGACACAAGGACGCAGGGGACACTCGGGTGCCAGTGGAAAGTTGCACTTCTCTGCTTCTCAACCACTCTTCCAGGCTGCTTCTGTTGTGTCCACCCTGGTTAGGTGCATCTTTCACTGCTTATGGGAGAGTCAGTGGGAACCTGGAGTATGTGCTTTATCAAGTTAATTAACCTGATCAAACATGTTTGCCCTGTTCTAGGAGAAGAGATAAAAATATGACTTGTAGTGCTTGGAGTGATGGAGATGCATCAAACTACAGCAGCTGGGGCTGTGGTCATTACATGCACAGAGTGATTATGTTCAGTACAGTAAAAAGAGGAACTGGGTCACACAACTGCATTTAAACAGCTAGGTTACTGACGTTTGTTAGCAGTTCAGACCCAAATCAGGCTGGGTTGCGTAGAAAGGTGAAAATGAGGCTTTAGTTGTAGTCTTTCTTAACAGGTTTGAGCTGAAGATGCAGAACCTTGGATATGGCTCCAAAGTTTAGTGACATTTGAGTTCAGCATTTAATTTCAGGAAGCATTCCTTAGAGTCTTCAGCCTTCAAGTTTTGGTCTGGATGCAAAACCATATCTGTATGTTGGATCCATCTTTGGGTTTGGATGCTTTCTGATTCTTTCCAATCCTCACATGATGGAGTAGAGGTATCTACAGCAAACTTAGCAATACATAAGATTTTTCTGTAGAAAGTAGAAAACCACACCATCCTTCCAAAACCCCCCTCATTTAAACCTGACTTTTGCCACATGGGAATTCAGAGGCGAAGCTTGTTGTAGACCATGATTCCAGTGACAGTGTTCCCTTGTTATTAGTGAAAACTCTTACGTTTGCATCCAGAAGCATGTTTATGCTTTCCAGTAACATCATAAACCAGGTGCTAGAGATAATACAGTAGAGGAAATGCCAATGACTTGACATATGGTGTGTTTAACAATCCACTGTTGAAATTATTCACACTTGAGTTTGAAACGGGAACGTATCACAGGAGAAAAGTCTGTATTCCACTTCCACTTTCATCCCTTCTGCTGGCTACCAGACATTTTATTTCACATTGGTGTGAAATCCTGTAACATGAAGGTATTTCCTGGGGAAAGTAAGCAAGTATAAATGGGACAGAGAAGCTTTGCAAAAAATATCTGCAACATCACAGATGTCTGGCTATGATAGAGCTGGTCAGATTTTTCTGTGAAGAAAACAAATTCCTTAAAAAGACAAAGAATTCAGATCATATGGCCATTGCAAAAAAAAAAAAGTCTCTTTGATGACAGGATAATCAAGTTTGTGTTTGGCTAAAGCTGTGACTGCAGATTTGTTTTAACCTCATAAACTGGTGTTGCTTCTCCTGATAAGGGCAGCTCCCTTCTGCCCCTATCTACTTGTCCACACTGGCTTGTTTGTGTAGGGCTCTGTGTATATGTGGTGAGACAGCTGAAGGACCAAAATCCAGCTTTTGATGAGGTTACCTTTCAGTTGGATGAATTCCCTGATCTATCCTGTGACCAGAAGAACATTAGCATCAACCCAGGGGCAGAGGCAAGATGGAGAGCCGGGCAGCCCGTTTTGGCAAGTGCATATTTTGTCGACTAGAAGCGACTGTGTAATCACAGCTCAAGGCAGACTTATGCTGCCTCTTCCACAGCTGAAACCTCATCTCACAGACCACCTGAAAAGATAAAAGGCTAATGCTTTGGTACGCAAGGAGTGGTACAAACCCTGACGGGTTTATGGGAAACACAATTTAGGAATCACTTTAAGTCCACTGTGTTTTTCAAAACTGGTTATTTTGAAAACTGCTGTAGTAAGGGAGGCATTGTATATTCAGTTTGTGTCACTCTATAAATAATTATATTGGTGACAGGTGTTTAATTTATTCATTTTTCTTATGTAGTTGCCCCACTTCATCTACTGTGTGGTGGTCCTACCCTGATTCCAAGTAGAGGATGGTTTAACACCCAGCGCAAAAATTTTTACTGTTTTTGCAGCACTTCACATCACAGTAAACATTACAGGCATGAACATTCTCTCTCATATCAAATCATTGACTGTTACTCAGTTTTTTAGCCTCAGCTGCTGTAATTTCCTGTCCAAACAAGGGAAATAATGATTGATTTAGTTTGCAAGAAAAAAATATTCCACTTCACTGTTAGGAAAACTTATCAAGTAAAGAGGTGGTGAAATACTGCAACAGAGCCTCTGGGCAGGCTGGGGATCTCCTCTTGAGGGTTTTAAGAACAGGCTGGACAAACATGGGAAAATACATCTGAGCTTGCCTCATGGGGGCATTTGGACTAGGTGACCTCGCAGTGCTGTGTCTTCATGCTCTCTGTGTGCCAGTAACAGCCTGTAGGGTACTTCTGCCACGCACTGTGTGTAGGTGTAACGGTCTACTGTGTGAAAGGAGGAGCAGGGGGAAAGGGCGGAAAAGAGTTTTCTGTTAGCTGACAGGTGGGTAAGTGCTTCTGATAACATACTTGGGGTCAGCATCCTCCCAAAGAGGGGACAGGCTCTGCGGGACAAGCACCAAGAGGCGGCTGGCTGTGCTTCTGGGCTGAACACTTCTCCAGCCAAAGAGAGCCGTCATCCCTCTCCAGCTGGACGGTGCAACCATTGCTGAAGCAGGGTTAGTTTTGTAACAGTCTGAGTGCAGATGGTGATCTGAAGGAAGCTTACAGGTACAAGGAGGACAGCTGGCATAGGAGTTAAACATAGTACAATATCCTCTTTTCTTGGAGGTGCAAACATCTTTTCTAGAATAATGACACACAGTTGTAATAATGTACAAGTTACAGCCATGCCAGCAATTACTTCCAGTATAAGCAGGAAAAGAGAGTGAAGAACAAAGCAACAAATACATCACCACCACAATAAGCAGCATGGCTACACACTCCAGCGCATTACTCCGCTGAGTACTTAGTCTTTTATTTCAAAAACGAAGCAGACTTTATCAGCTTTTACTCTCTTTGCTAAAAACAATGGCTGTAGGTCTGCCAGGATCTGTATGACTTGAGTCCATACTATCACATCTTTGTTTCTGCGTTCAACAACATCCAGAGAGGAATGTTGGAACTTGGACTTTGTTGGTCCAAGCTGTACTTAGGTTACAAGCTTCCCAGCTCCTGCTAATCAGGATTTTCCACAGACGGGGCAAAATAAGCAAAAAAGACAGGGTCAAACAACAAACTGTAAGACAACAAAAATAAGAGGCTCTTCTCTTGAAGCTTTAGGGCAATGCTTTACTTCAAAATGTAGCAGGAGAGGGGAGAAAAAACATTAACTTTGCAGTTTATCTCAGTGCAGGTGTGCAAATGTTACTCTGGTTAGAGGAAGAGACAGTGGAGGTGAATTAGAGAAAGAAATACAGACTTCTGCTTTCAAGAGGAAGGCACTTTATAACTCCAGGTATAGTAGGCAGTAAAAGCTATTGCAGAAGTAATAGTACAATTTAATTCTATTTAAATTATAAAATTTTAAAACATCATATCATAGCTTCAACAATAATGATGTTAACAAGGATTTATACCGATTTTTGAAGAACTCAAGGCAGATTGAAGGTTTGGAAATGCACAAGTGTCCTTTTTAATGCTCTAGTTACCCATTCAGTCCAAAATACAGAACTTACTCTACCTAAACTCCTGAAGTGCAGATTTTAGAAACCCAATCACTGCATACTTTAGCATGCACTGTAGGACCTGATCAGTTCTGTAAGTTGTTCATCTTTTTTCTTTACGTTTTACAAGTAAGAAGCCAGACAGCAACAGCTACAGCTATTTTTCCTGGCAAAGAAAACAAAAACATTATATAAATGTTTATGGTCAAATCACATTATAATAATGTTTTCCAGATGAACATATCTATTTTTAGAATATTAATGAATCTTCATTATTTGCTTCCCTGTAGGATTTCGTATGATCCCACAAGATATCCTAAATACATTCCTGAAGCATACTGTCTGTGCAAAGGCTGCCTCATGGGGATCTTTGGTGAGGAGAATTTTCACTTCCGCAGCATCCCCGTGTACATGCCAACAGTCATCCTCCGTCGCACGTCGTCGTGTGCTGGGGGCCGTTATGTCTACACGGAAGATTACGTCACTATCCCAGTGGGCTGCACTTGTGTACCTGAGCAAGAAAAAGAGGCTGAAAGCGTAAATTCCAGCATAGATAAGCAAGAAATGAAGTTGCTGGTAAGCCAGAACAAGCCGTCATCAGAATGAAGAATATATAAAGAGTCATGTTACAGTATTGGCTTCACATCATCATTTTACCACCTCAGGAAACTGCACCACAGCAGCAAACACATCAACTTACCCTCTTTTTCTACTTACAGTTAGATTTGAGTTATAAGATGGAAAGTTTTGTTCAGTCACTCAGACCATTAGAGATGACAATTCATATTAAGAACTTCTTCAGTTCATGTAAGTATTTGTTGCAAATTCCAGTGTAGCGCTTTTTTTTTCTTAGAGCAGAACATTTTATCCTTGCTTATTCACAGTAAATTTTACAAAATGATGCAACTGTAAGACATGTTAGCTATTACTATAGCAGACTACTGGTTGTAGATATTTTTAAAGAGTCTCTTATACTCTACTTTTAAATACTCCTACGTAAAAATCACTTAGTTGCCGTACATGTGCCAGATCAGCAGTTAAAAGGATAATTTCTCAGGCTGGGAAAGCCTTCCTTTATATTGCATATCTCAACTCCAAGCAGTGTTCTTGGCTGTTACATCTAAATAGCAAACTCATAGAATATTGTTCCATGAATGACAAAGGTTTCCTTGCTGTAGTGCTATTTTTAAACTTGCCAAATTGCTAAGGGTACACAAGTGTTGAGAAAAGCATGCTAGAATATTGTAAAACTGCAGTGGACTTTTCTGATGTGGACTAAGTCTAGCTGCACAGAAAACATCAATTAGAAAAAACATAGTTTGGGTCCCAAGAATTCTGTATTAGATTTCATTCATCGTTAACTGCTTAACTGTTCCTTGTAACTAAACTGTATTCTGTACAGTTGAAAGAAAAAAAATCTTTTCCATGTTAGGAGATTCTCCATTAATAAAAATAAGTATGAAGGGTAGGCTGCAGATGAGTAAACAGGCTACTCAACTTCTAGAAGCTACAGAGGTCATTGAAGTGAGTCCCAGCCAATCCAAATTTGTTAAATCCAACTGATTTATACAATTAGTGTTACTCATTTTTCCCTATGCCACATGTAACAGACAGTCACCTGCAAAAGATGCTAGTCTGCGGAAGAGCAGTCTTCCATCTTCACAGCTTACAGGAATTTGATGGCAAGCCCTAACGAGAAACCCTAGATACACAAAACCTTCCATTTCCAGAAGCAGGAACTGAAGTTGGCTCAGTTTAGTGAATGACAACATCAAGAATAACCCAGCATACCTTGCAAGAACATAACTTCTCAGAGGGCCACAATCACCAAAGATGATAAATCTCTGAATGCACAGCAGAGACTATCTTTAGTTGAAGGATCATGACTGTAATATCATTATAAAAAAGAATAAGCACCATGTGGTGCAATGTATTTGCTACATCAAGAATCTCAAAATTTGGCTTAATCCACAGCAAAGTCCCTGTGCTACGCAAACACATGCTCCTTTGGAGTGTCATTGAATGAAGAATGGAAAGACTATGAGCTAAACAGAACTAACAAGTTAAATGGCGAGTGAAAATCATATGACAATTCCTTGTCTTGGTGCGTAATTATTGACTGTGCTCTTTATGAGTCAGTCTAGTACAACAGTATTTTTATAGTGCAATCTGTATAGCTTCTTACAAAGCCTAAAACAACTTCTAACAACTCCAGAAACCAATAAAAGATTTCCATTATAATATCAGGTTGACGTTTATAACTGTGATTCTTGTGCAGATGCTTTTCCACAATTCTACACGTCTTCAGATCTGTTTTCTCAAATTGTGATGCTTCTATCTCAAGGAGATACTCAAAGGAGGGTTCAAAGAAGATCATAAAGTGTTTGTACTACTGGGAGAACAGCTAATTGCATAGCTGCTGCCAGCAATTAGTTACCTGTTCCCTGGAGATTGTAAATACTTGCAGCAATTACATCCACTTTTCCTTCCTCCTAATGTGGAAGAAATTCTCACCCTCTGAGAAGAGGGAAATAGTAATCAATCAGAGACAGAGGGGCTCAGAAGGGAAGCAGACCCACAAAACTAGAGAAACACTACATTAGATGATGCTTCAGCAGTCTAACCTCTTACAGTTTCACTATTGCATTGTGGGTTTTTATCTACACAAACACATCAGACAGGGTGAAGCTGGACTTTCAGACTCCACAGGCAAAGTCTTCGCAGTAAAAGGCAGTAAAAAAGCCCAACAACAACAAAAAAATCCCAAACCACACAGCCCTTAACATTTAGTAAACACCCAGAAGGGCCACCAGCTAAAGATCTGGCTAAACACTGCCCTCCAGCAAAACTCATCTGTCTGCCCACGCGCTTTTGTTATACAAATTTGTCTGCAACAAATTAGTTCCTAAAGCACATGGATTTATTTGCATGACGGGGAGAAAAAAATCTCACTTTTTGTTGCAACTCTCTTGTCCTGCGGGCATAAATTACGGAGTCAGTTTGAGGTTTTCAAGTAACTAGAGCATGTTCTGGGAATTCCTGGGAGCCACAGGCTAAGATCAGGTAAACGGAACACAATCGGGTTTGCCAATCCAGAAAACACAGATGCTTTAGCTTACATATAGCTTCAGGAATTGGACGACCGAAAGGAAAGTGTTAGAGAACTGCAAAACCTCAGTGGATCAATAGATTATGTATGTTGGCGACCTTCTTCTCATCATACTGGAACAAGTGCAGAAAGCTTCCTATGGTTACAGGCAACCTCATGGTATATTACTCAGAAGCCCATTTTCCTTTTTAATCCTCACCATCTTCTGCGACAGACCTTTTAGCTGAGCCAGTTTGCTTCCTGATCCAGCCTTCCAGTTAGGTGTCTCTTAAAAGCTATGTTTATGTTTCAGCGTGAGCAACTATTTGATAATAGTTTGTTAGTGAACAACTGTTTGTTAATACGTAACATCATGAACTATTAGCTATACAAACACTTGTTAACCTTCAAAATATCCTTCCATGTATACACCCCTCTCCACGTTACTCATGTGGAAAAGGTTGAGTATTAAATGTAGTTTGTTTGGAATTTTTTTTTTTTTAAAGAGATCATCACATCATGGATTTACATCAGTTTCACTTCAGCGGCAGTGTGACATTTTCCAGCTTCTAGCCCTCTGGTTACAGCTGCTGCAGCCTTGCCTTCAATTCGCATAGGAGGAGGGTTCATTGGAGTTAATTCAAGGCTCACAAACTGTTGACACAAGGCAGACATGAAATGCCTCATTGAACCAACTCCAAGCCCAATAAATGCAAACAATTCAAAGCTGAAACTATCTGGCAGCTGCGGCTGATTTGAGAAAAATTTTTGTTGTGCCAGGAAAATCTTTTCCTTCAATGAGGTTGTCCCTGGAATACGTTAGGAGTCACAAAACACAGAACAATATCCTTGGTAAAAAGATTATTTTATTCTCTGTAGTATTATTTAAGATAGGTTGGAAAATTCGTATCACGCAGGAAGGCTGAGAAAAGCCTGCGATGCTAGTTTTGGTTTACTAGCCAGTCATTACATTGAGGTGTTTGTCTCAGTATGTAGAGATCTCCAGCTGCGAGTAAACATGAAATTGCCAGCAGCAAGGGGAAAACGGAAAAAGGCTATGATGTGCTCAGAAACTATAAACATCCACTAATTTCAATGGGATTAGGGAGCAGCCATGACTACCTGGACTAGTGTACATAAGGGAGATCTAGTGAATCCTACATGTTTTGCTGAGCAGTAATGTGAGCTACCACTTGTTTTTGCTCTACTAGTATCAAAGGAGGCTGCAAAACATGAGTAGAACAGTGAGGCAGCACAGCTGTGACACTGGCTGACGAGGGGCTTCTGCAACCTGAACCTAGCTGCCCTGTTTCCCACCTCACTACACAGCACCAGGGCTGTGACCTGCAGGTAACTGAGGGGGAGTGACAAAATCAGCCATCGGAAGTGTTTCCCACTTGCTCTGGTACAGAGGGGCACAGGCAGAGGGGTGAAGGGAACTGTGTGGTAGAGAGATGGGCTAACTGCACAGCATCGAGCTGAGAGCAACACTGTTTTTAACAGAAAGTGCAGATTAGGTCTTAATGGAAGCAGCACCTTGGACTTCATGCAACAGCATTTCTAGAAATGTTTCATTTGTCATCTGAGGGGAGATGCTGACAGCTGTGGTAAATTCTCTTCCACCTACAGCCATCAGCCTGCGCACAAGACCCCAGGTTTCCTCTGCCAAGTGTCACATTCACACTGACAGCAGGGCATGGAGATATCCTGCCACTGCCCAGCGCCTGTTACTGCAGCCAAGAGGCTGTAGCACACACGCCTCTGCAGTCATCAATGCTACTGGAAAAGCAGCGTGGTGATAACACTTCACCACAGTCTGTTCCCATAGAAAGTCCATCCATGAGACATCCACAATAAAGCAAGCCAATTGCTAATTCGCACTGAGGGTTTTTTTCCTTAATCCTGTTACAGAAGAGAAGAGATTGTCCTGTCACATCATATTTCTTAGAGTTACCGCAATGGCACAAAGTACAAATTCACTACAATTTTTTGTAACTTATAGCCTTCTCAGAAACACGGCTACTTCCTTGGAAACAAGTACGACAAAAATAGTTTACCTCCTATCATTGATGAAGGCTGTGAATGCCACTAGTCAAGCTGTGCTTGGGCAGCTGCCTGCGCGCACCAGGTTTTTAAGAGGGCAGCTGCTGGACAACGGGCTGTTCTGTTGAGTGCATCTACACAGATTTATGTGTACCCTCATTTTCATAATCTTGCTTCTTCACAGTGCCTCTTTTCAAAGCCATCTACACACAAGAAGCAGCAGTTATTTCCTTGGTGAACTGATTTTCTTGGTACAACTGAATGGTGTACTTTTATTTGTGTAAGAAAGGTCTCTGATGAAGTTAGCAAAGTTGTATTTTAATTCTGATCTAGAGAGCCCAACAACACATATTTAGCAAAATTAAGCAGACAACTGAAGGAATTAATAGCAAAGCAGCAACATAAGTGAAGCTTGTAACTGAACAGTATGTTTTAGTTTAGGTGGGTGGCAGGGGGATGAATATCATCCCTTCTGGCAATCACACCTGTCCCTGAAGTCTCTAAGTAGTTAAAAGTAAAGTTTCAGCAGTTACTTCTTTGTCTCCATCTGTCTGCTGTACAAGACACTGAGGTAATAAAACAGTTCACAACTGTGGAGTATAAATTTGTGCCAATACGTATGCATTGAACATCCTGGTTTGCTTTCTTATTTTGAAACTGGCCACATAAAAGTAATGGCGTAGCCTCCTGGAAAACAGCTAAGCCAGCTGTATGTCAGCAGTGGGCAGTCATTTCCAGGGGGATTCTGGCTTTATTTGGCTCAGCAGCAAGGATGGCTTCTGGTTTGAAAGGCAAAACTGTATTAGCCGTGGGCTCACAGAGACTGTCGGAGGAGTGCAGTCCCCTTTCTCCCAGCGAGCTCTTGCTCTGCTGCACTTTTCTTGTTTTAACAATACCTATTACCAGTCTGACAGAAACCAAGGCACGTGAAAGAGGAAGAAAACTGATATCACAAGACTCAGAAACGCTGTATGGCGGGAGAGGTGGGAGGAAGCAGCAGACATAAAACGTGAGGGGGGAAAAGCTGTAGGAAGCGAACAGATCTCTTGTAAAGCGGGGAAGAGAGCAATGGTGGCTTGGACAGGTATTTATGAACGAGTGTTGTGTCCAGCTCAGGAAACAGGATTCTCTAAGCACTGAGAGAGGATTATATTCTATCTACGTTATTTCTACTCATTTGTTTATTCCACCAGATGCGAAAATGTGCATCCAAACAGCAGAAATGCACAGAAACAAGAGTATTATCTCTACCTCATTAAAAGTCTTGTCTCACAACCTTAATTAGGTTTATCCCCGTCACAAAATAAATTTCCTAATACTTCATTTTAGGTGCTTCATTTTGTAGGTGCAGCATTTCTGTTCGCCTTTTACACAATCCCAATATATAAATATGACAATCAAAGACAAGTATTTATGTTGTGTATAGTATATTTATGGCTGAGAAAACCGTTGAGTGCCTTGAATTTATGAACCAGCTTTCACCCAAAAATACATTAGTAGTGTAGTCAAAACTGGCTTTAAAAATTCTCAGTTAACAAAAATCTCTGCTATCCCAAAGCAAAGTTTTTCTAATATATCATCTGTTTTGACTGAAATTGATTGAAATAATGCCCAAACCATGTATAAAAAATTAAACATTTGTCTATTAGAAACAGTGGCAGTTTATCAACACATCATCTTATAGCTCAGTGGCCCTGGGAGATGCAACGATTTCCAAGGTGCCTCTGTTCTACTGCTCTGCTGCAGTCTGTGGAACAGGAGGCAAAGATAAACTGGGCAATGGGGAAAAAAGGACTGTTCTTGTGACTACAAATTTGACATACCTGTAAATCATCTTTAGCCTGATACTGGAATCTATTAAAAAGCAGGCACTATTTTAATCATATCCATTATGATGCCAGATTTAACAGACTAACCTGTATGGGTCACATTACTACAGAAGTATCTCAACACCAACAGTAAACGTAACTCCAAGCGAGAACCCATGAACACAGTCTGAAGCAGTAACGCAAAGACTGGCTGATGTGCTGCATTTTTATTCAGTAATTACTTTGTATTTCAGGTGATTTGGCCTCACTAATGTATAGGATTCTTAATGAAACTAAAGCTCTCTCTAATGGGGAAATCCTTATTGTGCTTTTTTCAAGGAGACATCAGGTTTATACCACCTCTGGAGATTAGCTCAACTAGTAAATAGAAGAGCCTAGTTGCGTGGTTTTTTAGAAGCTCATGACTTTTTGTTGTTCTAACACATAAACATCGCAAAATAAATGCACCGTATGTCTGCAAAGAGATGTTAACAAATAAATTATTTTTTCTCTAGTACAGCATACATACACAAGTTTCTATGGTGGTAAGTGATGACAAAATAGATCTTATCTTTTACAAAAAGGACGTGTGGGTTTGTGACAAGGCTTTAGAGAAAAGGTGAAACAATAACAAGCTTTTAAAAAGCCAGCCTGGTAACCATAGTGGACAGTAGGTCTTACCTTACTTGGCAACTGGTACATACTTCCGATTATTATTAAAAGCAACTGAAGAGGTCTCCCCAGAAGGAGACCTATTTTCTCTTCTAGTTATCCTTTCTAAAAACATCAGCCTGCTGGATAATGGATCTGAAAACACATGACATTCAGAACTAACATCTCTCAATCTTTTTACTACGGGAGCACCTCTCAAGATCGAAAGCAGACTGCTATTTATGCTCTCTAAACCATCCACTAGCTACAAAGTTCTCATGCAATGACAATTCTGATGTCTGTGAGGCAAGCACCTATGTGTTGTTATAAGCCAACCAGCTAAAATCACTTCAGAGAGGCCACTGAAGAGTCCTTGATTGGTAAAACAAGTTAGAATGAAACTGAGAGAAGTTCCCATTAGCCAGCACCTGCATTGCTTGGTCCCCATTTACCTAAAAGGTGAGATACAAACCACAGTAACTGCAAATGTTTACACATTTAAAAGAGAGAGGCTTATCACACTGTGTTGATTAAAGCTAGACCAGAAAACAGGAGAGCTGAATATTTCAGCACTGAGACATGTGGAGTCACTGATAAAAAAACCAGAAAGGAGCTTGACTGGAGAAGTTGTAGAACTCCTTATGACAATCAGTCCAGTCCAGAAGCATAGTTCACGTAACATCGAAATTCATTGGCTAAATTTCGAGAGTGTTTTGGAATAAACTTGCATATCTTCACACCAAGATGCTTTGCTGCCTGTTCCTCCATGATCGCACCTGCAGCAAAAATGATTAGTATTTGATGAGGAAAACCAGTAACAGAACATTTGGGCTTTTTGAATAGCTCCTCCCAGATGCTTACACATAGAGCCTGCTTTTTTTAAGGAAGCAAGGCTTAAAGCACCTACACTGTCAGCCCTCTTTAACAACTGGATCTATTGGGAAATTTAAATCTGCAAGAATGGAAGACGCCCCAAGGAAACAAATGTCTGAGAAGTTTCACAAAAATAGATATAAGGTAAGATCAGTGCCCCTTTTATAGAAAACAGAAACTTCAACTCCATCTTCTTGCTACATGCCAAAGAAATTACATGGTAGGGAGCTGTGGGAAATGCAGACAGATTACATACACTCTTCCACTTAAACTGCAATATTTACAGCTGCACACTGAGAAATCACTTCCTCGAGCAGTATTTCTCAAACTGTAAACTGAAGGACCACTTACCCATTTTAGTGAAAAAAAATTCTGAGAACCATCCTTGTGTATGACTGCCATATGCAATTAAACAAAGAAGTAGGCTTTCTATGGCTATCTATTATCTTAATTTATTTTGCTTGCTTGGTTGACTTCCCTTGAACTGTATGCATAGAGGGCTTTTGTCATTTGTTTATTTGCAAAAGTTTCCTGGATGTCTTCAGATGTCTTGTAATAAGGGTACAGTTTAAGAAAAACACCATGACTAAGGCAGATACTCATTGCTTCTTAAACCAGCAAGTACATCTTCATAAAGAAGGACCTGCAAGTACAGTTGGTAAGTTATCCAGTTTTACTGCTCTTATCACTGGTTTTTAATTCCTCCTGCTGTATTTCAGTGCCTAAGATCTCTTTACTTGAATCACAGCAGCAGAATCCCCTCATACATTCATTCACATTACAATTTCTGTGTTTACCAGTAAGGACAGGTAATGTAAAAAAAAAAAAGTTGACTTTGTTTTTCTTTTAAAGACGGAGCTAAAATCATCCCATCTTACTGAGCAAAGGCCGTTCCAACTTATGTCATTCTTTCTACTTAGCTCACCTTAGATATTAGGTGGTATATGGCAGCTGAAATCCTGCAGCTACTGACACATTTAAAAAATCACGAATTTGTAAGGTTCTTCAATAAAACATTAACAGTAAGTTGCACCTATGTTCGTCATACCCAGAATTCAATCACTGCAATTATAGAGAGTGGCCCTTTTACAAGAAAAAATATTTCTGGAACTTTGAAGGATGATCTTATAATTCTTCAAAAATTTACTAAAACTCATAACACCATATGAAAAAAGTACTGACTTCAATAAAAACCACATGCTTTCAGTTTAAAATAAAGATTGAACTAAAGTTTTCTAATAAAAAGCTTAGGATAGCTATTCCTTCTCAAATTAATGATAAATTAGTATTACTGAGTTAGTATTTTTCCACTTGAGTAAGTCTGTCTTTTGAGAGAGAGAAAAACATGCTTAATGGTGACTTAATATTTTCATTAATTATACCTGTGCAAAGCAGAATCTTTCCTTTTGTTAAGTATTTGATGGTCTCTGCGGTTTTTTGAAGACATTCCTCAGACAGATAGGGTGGATCCGCTATTACAATGTCAAAACTGTGTGGCAGGAGATTTTCAGGTAAGTTCAAAGGGTGGTTGTAATCATAGAAGATAAATTCTTCTCCATATACAGAAAACCTTCTGTCGTACTCCAGTATACATACTGAAAAATCTTTACCATCCTGTTCTTTCAGTTTCTGGTATACACTTGGTGCACTAACACATGCTATTCTGAAAAAGAGACAATAACGTAGCATATTAATTTAAAAGGCAAACAACAACAACAAAAAAACCCCCCTCCAGCAGTCCTCAGGGCTGCGCTGGGAAAACATTTTAAACATTAGTCCCAAAAATGTAAGCTTCCCCTGTTTCTTCCTCCATTGAAGAAATGTAATTCTTCCTCCACTTTAACCAGTAATTACTTTCGTAACAGAGTTTTAAGTATGAAAGCCACTACCTATTCAACCTCCATGCTGGACAAAGACCTTACGCTTAACTACAGAGAAAAGCTTCTTTCAGAACAGAAGGAAATATACTTGAAAACTTAAAATTAAAAATGACTCCTTACAGAAAGAAAACTAAGTTTTTCCATCTGTTCTACAGAAACATTGTATTACAAAAGAATTACAAGTCATTAATATGCTCTGGAGCTCTCTGTATTTCTCAAAAAATAAAAAGATTTATAGTGAACTTTTACAAGGCAGAGCCTACAACATTCAAGGAAACGCTAAATGGTAAGATCAGTATAAACTATTAATTAAATAACTGTTTCTGCAATATCTCAACTGAACAAAGGTGAAGTACAATGAGTAATGACTTAAACTGCATGCTCGGTCTACACAGTAGAAACAAAATATTTACAGAAAAAGACATGCTAATTCTATAATGTAATTATTAAAACCCACCTGCCACCTTTTCCAGCTGCCACAACCACTTCATTAGCCAAGCATGATGCAGTTTCATCACTGTACCAAAACTGGCTCAGTTGCTGAGAAAGAGAATGCACAATTACAAACAACATCAAATCTGACTGTGCTACGTACAGTTAGGTGCGGTGCGTCATATCTGAAAAACCAAAATCCATAGCAACTTCTCAGTTCACAAACAGTAAAGCTGGAAAGGTGACTATTTTTCTGATAGCCTTTTTACTTCTGTAATCCAGTGACAAGCAGCAGGTAGCTTACACTGTGTTTCCAAAGCATTTACTGCAGTACCAGAAAAGCCAAGTTATGCAAAATCACTGACAAGGGGAGTTCAAACTTGAAGTGCAGATGCACAATATTTACGTGCTCGTAAGCTGAGTTACTTTGGCAGAAGAGGAAAAAGGAACTTGAAAAGTGACAGTATAGAAGGAAATAAAGGATAAAAGTACTAAACCAGAAGAGATCAAAAAAAGTAAGAGTAAAAAAAAAAAACAGCCCAGAGACAAATAAAAAATGAGTCTGTCAGAAGAAAAAAAGTAGCAAGGCAGCCATCCACAAAGCAGAGAAAGAAATATGATGTGAAAGGAAAGAGCACCTGATCTTTTTACACTGTTTCTCTCACACTCAGGGAAGACTCTTCACCACCTTCACGTGCCAGGTTGGAGTTAAAACTTCCAGAAGGGACAGATGGCAGCTTTTTCTGTTGGCAGCTTTATTCCCTCTCTTCGGGTAATTTCACTTTGTACCCACCACGCACATGGAGAACATAAAACTATGCCCAGATTTAATATTAAAGCAAATATCCCTACAGTGGTACTGTCCACAAATACTTTAATTTTGCCACTCTAGGAACATCTTGAGTGTTCCCCTTTTTCATTTAATTTCTCTATCCATCCCCAAAAGAAACCCAGCAAGGGTTATTCCACTAGCTGTGCTTCATTCACAGAAGTTGAGGTTCTTACCCAGTCTTCTTCTATTGAGCCAAAGGAATATTGATTAAACCCTTGGGAGGTCTTCATGCCCTCTCTCTGCTGCTGTTCCGAATAGAACTCCTGGAGGGCAGCCAACGCGTGGGATGAAAGCTGGGGAATGTCATCATCATCATCACCATCCATTTTTCTAGAGGAAAACAAAACTTATTTAAATCAACCCTTCTCAATGGTGAACGCTTTTAAAAATGGCATACTCTGCTGAAGTAAAACACCCTCCACCAACACTGCAGACTCAGTCTAACAGCTAACTAGGAAAACTTCCTAACAAAATAAAATACTGCCTCTGCTTAGGAGCTCTTAAACCAATGAGAGGCAGACTGGAAATAACACGTCTCCAAAGAGAATGCAGGAACAGCAGCAACACTGTTCCCTTTCTATACAACACAGATTTGTCTTGTATTCTTACAGGGAAGTTGTCATTACAGTTCTTGATTTCCTGAATCTGTACACCTTTTTTGTATCAGCTTGCAGGGAAAAAAAAGCTACAGAAATTATTCCCTTCCCTCCCAGAAATAATGATAGCTATTGGTCATTCCTTCCCATGCTCAAAAGTCACCACAATTCTGACTCAAAGTGAAGTAAACTGATCCTATTCTAGGATCAGCATCACCCGGCTTTTACTTCCACCCATAAAAATATTCCTCTGAATGCCAGAAACCTCCTACAAACAAAAGCAGGCAAGAAGCTCAAGAAGATGTTTTTCTAAGATAACACTACTTGACAGAAAATTTGTGTATTTTGAACACAAGAACATGGATGTAACTTGTATCAAAAAGACACAGTATATACTAATGGAAAAGTACAGCCATTTTCAGAAAACTCTTGAAGTGGGTTACGCTGCACAGTCTCACTGAACCCTGCTCACCCCAGGCAGCCAAGCAGCATCTGCCCAGAGCGAAAGCCCAAGGCAGTGCCATCTCGTGGAACCGAGGTGACGAAAACAGGAATACAGCATGTGAAAAATACTGGAGAAAACTGCGGGAAGATTCTTCTCTCAAGGAACTGATTTTCTCTGCGTCCGAGCTAACAACTAGTACACAAGCAATGACTCTACCAGAACTTGGAAATGGGCATATGCCTGCCTCTGTGCAGGAGTCGCCTAGAGAACCACGTGCCGTCTGAACTGTGGGCAACTTCAAAAGTTAAGTATAATTTGAAGTATAGCTGCTCACAGTTTTACCTCTCCCCATTCCCCGCACTACAACGAGAACTCCAGAAGTCATGGTCTCCTCCCCTTCCACCCTTCCCTCCACACTGCTCACCCTTGCAGAGCTTTCAAGACACTTCCTAAAACTTCTCCCTACTTGCTGGAAAAACGGTACCACCAACCTGCCACTGTGACATAACTCATCAGTATTCACCAAAGTAATTACTCTGCCATTCCACCAACACGGTAGGCACCTACATGTGGTAAGAACTGAAGCTCTTGGCTTTTCCAGAGTATTGGCTTGCTGGCTTCTCAGGCCAGGTTGGCCAAATAGGGAATCCTTCAGAGCCTAAAGACCCACCTATGCCACCAGCCTTATGCAAGAGGAGAATCCCAGAGTCAAGCTACCTAGTAAAAACAAAATGGCTAATTTTGTCCCTATTTTTTTTGAATAAAACAGAAAAGCTTTAAAATTATTTATAATATTAAATTATGGATTATTTAAAGTATTTCCTAGAAAAATGGCTACAAGTTCACACAGATAACATAGTTTCTTGCAACAATGCTCTATGCAATGCTACAATCCATTTTAGGCCCTATACAGGAACTTTTTTTGTTAGGACAGATGTTAGAAGTTTAAAATCACTCCTCATCTCACAACTTTCTTTTTTATTAAGTGCATAATACATGTAGTAATCTGGTTTGCTATTATCCCCTAGGCAAGGACACATCTATGCTTTGACACTAAGAAACTGAAACAGATGCAAACTTGCAGTTCTTAAGTTAAAAGCTGAAATTTTGATTTTATGTTCAGTGAGCTCATACAGGCATTTGCAAGGACTGAAGCCATGCCCGTGAAATGAAACCCTCACAGAAAAAACTGCTGATGAAGAATTACCCATTGTTTCAGTAGATAAAAAGGCATACAGCCATAGACATCTTTTTTCTATAAATTTTTTTAGTTGATTTTTTTAATAGTCTTCCTTTCCGTTTGTAAATTAAAGCCTTAGGAACCAAGCAGTAATTAACTGTGAGGTTGCAAGGAGAGGCAACTCAGAACATATGGCAGAAATATTATGTACATCTATTAAGAACACCTTCAAAAGTCAAGGTATTTTTCTGAGTATACATATATCATCTACATACACTGACTTAGGTCATCAGCATGAAGACATTTTCACGCACAATACATACATCAGAAAACTGTTAAAGTGAGTGAGTTATGTGAACAAGACTTGTAAATTCCTTTGGCTTCAAGAAAGTTCTGCTGTTTGAAAGCCTCTCTGCACCCCTCCCAGAAAGTTCACTGCTCTCAAGTCCAGAAACAACGCTGAAAGTTTTGGAGGAGGACAGGAAAAAGCAGAGACATCCACGGTGCCTCTAGTGCTTAGGGGACCTTTAAACTCTGTTAACTCCCGAGGCCCCTTGGTTGCCCCTGAGGCTCCAGCTGGCCCACCTGCGCTTGCCCCAGGCCCGGGTCCCTCCAGGCAGCCGGCACTCTGCCCTCCTGCAGACTCTCTACCAGAGCCACATGGGGGGACGGGGTTGCATTTAAGAATGCCCCGGCATTCAGAGAGCTCGTAACGCACACAGTGCTGATACAGCCATATTACCCACTTGTATTCAAACGCTTGTATTAATAGGAACACAAGGTTTAAAACTAGCAACCTGGCAAATCTTTACTATTAATTCTTAGCTTAAGTGTTGCATTTGCACCTAATTAAAAAGCAAAACAATAAAGAAATCAGATCTCCAAGAAGAGCTCAAGAACACTGCATGCAGAGTTTGGGAAAATAAGACTCGTGGTGAAGTCAAAGTTCATCTAAGGAAAGCAGGAAAAAAACGGGCGGGGGGGCGGGGAGTCCCGCAGATGCAGTGGAACACGAATAGGCAGGGTTGTGTTCCTGGGGCAAAAAGGCAAATTTGAATGCTACCAGCCTCTGAAGGGCCAGATCTACCCATAAAATGGGAAAAGTGAGGTGACCTCAACTACACCACACGGGCGAGAGCTCACACAGTGCAGCAGGTAGGATGAAGCGGGGGGGAGGTGCCTGCAGGCTCCTTAGTCCCTTCCCCTCGGCACAGCTCCACCTCTCTCCTTAGCTGATCAACAGTTCAGGTAAATGTCATCGCTACAGAGTGAAAGCTCTTCAAAGAAAACAAAAAATAAATGAAAACAGATAACACCAAGTGAAAACAGCAGCACAGGAGACTCCAAGGCCTTGTCTACACAAGAATACTGTACGTACTTAACATTAGTTTCCAGCTGTCATGTATGAAAACTCTAATTTTATCTAGTCAAATCCTAATTGGAGAAAAAAACCCAACACAAAGTTAGAAGGAACACTATGGAAAAATTAACTCACTAATAAATTCCTTCAGTCTTCGGTCCGCTGTACATTTGGTCCACCTATAGTTATGAAATTATGATCATCTAGAAACCAGGACCCTTTGAGACAGAGATAGAGCACTCCATCCATACTGCACTCTGCTCAAGCTTCAGCTCCTTAGCGCGTACAGGGATCCAAAGCCTGTCTCCCCAGACAACGATCGGAAGGGTGGCCAGACTAACCCACACATAGGTGCTGAACGAGTCTGTCCCAACTGTAGTAAAGGCCCAGACAAAGGCTCCCTCCTACTGGAAACAATTTTTCAGATCTTTAAATCCTAAAAACAGCTGATTGTCAATGATTTGACAAGATGTTGGGAGTACTGCCGAATGTACCTTTACAGGAACGACTGACAGGAAAAAGCGTATGAAATACATCAGTCTAAAGTAATTTAAACAAACAAACAAAAATCTTCCTGCCAGCTAGTATGGTCTTGCCAGGAGAAACGGAGAAATGCTAGGTCATACCTACAACTGTTTTGTAGAGTCTTCTAATACAAATCAAAATGTCTCAAACATCTCAGGGGTCACCCCCAAGCACAGGCAGACAGCTTATTAACAGGGAAAAACTCAAAATCCTCAAGTTTTTGGGGCCTAGGTGCCATGAAACAGAACAGCCTCTGAACAGGACGGCCAAGCTGGGGGACGTCAGAAAAGCAGAACTGACAAAACCACACACAAACCTAGAACAGTTTTCTTAGGTACTAATGGTTTTGTGGAATAGGGAAAGAGGGACAAGGCCGGATTTGTGGACCAGGAGCAGCTCACCTGCCATGGATCTGAGAACAGCTCCATTTCAGGATTCAGTCTGGAGAAATTTTTGTTAACATCCATGGCAAATGGTTCAAGAGGAAGGCTGTACTAGTTCAGATCAAGGGCTGATACTGGTCATTATTCTATTCTGAAGGTGCCCAAAAGCAGCTGTCTCAGAAGGAACAAGATAAGGCAAGCATATGTGATACTCCCCCATGCTATACTCTCCCAGACTTTTAATAATTTTCCACTAAGGGAGCTGTTTCTGCTTCTGAAGTTATTTATTCTGTGAATGTGGTTCTCTTAGAGGCACTTTTCCAGTATCCCTTAAACTCACATCAAGTTTTTTGATCTATAATGTCAGCTGGTAAGAAGTTTTATTTTATGAATAAGTACCCCTTCTTGCTATGAACATGGCCACTAGGTTCATGTGATGCAAATACTTTGTGTACTGGAAGAGACAGCAAATGGTAGAGCCCATATACGCTCTCTTCACTTCCCTCATGCTCTCTTCTCTTCCCTCATGCTGCAAGTGGGTTCTTCTCTAGCCTCAAGGGTCTTAACCCACTCCATTGACTGCCTGACAAAAGTCTCTCCATGGATCTGCTCATCCTTGTTAAACACTTCTAATACCCTTTTTTGGAGATGACAAGACTAGAACTGTACACGATATGTAAGATATGGGTGAGCACACATTTATTCTGTCTTTTTATGATGTCTTCTGTTACAGTCCATTTCTTTTCCTAAAAAATTCTAATGTTTGATGTGTTTTTCTGGCTGCCACCAAACACCGATATGATGGTTTTGGAGAATCACGTATCATAACCCTGAAGTCTCCCGCCTGATTAGGAATGGTGTCTGACAAGCACATGATTAAGTAGAATTTACAAAGAAATTTAAAAGGCTCTGCCAAGAGCTCAAAGACACCAGCACACACGCAACAAAACTAAACAGCAGTTCTGGTCCCTTCACCTCAACAAAAAGCAGAGAAAATACTGAAACTAGAAAAGGTTCAAGAAGGCTTGGGAGACATCCAAGGACTAGAATAGCTTTTGCAGAGAGATGAGGAAGAAGTAACCAAGAAGGGGTAGGCCAGAGCCTGTAATCTTGAGTGGCATGAACACCATGGGCAGAGATCGACTGCTGTTTCCCAAGGCAAGAACCAGAAGGCAACAGGTGTGGGCTGCACGCGCCTGGTTCAAAAAAACCCAAAACAAAACCAAACGGAGCTGGTTCTTGACACAAGGCGTTGCTGAGCTGCAGAATCCCTGTCGGAGACTTCGAAGCGACACAGAAAAGTTCACACAAGAGAAGCTCTCAGGGGATTACTAAATACATAGAAACTGCATTGGATTCAAACAGGTAAGGTCGGGAGAGCAGGTGGCTACTTGAAGGAGAAGGAAAGCACGCTGCACGCGGGTGGCCCAGTGCTCACCCGTTTTAATAATCCCAGTCAGAGAGGGAGAGCGGGCCGGACTCGGACCCGCCGCCATCCCCCTACGCGTGCGTAAAAGCACGGCTGAGCCCACGGCCGCCGTCCGCCCCAGAGCGCGGGGGCGGGCACCAGCCAGTCGGGGC
>VZSC01017640.1:109485-136204 GCA_013398225.1 Steatornis caripensis | reverse complement strand
TATCCTGGGCTGCATCACAAGAAGCGTGGCCAGCATGTCAAGGGAGTTGATTCTACCCTTCCGCTCTGCTAAGACTCCACCTGGAGTACTGTGTTCAGCTCTGAGGCCCCCAGCATAAGAAAGACATGGACCTACTGGAGCAAGTCCAGAGGAGGGCCATGAAGATGATTGGAGGGCTGGAGCGCCTCTCCTGTGACAGCAGACTGAGAGAGTTGGGGTCATTCAGCCTGGAGAAGAGAAGGCTCTGGACAGGCCTTATAACAGCCTTTCAGTACCCGGAGGGGGCCTACACAAGAGGTGGAGAGGGACTTTTTACAAGGGCACATGGTGATAGGACAAGGGGTAACAGTTTTAAACTGAAAGAGGGTAGATTTAGGTTAGCTATTAGGAAGAAGTTCTTCATGATGAGGATGGTGAGACACTGGAAGAGGTTGCCTAGACAAGTTGTGGATGTCCCCTCCCTCTAAGTGTTCAAGGCCAATTTGGATGGAGCTTTGAGCAACCTGGTCTAGTGGAAGGTGTCCCTCCCCATGGTGGGGGGGTTGGAACTGGGTGGTGATCTTTAAGGTCTCTTCTANGTGGCCAGCATGTCAAGGGAGTTGATTCTACCCTTCCGCTCTGCTAAGACTCCACCTGGAGTACTGTGTTCAGCTCTGAGGCCCCCAGCATAAGAAAGACATGGACCTACTGGAGCAAGTCCAGAGGAGGGCCATGAAGATGATTGGAGGGCTGGAGCGCCTCTCCTGTGACAGCAGACTGAGAGAGTTGGGGTCATTCAGCCTGGAGAAGAGAAGGCTCTGGACAGGCCTTATAACAGCCTTTCAGTACCCGGAGGGGGCCTACACAAGAGGTGGAGAGGGACTTTTTACAAGGGCACATGGTGATAGGACAAGGGGTAACAGTTTTAAACTGAAAGAGGGTAGATTTAGGTTAGCTATTAGGAAGAAGTTCTTCATGATGAGGATGGTGAGACACTGGAAGAGGTTGCCTAGACAAGTTGTGGATGTCCCCTCCCTCTAAGTGTTCAAGGCCAATTTGGATGGAGCTTTGAGCAACCTGGTCTAGTGGAAGGTGTCCCTCCCCATGGTGGGGGGGTTGGAACTGGGTGGTGATCTTTAAGGTCTCTTCTAACCCAAACCATTCTATGGTTTTATGACTATGATCTGTTCAGCCTGAATAAGATAATGTGATGTCCATGTTGGAATGCAGTGGTCAGGTTTTTTAGGAGAAAACTTAAGGGACTTCCAACTCTTGCTTATGTAAAACATAAATTTGGTGTACAAGGGTAAGCTTGCTGTGGTGAATGAATGACATGTTACTAAACTCCTTGTTCCCCCAGAGGTGTGTGAATACAATATTCAGAACCCTTTATGAGACAGGATCTGTTAAGAAAAAAGCCCAACAAACCAAAACCCATCTTCAGACAGTCTTTACAGAAAACTAATGGTGATCACTGAGAAAACACAGAGAACTGTGTAATGATTTCCAAGACATGATCTAGGGTCACAGGCAAAGAGGCATTCATTACAGGGAAAGATTTATCTGCACAGCAGGGAAAAGTCTAGTCAGTTTATTCACATAACTGTCTCATGGACTTTCTCCTGAACAGAAGCAGATATACTATAATCCGTCCACAAGTTTCAAGGCAAAAAACTCAATCTTAAGCGGACAGTCCTACCCAGGTTCTGCAAAAGCATATTTAAAGCCTGAGACAGGGGCTGGGCCTTGTAAATTCTCAAATGATAACAATTGCCGAGGCTGCAATGGGAAGTTACACTTGCTATATCACATCTTATCTTCTCAAGCACCTTGAAATTAAAAGATAACTAACAAGGATCCAAGAGACAGATTGGTTATGCAGCAAAAGGCGTGCCATTTGTTGTTGGATGTCCAAAGGTGATAGGGTGGAAAGGTGACAGAGTAGCTTTCTGTTTTCTTTCTCTTTTTTTGCTTTGGACAGTCCACACCCTAAGCAATGACTGAGACTGGCTATGTCAAAACAAAAAGAGGAAAACCTGAGACAATTCAAGCCTCTTCAAATGCTTTCTGGGCTGGAAAAGCCTTGGAGAGTAGAAATCTGACTTGCCTGATACTCATATTTTATTAATGCGGGGTCTGTTCTGTAACTTAGTACATTGTTTGGGAAGCTAGCACATGTGTGACTTCTTATGCCACTGTAGAATGATTTGCCAAATAAATCCCTAATATGTCTATTGGAATAGCATTTTTTTTAGTTATCAACCAAGTTCCTAAAATACTAAAAATGAGTACTGACACTTTTTATTATTGCTGGCCCACAGCCATAGTAAAAATGATGCCTCTCCGGATTGCTTCCTCATGATAACAAAGATGTTTCAGTTGCTGATACAGTTTTCCTGTTATTTAATTAGGTACAACATTAATTAAAATGGAAAATTGCATCAAATATGTGAGAAATTTCAGCTAAGCAAGATACTTCAGTTTGTTATATAAAACAAATAATTATTTGAAAATACTGCTGTATGTTATACAAATACAAATCAACAAGATGTCTAAGAAAATAACAGACTTAATTTTCTTTTATATACTTAATGAAAAACAATCACCTTAGTTTAAAGAAGGTACAAGAGAGTATAATTTTGTTCTTGACATTGAATTAGATTTGGCTGTTGCACAGTTTTATCAATAATTGAATAATATCATGAGTTCAAGCTAGTGAATTCTGAAATGGTTCTGCCAGTGTTTGAAAACTTTGTGACTTGCAAATTGATACCTCAGTGTAAGCAACAGCACAGCTTTGAATAATATATGATTCTTTTGATAAGTCTTTATTGCATCTAAAAGAGCCTTCAGAATGGAGAGTAGTTTAAAGTAACATTTCTGTACTCACTTTTAATCAGACTGTCATTAGAGAACCCGAATCTTCTTAAATTGCAAATACAGGTTGAGCATGAAGGTTACAAGTCCCCCTCATGTCTTTTCGTAAGTACTGGCTATGCCTTGTCCTCTGGTAGCTGTTACACCTCTGTGAAGCCTCTTTACTTGTGTTGCAGCTGCTTCCACCTTGAAATGTTTTATGGTTTTAACTACTTTGTTCATTCTACTGGCAGAAAAAGGAGGGAGTCAATCTGAACAACCACTTGACTTTTCCCCAAGCACAAATTGTAACTCCTGTATGTGTAACTTGTATTTATTAACAGCATTTTATGGCTACAGTTTTACATGTTAAAATACAGAGCCTAAGGTTAGTTATTTAAGTGAAGGTGATTTTCAGAGAGTGAGGAACTGTTGAGCTCAATGAGAGCCATTGTTGAGGGAGCTGAAAAATCACACTGTGGTAACTTGCCTAACATATAAAAACTTTTGTCCTCCTCCTCTTACTGTCCATTTTTTGTCTAAAACATTTTACAGAATGGATAACAAGGATAGGAATATCCCTCTCTACATGTAAAAAAAGTGAGACCTAGAGAAGGTATTTTGGCAACTGTTAAGCAATAAGTCTCTCAGGTTTGAAAGTGTACGCAAGGGTGCCTGTTTCCTTATGCTGTTCTTAGTGGGGATGAGGGCATCTCCGTTTTCTTTAGAGAACCTATATTGAAGTGCTGTAAACGATTTAATTAGAGGGGGAGAGGGAAAGAAGAGGAATAAAGTTCAGCCAGAAAAGGAGACAATATCTGGTATGACTGATGTGGTATGATTGCAGGAGACATGAATGTGAATAGGGAGAGATCAGTAACATAATAATAAAATTTTCCTTCACTGTAAGAACTGTATAGCTATAACTTTTTCCCGGAAGACAAAAATATGAATGCATCGTTTATTATATGTACAAAACTATAAAATTAAAGTCAGTATTTAGTATCTATTATAAAAAGAGGCATATAAAGTACTGGATGAATTTTCATATGGTGGAAGTGGCAATGTTTCAGACTCTTTTGTGCTGACTAGTACACTTTCAGTGACCAAAATGCCCAAAAGGAATTGTTATGGAAAGAATTATTTACTTTGCATGCTCTCTGCCTGATTCAGCTTGCCCACCAGGGTGTTGAAGTCCACCCCACTTGAGCAAATGCTCTGCTGATTAAAGAGCCTTAAATTCTAAGCCTTGTAATTCATTGCTTTTGGCACTGAATTTTCATGTAACAAGCTGATGAGCTTGGGTGAAGAGAGTTGGGGCCCTTTATGCTAGGCATTACAGACTCTAATGCTTTTAGTTTCACAGATCCTAGGTGCTTGTGCTGCTGTTGTTGCCATGAGGGAGTAGATCATCAGTTCCGGGGGAAAATAAAAAAGTCCCTGAGGTGAAGAGAAATAATGTCTGTTTCAAATACATTTCACAAGGACACTGTGATGAAGTTACGCTAGGAATCACAAGGCACAAATTTTTTTTTAGATTATATATGCAGAGTCTACTGAGAACATAAGGGAACTGATGAGATACTATCTGGATAATCTTTTCTACAAGACTGATTTATGTGCAACAACTTACTGTAACTTACAATCTACATTTTGTGTCTTACATTTAGGATCCAGAGAAATTGTTCTGTCAGTCCCGTTGCAGATTGTTCCTTCTGCACTAGCATCAGGGAGCTCCCTCCCACCTCCTTAACTGCTGCCAGGAAAGTGGACATTGAGGGCACATGAGGGACAAGCTGCACTTCCACAGTTCTGCTAGTTTATCTTGCTGTAGCCTGAGCGGGTTAGCAGCTGTTATTATAGTCCGCCCAGCTTCAGTTCTGTGGTTGTGGCCTGGAGGGAGCTCTTGCATGGGATAGAATGGCTCATTTGCAGTTGAGCCTACTCTAAGCTGTGGGAGATTTGAGCATTTCAAGGGATTTCAGAGATTCTTAGGTATATAACCGCAGCAAGTTTTTACTGAACTGCATATTGTTAGATGTATGTAACTTGGGCAAACATAGGTGTACCTTCATGAGAATAGCAAAAAGGACATTTCAAAACAAAACTTTTCTTTGCCAAATTTCAAATCTTACTCTAAAGCACGGATATCAGATATTTTTAATTATTGACATAATAGGTGTAATACCTTGTTTTGATTTCAGAAGCAACCAAAATAATGCAGCTGAAACTTTCCTCACTGAAAGCGATCTGGGGAGTATATTCAGCCTGGAGAGTTTCAGCTCGAACAGTTGCAGTTTGGCAAATATAAAAGCAATTGAAAACAGGTTATTATAATAGGAAGTGTTGGACAACCTAAATTGCAGGCAGGTCTACAAGCCCAACCTATAATTTACCACATGTAGAAAGTAACTTGTAAGTGTAAGATAATTTATAAAAGTAGGTGGAGAAAGAATAACATGATTTCTTTTTTCCAACATTATTTCATCGGATGTTTTTGTATCATTTAGATACTGGTCAGTGGTAGGACTTGTTGAAAAATTCCCTAAGACTTTTCACTGAAATCTTCATGGAGAAAATTGTTAATTTTTTAATTGAGATGCTTCCAAAGTATTTATTTCCATAACAAACAGAGGTTGTACAGAGTGGTCAGATTTAGAGTTAAGTTTTACTCTAACATGCATAAGATGTGTTTTCAGGTGGCTGTTGTGTGGAAATGAATCTTCAGCAGGGATTCACTGATGATACAGGTCTACTGAAAGTCAGTGGAGCTCTGTTAAGTGAGCTATCTAGTCAGCTTGCATTAACAGAATAAATGAACTGTGAGCATCATCATGTATTTAAATAGCTGCTAGGGTAACTTTCTGGTTAACTTAAAGAAGATAAAATACTGCTTTTTGTGTAAGGGATAGATTTACTTCAGCCATCATATTATTTAACTGATACCTATTAGTATGACCTCTATGTTCTCAATTAGACATGAAATTTCACACTGTGGAAGGAAATGTAAAGCAAAAGCCTGAAAGACATAGAGATACTCTGTCTCAGCTAAGAAAACTATCAAGGCAGTTATTTCAAACAATGGTATGTTCAAAGATTCAATGAAGAAGTTAGAACTATCTCCCAGAAGTGAATCCACAACACATCAAAGCCAGAATTGGTAGTTACGGGTGAGTATTGACAAGGCTGCTGCTGCAGGTAGCATGGGCTAGACATCCGTGTGGCTTCTGTGTGTCTAACACCTGGAGATGTGGATAAAAGGATCTGTTAGGCTGACGGATGCAAATGTAGATGCCACACACTAAGAAAGGAGCCAAGGGCAGCAAGGCGAATCATTGGAAGATGTGTTGAAACTAAAAGCAGGATGACACTTGACTGAGTAGTAATTATAGGAGTAAACAGGAAGGTGACTGTAACCTCCAACTTCAGAGTTAGTTCTTCCTTAGTAGTGAAATCTGATATCATGATGTTTTAACTTTTAAAAGTGGAAACATGAAAAGATCTCACCAGGAGTGTTAACTAGAGTAAATGAGATACTGGTAAGAAAACTGTGTGTTTGTAAACAGGGTATAAGAAAGAGATTGAAGATAAAAATATTCATTGCCGTGGGAGGATGGAGGAAGGGACTATGACTTGATTGAAACACTTTTTTTGTTTCCAGATATATAATAAGATCTTTAATCTTATTTATCCTGGTGTAATGTAATATATCAGATAACCTTGTACAGTTGTTCTAGGGGCACTGAATTGTAACGGCTCTGGGTTGTCCAGAGTGATTGAAGGAAGGTAGAAATAGTTCTGTTCCTGCTGCCAAAAATCTTGCTGAGATTTTACTTAGGGAATTTGTGTGCTGAACAAGAGTGCCATGCCAAGCGGTCTGCTGCAGCAAGGCAAGTACACTCACTGAGTTATTTCATAGAATAGTTTCCCAACTTAGTCACAGCAAATTAAATTAATTCTGAAATCCGTGGTCTCTTCTTGTTTGGACTCCCTGAGTAAGTTTGTACTTATTTTGCATATTTGTCTGATAGATGCATATCTCAGATTTCTTTTTCAATTCTTCCTGTTTCAGAGGTTAGATAGTTACACTGCTAATTGAACCAAAACAAGGTCTTCATACGCTTCAACCAGTGCACGTGATCTTGAATTTTCAAGTATACTTGTATTATAGACCAAGGTCCATGATTTAGTTGTCTAGTTTTACTTTATAAGGAGATGTATCTTTTTAAAAATCAGATTTAGGTTATTCTGTTGTTTTGGACTCTGTTTTAATACCACCAATGTAATTACTATATAGATTATTTACACTCATTTCAGACAGCCTAAGATTATGCACAGTTATATTGCTGTATTACCATTGCATTAGTTATTTCAAAAGTATCACTGAAACTATGATTCTACCATGCTTCAGAAGTATGGAGATGTTAATAAGCAGCAATTACGAACGATGCTGTTAGCTGCTCACAAGGTAAATATTTCTTTGTGACACTGACATGTGAGTGCCTGTAAAAGATGAGTGCTCCATTCTGCTTTTCAGCATGCGCACAAAGATTTGCTAGGTATCTCTGAAAAAACAGCTCACTTCTTCGGTGTAAGCAACAGTAACAGCCTTTCAATCCATCCTGCTATGTTGTGCATGTATTTGTGCTATAAATTAAGAAATTACTCTTGCAGAGTTTTTCCTGTTGGTTTGGCTGAACTGAGCAATGCTTTGTTGGGAGTGGGGCCGGACAGCAGGTTCCAGAGGCATGATCCTGCTCCCACTTCAGTCAAGAAGAATTTTACCATAGAAAGAGAGGCTGGATAAGGCCTTCTGTGTTAGAAAGTTCAATCCTGGTACGTAGCTTCTTATCTCCAATAGTTAAGAAAGCATCTCATAAAGATGTTGCATATCAGCAGAGATTTATAAATACAGGCTTTAATAACATGCAAGCCAGACATGCAAATCTGTAAATTCTTGCAAATCTGCATGAGAACACTTTTAAGTTGTGAGCTCTGACTTCTTATGCCTCTGACATCTCTGTTGTGAGCCTAACTTCACAGGAAGCCTGATTGTCCTGGACAGAGTGCCATGCATATGCTACTGCACTTTCCAGTGTCCTAAATGGCATGTTTGAAGGCAGTTTGAGCAATCCTGCAGCACTGTGCTGTGGAGACGGTCCTGACACAGGCAAAGATCCCATAGGGAAAAGAAGAAAGGAGGTGGTCATGTAATTGAAGATTATATCATAAAGCACAGTCACCAGTGGGTGTAATTATGGTTGAATGTAATTATGCACCTCCTAACCTTAGGTACCTTAATTATAGCACCTCCTAACTCTGAGTGCTTGCCCTGGAACTCAGTCTGGTGCAGCTCTGCTGGCCTGCAAAACATGCCATAGTTGTGTCAGCTGTGACCCTGCTGTTTCTAAAGACAGTTACTTGGTTAATGCAAGCATCAGTGGGTTTTCTGTATGCATGTAACTTTTTTAAGCTAATTAGTGAAGAAATTTGGCAGTAGACTTCAAAGAAAGTAAAGCTGTTACTGAGAGCTTTGGCTGTCTTGTTTTTCTGGGGAATGAGAGCTATTCCGGAGGGCTCAGGGTAGCAGCTAGGGAGCTCAGGAATCTTGGAAGCTTCTCAGAGTGTCTGGAGCAGATGGCGTCATTTTGGAAATTGTCCAGACTGAGTGTTGGAGCAAAACACAGTGCCTAGCAGACACAGTACCGCCTGCTGGAGTCACGTGATGTGACACTTCCCTCCAGCAGTCTCCACCTGGATGATCTTCACTGCTGTTGCCCCTGCCTATCTTTCTTTTTGGGAAAAACCCTCGGTCTTCTCTGAAACAAGCCATGAAAAAATGTGTGTCTCATGTGTTTCTGGCATGTGCAAATTTCTCAAGGGCTCTCTATTGGAAGGAAGCTGTCCAGCCAGTTAGCTCTATGTCATCATGGTGAAAGCGGAGAAGCGTTCCACCCACAGCAATGTTTTGCCCTCAATGGAAGAACTTAGCCTAACCATCACACTCATTTGAAAACACTTAACAGCAGTAGACAGGGAGAGAGACTATGACAAATGCATCTGGATAATATAATCTTTTGTCTCAACAGTATTTTGATGAATAACAACAACTTAGGATTTCAGTGTCTGTAAGAAAAATTCCTGTGCTGAATAAGTAAGAGGAAATCACTTGTCAGCTTAAAGGGTCCTGAAAATCTAGATGCATGAGAAACAGCTGTACAACAATATATAGCTTAAAGCAAAAAAAACCCCAGTATTTAGCTAACAAAATGAAAGATCACCTAGCGCTCTTGAATCTTGCTACCTTTTGATGGGTGTGGGAGGTACAAAGAAGCTTTATTTTGCCTTGCTATGCAGTGACTAGGCTGTGTGACAACACTTAAGTAACAAGACACTGCAAAGGGAACAGATTGGGAGGCATGGATGCACTAGGAGTAGCACTTGCACAAAAGCCATCCCCAGGGACAGAGCTTCATTT
Organism: Steatornis caripensis; assembly: GCA_013398225.1. Lineage (NCBI taxonomy): Eukaryota > Metazoa > Chordata > Aves > Caprimulgiformes > Steatornithidae > Steatornis > Steatornis caripensis. The sequence continues at coordinate 126,891 of VZSC01017640.1, read as the reverse complement.
CAGGTGGCTGTACCTGGAGCTTAGCTCTATTGCCCAGCCCTGCCCATAGGCAGCCCACAGTCTGATGAGGCCCTGAAAGAACAGTATGAGATGAACAGTGGTAATTAGTATCAATTTTTTTAATTACAGTATGTGTTTAGAGATTGTTGAAGTCCACTAGTAAAACAAGTAATCTACTACAAAGTTTTACCTATTATCTTGCCCTAACTTTCTTCAGAGCATTCATAAGTTTCTTCCAGAAGTACATCTCTTTCTGCTAAATAACCATAGCCAAAACCTTTCAGGCTGTATCCAGCCAAATGTTAGTGTTGTTAGAAGCAGTAATAATTATGCAAGCAGTCGCTTCACTGGTCACTGAAGGTGAGTTCTGTATTCATCCTGAATACAAGCAGGCTATTGTGTTTTTAGCAAAGTGTGAAATCATATATCAGAAACCAAAACTCCCTTCTGACTCCTCTGTAGGTAAAGGAGGTGTTGCTGGGAAAGCTGAGCAACCTTTGATGGCTTTTGCAATGGTGTATAAACTGGTGCAGATCACAGTGTACTAAGTGACGCACTTGCTGCCTGGATGAAAGACTTGTGCTGTGCATACTGGCTGGGTAGCGCTGCTCTGACAAGCATTTCACTGTCTGTTGCATTTCATTCAGACAATAGCAGTGTTATAAGAAAAACACTGGTACTTAGATTTCCCAGTATGGCTGCTGTACAGCATGTCTGTTGAGGTTTTTTCCTCTCTATTATCTCAAGATTTGTTACTGTAATGAATTCTTTCCCCTGCCCCTTTTCTGCAAGCTTTATTGAGCCATCACTGGGATCCTCTCTTCGCGTTAGTGCCCTTTCTCTTGACTCTGAATTAATTAAGGGTGAAACTGGAACAGTGACTCATAGCAAAGGAGGAGAGTTTCTTATAAGTAATAAGCAAAGGAGGCCACAGGGACCCGCTGTTTCCCAGCTCCAACAATGCCATCCTTTCGTGTGTCATTCCCACATTGATCGTGTTAAGTGATGCCTCTTTAGACACTAATCGCTGTATTGATGAGGCTGAACTGGATGGTTTCACTATTTGGGGGTTTTGGGGGAGGCAATCTCCAAAAAGGTGAAAGTGCTAATTATATTAGTAATTACTTTAAAGCTTTTATCCTAGTTTTGCCAGTTTCCATTTCCATGGTAACAGGAGCAGGTACAGCAGCATTCAGCTGAGAGGCTCAGAGCTCTTGGGTACATCAGCAGTGGCTGTGGTTGGAAAGATACTATACAAACTCTGTGTAAAGGTTTTCTAAGACTTCAGAGACTTCTTTGCCACAGATCTAACTTAAAATATCAAAAAGCTATCCTGAAAATGAGAGTCCATCTTTGTGAGCTGCATTAGGCTTTTGTAAAGCTTTGGTTTTGCCCTTAGGTGAGCTGGCAGGTCTCCTGAAGGCTGGGCTGCAGCCAGAGTCCTCGGGAAATTCTGTCTTACTCAGCAACTATTTTTTTTTCTGCAGCCTCCTGGGCTGAGAACAGCTTTGCCACTTCCAGACTCTTGGGCCTTGTCTGCTAGGCAAATTTAAAAAAAGAAATTCCCACCAGCGCTTCGAGCGTGTCTGAAATTGTAAACAGATGGGATTTAGACTGGGTCATGTCACTGACTTACAGTCAGCATTAAACTTAGGTTGCCATCAGCTGCAGCAACTTCCTAGATACTTAGGCTTTTAGCACATACCTCTGGTATGTCCCCACATGTTGTAAATATGAATTGTTCACATTTTCTTTATGAAGTAGCAATGATTCCAGACTGTTGTGTCTGGTAATTCGCATGTTCAGGAAAGCCAAGCATGACATTTCCATGCTCTGGAGTGAAATGTCTGAAGTGATCTGAGTGGAGTCATGATAATATTCAAGTACCACCTCCTCCAAGCTTAAGATTGATGCATCCCTATGAGTAAGAAGAAATCAAGCAAAGGCAGCAGGAGACCTGCATAGATGAGCAAGGAGCTTCTGGAAAAACTGAAAGGGAACAAGGAAGTTTACAGAATGTGGAAAAAAGGACTGGCCACTTAGGAGGAATATAAGAACATTGTCAGAGCGTGCATGGATGCAATGAGGAAGGCTAAAGATAATTTAATTAAATAAATAATAAAATAAAATAAATAATAAAATAAAATAATTTAATTAAATAAATTAAAGATAATTTAATTCCACTTGGAATTAAATCTGGCAAGGGATGTCAAGGACAAGAGGAAGGGCTTCTGTGGGTACATCAGTAGCAAAAGGAAGGCTAGGGAAAATGGGGGCCGGTGCTGAATGAGGTGGGTGCCCTGGTGACGGAGGATACAGAGAAGGTGGAGTTACTGAATGCCCTCTTTGCTTCAGTCTTCACTGCTAAGGCTGGCCCTCAGGATTCGCAGACCCTGGAAGTAAGAGAGAAATTCTGGAGAGAGGAAGACTTTCCCTTGGTCTAGGAGGATTGAGTTAGAGACCACATAGGCAAACTGGACGCCCACAAATCCATGGGCCCCGATGGGATGCACCTACAAATGCTGAGGGAGCTGGCAGATGTGATTGCCAAACCACTCTCCATCATCTTTCGAAAGTCATAGAGAACAGGAGAGGTGCCTGAGGACTGGAGGAAAGCCAGTATCACTCCAGTCTTCAAAAGGGGCAAGAAGGAGGACCCTGGAAACTACAGGCCAGTCAGTCTAACCTCCATCCCCGGAAAGGTGATGGAACAGCTCATTCTGGAAGTCATCTCAAAGCACATGGAAGAGAAGAAGACTATCAGGAGTAGCCAGCATGGATTCACCAAGAGGAAATCCTGCTTGACCAATCGGATAACCTTCTATGATGACTGGCTGTGTAGACAAGGGGAGNGAGAAGGACCTGGGAGTGCTGGTGGACAACAGGCTCACCATGAGCCAGCAGTGTGCCCTTGCGGCCAGGAAGGCCAATGGCATCCTGGGGTGCATTAAGAAGAGTGTGGCCAGCAGGTCGAGGGAGGTGATCCTCCCCCTCTACTCTGCCCTGGTGAGGCCACATCTGGAGTACTGTGTCCAGTTCTGGGCTCCCCAGTTCAAGAGAGACAGGGAACTACTGGAGAGAGTCCAGTGGATGGCAACAAAGATGATGAGGGGACTGGAGCATCTCTCTTATGAGAAAAGGCTGAGACCTGGGTCTGTTCATCCTGGAGAAGGGAAGACTGAGAGGGCATCTGATCGGTGCTTATCAATATCTAAAGGACGGGTATCAAGAGGATGGGGCCAGACTCTTCTCAGTGGTGCCCAGCAACAGGACAAGGGGCAACGGGCACAAACTGGAACACAGGCAGTTCCACCTGAACATGAGGAAGAACTTAACTGTGAGGGTGCCAGAGCACTGGCACAGGCTGCCCAGGGAGGTTGTGGAGTCTCCTTCTCTGGAGATATTCAAAACCCACCTGGATGCATTCCTGTGCAACCTGCTCTGGGGGCACCTGCTTTAGCAGGGGGGTTGGACTGGGTGATCTCTAGAGGTCCCTTACAACCCGTACCATTCTAGGATTCTGTGAAATGTTTGCATTTCTTTTATTTATTTCCTTTCATTCTTGGGATTGCTTTTATGACACAGGATCGGTTTTCTAATTCTATATATCTAAAATAAGTGACAGTTAATATTTGGACATGTGTTACATTCCCTGATGTCAACCAACAAAAGATTGATTTAAGTTCATAGGGCTTTTCCATGCTAACAGATACCTCACAACTTTATAAGATACACTGTCATCTACCCAGCAAAACCCTTAATGTACTAGCAAGGGATAAAACTCAAAGTGATGGGTCTACCTTTTCCAGAAAAGAAAATAAAAAGTGTTTTTTGTGTCTTGTAAACTTGGGGGCAGGGGAAGGAGAAAGAATTTTTGATAACATTCATACAGTGTTGCTGTTATTTTAGTGACATGGTTACTAACCACAACTAGTACCTGTATTGGGAAAGGGAGAGACATGCCCTCTTCTCAGGATGTTTATGCTGTAGAGCCTGCCTGCTTTCCTTGGATCCTTCCACTTACTGAAACAAACCATGGTACTGAGTATCAAAGTTTGATCATGCGTTTTGTAAACAAGAGACAACAGTGTGAGGCTAAGACATCTTGTGCCATCCTCTGTCCTCATTCGGCTATTATTATTTTACTAGTGGCCTTACACCCGCGGTTCATGGGCCATCGTGTTACCACCGTGTTTTCTGTGTGGTTGCACGTCAGCTACGGATTGCTTTGTTATGTGGGCCATGTCTGTCTGACCAGTGTTCCAGCCCCACAGAAGTTGGACTAAAGCAGAGGAGAAATCTCACTCGCTTGTCTCTGTCATAATGCTTTAAAGAAATCTTCTGGGAACAGAAATATGGGAAAAGCAGTTCTTTATAAATCTCTGCAGCTGCAAAGACAAAAAGGCTCCTCTGCATCGGAACAGACCAGCTACAGCGCCTGTCCCATTCCCCTAAAACTCAGAGAGTTCTCTGCAGTTGGAAAACGAGCAGGCTAAATGAAAAAGTGCAGGATGTTATATTGCATCCTGGCAGAGAGATGGCTGTCATCCAAATGTCCCTCACAGAGAAAGTTAGCAGAACTTCTGGACCCAGTGTCTAGGGTAAACTGGGTATAGCATACTTACAAATGTCAACATAAAGAAATAGCAGAGTTAAGGATGTTCACCCTGACTGGGTTACACAGAAACAAGAATGATCTGAAACTGAAAAACTGAAAGAAAAGCTGTTCTGAATATACAACAGCATACTCTGCTCATCTTCAGTTGCATTCTGCAGAGCAGGCAAACCACTGGCATCTGGAGATGGGGAGTCTAATGCAGCAAACCGGCAGGCTGCTGGGCCACAGAAACGGACAGTTGATGTGGTTCATCTGACACTTAAAATTCAGAATATTTAAAATATTTTAAAAATAATATTATTGACACTATATTAATAGTAATACTATTAATAATAATATTAATAAAAGTATTTAGAATATTTTAAAAATTGACTTAATTCTAAGTCTCTATTTGAAAGCAGAACTCTTATGAAACAAGTAGAGGAGACAAGAAAAAAATGGTAAAGCAGGAGGGAGAGGAGAGGGGAGGGGAGGGGAGAACTCTGTGAAAGCAAATATGAATGTGCTTCAGTGAAGAGGAAAACTTTGCAGGATGGAGGGGGGAGAAAACAGGGCCTGTTTCTAGCACATGATGCAAATGCCTCAAATCAGCCCTTTGGAGAACTGTTTCCATATGTTGGCACTCACATTTAAGTCTACTTTGTGGAAACAAATTGATAAATGCTATTATGACTGATCACAGATGAGAGAGATCCTGCCCTGCCCACGCTGTAGCTCATACCCCACTGAAATGCATTTCCCGTGTTTGGATTTGCCTTCATTTGTACCTTTAGTAATGAGGCCCTGGAGGAGTACTATGCTGATGACAAAATCATTCACTTGGGCTACTTCTGCCCTTGAGATTGTCCCCACATCATAATTTTATTTATTCCCCTCGTGCTTCCTTGGCTATGTGGCATTTTGCACCTTTTAGGGGAAGCTGTGCAGCCACCTGTTCTTATTGGCAGGCTAAATTCCAAAATATTTGTTTCTCATAGGCCTGAGGCTGGCTTACAGGGAAGAAAACAGCAAAACACGACCATATTGTGCGCTTCACCACCCCTGAGCAACAAAGCGCAGCACCACAGGTTTTTGTAAGGGAGGTGGCATGCCAAAATCCACGCAAGGGCTGCGCCAGCCCTGGGAGTTTTGAATGGCTAAAGAAAACACGTGTGATCATTTTTCAGCCATTCTGCCGGTAAGCTATTATCATAATGTTTAGATGTCATGAGCCTGCAAGTGTAGAAACTTACCCAGTTTATCAAGCTGAACTGCGTTTTAGTTTGATTTATCCCTTCTTGTTTCCCTGCTAGGTGTAAGCAGTTTGTGGTTTGCCTGGGGCCTTCAGCATCGAGGAGGAGGGCAGCACAGCAGCTCTGCTGTCAGCCAGCAGTTCTGGAGGATTCGTTCATCAGATCCCAGACACTGAAGGTACGGCTGTGTCTGTCCCCCTGCAGCCAGTCACACTGTGCTGGTCACATCACAGCGGCCACCACACAGCCCCGCCGACAGAAGTGGTGGGCTGGACTTGGTGTGCTGCTGCAGTCTAGCCCTGGGCTGGGTAACCGAGCTGCTTCTGTCGGTCATGTTTTCCTGCGGCGGTTCAGCATAAATTGGCACACAACCAAGAAGAGTTCAATGACTTTGATAGGTTCCTCTCACACTACAGCACCTATTACTTATGTTACACGGAGTGTAATGTAACGGCATACAGAGTGCTGCAAATACTAAATAAGGGAGGCTCCCTCTCCCAGGTTGTGTACCATCCAAAGCTGGAGCGATTACAGCATTCCTGCTACACATGGTCTGTGGCAGACCAGGGGGCAGAGTTCAGAGCTTCTAAATCCTAGATCAGCAAATTAACAAGATTATCCTTTCACTCTGAAAACAAGATTAAGAGAGATTTTGACAGCAGGCCACCCAAAAAAATAGGTTACATTAAATTGCCTGGAACTGTAAAACATTTAGATTTTATACTGCACACATACTTAAGGAAAAAAACCCACAACTCTTATCATAAAGTGTAAAAGTGCTACCTCGATTGTACAGATACAGTCACATGTGAGTTGAGAGGCTGTTTGAAAACTGTACTACTGACAGGTCTTTTATTTTTATTAGCTCCCATGACATTATGAATACTTTCATAATTAAAATAACTTGTTCCATGTAAGAGCAGATGTCCCAGTACTTAAATACACAGTGCTGCCACACTGAAGTCTTCTGTTCAATGGCGTTAGAAGCAGTAGTTTGACCTCATCAACAGCTCTGCTGACATCCTAAATGCCACTTAGAGCCAGAACAGGTGGGTGTTCAAGAAACAGGAGTTTTAATAGGCCAGGTTTCTTACAGGACCACAGAGCACTTCCTGGCATTGGGCACTTAGGCTGGTCTCCAAATTTCTATTATGAACTCTTTCCTGACGTTTACAACCTGTCTATATGAAGGATTGCTTTACGCACGAGCAGTATTAGGTGAAGCTGGCCCAAATAATGAATTGTCTCAGGGAAAGAAAAAGTCACAGACAAGCCTTACGTTTAAAATATATCCTTGTTAAGGAATTCCATAGCCCAAAGGAGACTTCAGCTGATCTCTGACAAAAACCCGCCACACAGTTTCCCTAGCTTCTCTTGCAGCAGAGGTGGTCCTCCTCTACTCCTTCCCCTTCCCCACTTTTTCCAACAGACCCATTTCTTTCTTCCTTATAATATTGCGACCTGCAGCCTCTGTATTTTTTAGGGTCTGCTGAGGGTGGAGATGGAGAGTGGCCCCTCTGAGACCACGTTCTTGTAACGGAGTTGCAGCATGTGAATGTCTTTGAGTGGTGTGGGGACACCCAAATGGTCCCACCTCCATCCGGCTCCTTCCCACACACTTTGCTTAAACCACAGCAGCGCTTCAGTGCGATGACAGAGCTGTCAGGGCAGGCAAGTGCCCAGACTGCTCCTTTCCTCGCCCCAGAACATAGTGTATGGGTATCTGCTAACATCATACGACAGCGTACCCTCCTGGTTGCCTGGCATGTGTGTTGTGGGGGTTGGGGGGTAGGACAGACATACCCTGCCACGTGACTACTTGGGTACCCTTCATGGGGCCAAAAGCAACTGTCCCTGTCATACAGCTGGATGTGCACTCAGCATGTGGTGGAGACTATGAAGGGTTTGGTCATGTCAGATTTAAATTCAGTACATGCCATGGAAGGTGCTTTGCCCATGTGTCCCTCCAGTGTCTCCTTAAAAGGCCCTGTTGGCCTGACCTGGTCTCAGGGTGCTTCATCTCAGCTCTAGACACTGATTTCCGAGTACAATGGTGGCTGGGCCCAGGAGCTGCCAGGACGGCCTAACATGGCCTTGAGGAAGGAGGGGAGAAAAGATGACCTAATTGTAGATGTGTTTGCTTGAAACTTGTGTGTTAAGAATATGAGCAGTGGAAAAACTATCTTTAACATGTTTGCAGGGCTGCAACTGCACTCCCATCAGTATTTGTCACATTAAGAAAGAACATCCAAGCTATCCAGTAAAATTAAATAATTAATAATAGCAATCCATCCTAGCCCAGGTCTATGGTACTGCATTGCTGGATCATTTAGCTTATTAGCATGACTTGCATTTACAGCAAACCCCAGGCGGACAATGAGGAGGAGGGAAGGCAGAGCCGTACTCATTGTTAATGGCCATCTCCCACTGTTACCATATTCCCAAGGTAAGGAGCTCCCACTTACCCCCTGAAATCCATTTTTAGATGTTTAAAGTCACATTTATATTGTATTAGTCCATTAATTTTTCCTGATGTTTGTAATTCATCTGTATGAAATGCACTGTAGGTTGAAATCAGAAATACACAATACCTAGACTGCCTTAGGAATGTCCTTACTCCAGGAAGGGATTAAATAGATTTGCAAATCATCCTACTGCCTTCAGCACATCACTGCACAGGACTGGGCTCCAGCAGAGTAGCTGTCAAACATCAGGCCTGCACTTGGGCTGTTTCATGCCTCTGTCACTGCCTGTTGGCTAACAACAAGAATAAATGTCATTTGTGTGCTACACTGCGGCCCACGCCTTAGTCAGGGCCAAAGTGCAAACTTCACAGCCTGGGTCAGGAGCAGGGAGAAAATGCCTGGTGCTTTCCTCACCCCGTGACACCGGAGGCTCTGACTGTACGGTGGCACTGAGTCACTCCTGGCAGCCGGGACCCTGCCACCCGATCTGTCCCAGGAACGCAATTAACCTAGGGTATAAATCGCAGTGACAGCTGTCTGGAGTTGAGAGGCTTCTCTTGCCACTACAACACTCTGTGCATGAAGCCTGCCTGTGCTGGATGATTGGAAACATTTCTTTTTTTTTTTTTTTTCACAGGGTGTGTTAGCTTTGAAAACTGTGCATATACATAGAAAAGAGTATGGAGATTCTGCTACTGTGGCTAAGTCTTTGCACCAATTTTTGTGATATAGCATATATACCTTTAAAGTCTCACCTCATTATGCTCATTATAGAACTTTTTGCATGGGGAGACTTTTGATTCTGCACAACTGAATAAAGCGCTGGCATGAAATTTCTTCCAAACCATTGTTATACATGGTATTAACACTGAATCTTAAATCACCCTATGTATTTGTCTGACAATTCTGCTCTGTGTTTTGGTCTAAACATTCCTTAATGTCAGTCTTTGTTTTTGCTTTCAGTTCACTTGTTAAATTCTCTCTGCCTGGAAAACGGCACCTGAACATAAGGGAGAAAAGCCTTAGTTATTTTAAAGATGTAAAGATATAATTTAAAATGGAAGATTCTTAGAGCTGAACACAAAGCCCAGTGGCAATTTTGTAAGATATCTGATTAGCTATCAAATTAAAATAAGTTAAAATATGTATCTGAAATTATCTAGCACATGGATATACAGTCAAGAGTCACAATAAATTCCTACAAGAATGCTTAGTAACTGAGGTTAACAATCAATGGGGTAGGAATATTACAGATAAGCAGAACACTAAAAATATATATTTATCTCTTTGACTTCAGAAAATTTGCATCCTGAGTATTTTAGAAAAACAAAACATCAACAGGCCTAAGAGTTCCATGAACTCAGGAAATCTTACAGCTGCTTCAGTTCACCCCATTTTAATTATATATTCAGACTATTCTGCTTATCTGATTGATTATTTGCTTATCGAATGCTCATTTTTAGCACACTCTTTCCACAAGGTCTTTTTCTCCTCAAAAGCAACAAAATACACTAGTGACTTGTATAACATGGTTAGAACACAGTCGATAATCCTGGGTGTTTATCACTGTATTTTGCTTAATCTCTAAGGCCTCTTCAAGTCTGCTATTTTTTCTTAGAGGCTAGTGTAGCATCATTGGTGGAGGTAATGGTGGAAATGATAGAATCCCATTTAGCAGTTAATCAAGCAGAAAAATGGTTTAGAAAAAACAGTTCTCAGTACCCAAAGACAGAGGAGTAATAAAAGCAATGGTGGTGACCTGTCCACCTTAGTGCTGCAGCCCTTCCTGAACTGAGGGCTAAGAGAAGTAGTAAGCCATTGATACATATTTTTCAAGCCAATAAATATTACTATTTATTTGTAAGTTATCTTTCAATGTTTTAATGGAGCCGAATGATCGAGGAAAATATTCTATCATCTCTTTTAAATCTGTGATAAGGCCACAGCATAATAATGCTATTCCTTAACGCATTTTTCACAAGTGATTCATGGAATAACTACTGTACAGGGTTCAGATTTGGAACAGAACTGTATCTGTTTATGTAATCTTAAAACCTGCTTTCCTGTGTCCTAAACAGTTCTTTCTAAATAACCTATGAAATCAGATTACTTACAATTACAAAAAAAACCCCTTACTCATTCTGCTTTCTTTCTTCTGCTGATCAAAAAAGGAATTCCTGTTCTTACCATATTACCTAACCTGTGTTAGCACACATGCCGTACGCCTGTACTTTAGCCAATGTGAAAGAATTATCTTTGAAGTTCTCTGGATAAAACATTGTTCAACTGATACATGCATCCAGAAAAATATTTTACTGGAGAAAACAGTACTGAATCTTGGATAACAAAACCAAGAAATAGAATGGAATTAATTAATTGCTTCTGCTTCTTTTAGCATAACATTCAGCACCCCTAACTCCTGAATGATTAGCCTGTATTTTACAGTCAAAATGCATCACACAAAAGAACTCTAAGCACATGTGTTTTCACTGTATAATGTTTAGCTTTATTAAAGCACATTCCTTCTCTATCCTAGCCTAAAGAAAACCAGTTTTTTACAATCTAAATATTGATTTTCAGAAAGAGATCTAAATGAATCTATCTTTTTCCAGCTAGTGATAGGGTTTAAAGATTCTTACTGTTTGTTGTATAGATTCTTATTGCTATAATTCGTAATTTAATTTGAGGTCTAAGTCAGCAGAAAATTCCCAGCACTAACAGGTACTGCTGAGAATCTCAGGAGCATGGTTTAAATGAGAAAATACAGCATACCTTTTTTGAAACAAAATCGTAAATGCTGGAAAACATAAGATAAAATTATTTAGATCTCATGTTTTATACAAAAAGCTAAGTTAATGACAGTTTAAGGCATATTGGATTTGTCTTTTCTGAATGAAGACTAATGGAATACTCATAATGGTGAGTTATGTTTTCTAACTGAAAACATTTTTAACTGTGATTTTAGAAAATTTGAGAATCTTCTGATGATTTTGTGTTGGTCAGAGAGCAGGCCAGTCTATCACCTTTTCCATATGAAGCTACCTGCGTTGGAGCAGTAGTTGTTTCTTAATGAGATCTGGCTGCCATTTTTAGAACTTTTTTGAGAACATATTTAAGAGAAAGAAATGTAGACTTACAGTAAAAGTCTGTCTTTGATCTTTATTCTACTGTGTTTAGCAGAACTGGTATCTTTCAAACTTCTGCCTTTGCTTCTCTCTCCGTATGCTGTCAAGCTGCTGCAGGGCAGTAACCGTTTTCTGTACTCACTTGACACATGCAAAGCTTTCACTTTTTGTAAAGTAACAGTCTGTACTGTAGGTAAACATAAGATTGACCTTGCACAACAATATTGGTAGAAATGCTATCTTTTTACTCAAGCTAGTTTTGTATATTCTATAAATACGCAGGCAGGAGGTTTGTCTTGTGTTTCTTTACCGTGAGACATCCCACCTGGAAAATAATGGTTGTGTATTGTAGAAAAAAAAGAAGGGGACAGGCTGATTTAAGCATGATTACATCGAGCTCATTTTTTTCACTGCTGTGTTTACTTTGTCCTTTTGTAATTGAAATCTAAAATCTATGCAAAAATCTGAGTGGGAGCAGGAAACAGGAAAGGATTTCTGTGTGTTACTATTACAGCACAGGCAATTAATTTTAACTTAGGTTTGTGTTACATAAATTGCCATCAATGGAAATGGGAAACTTACAAGTGTAGGCTATTCCAGGTAATTTTTTAAGTGTAGTGCGACTTGTCCACTGTTTTAACGTTTCTATCAACCAAGTTTAACAAGTAGTGGTAGTATCTCAAAACAGAGTATGCATAAAAGATGGATTTCACAATGCTGTTAGCTACGTAGCATTAGCAGCGTTCTTCAAAAAGATACTGTTCTTTTAAAAAGGCGTAACAGTCAGCTTCAATATATATGAAAACATTCCTTAATAAACAAACCAGACAAAAACACAAAAAGGAATATTTCCACAGTTTTTTGTTCAAAAACAAACAGTGAATAAATGCATCCCTATATATAAAAAAAATTATGTGCTCTTTTTAAAATTTAAGTAATCAGACAGCAAAACTCACATGAACTGAAACTCCATTTTTTCTTATTCAGTAGTCAAGTAAGAAGAAATGAAAAAAGCATATAAGACACAAATAATGACAAGTATACTTATAAAATGTTTAGTACTTCAACCACCTAAAAGGCTGCAAGTTACATTAAAAAAATGGTTGTGTGCAATATGATTCCTTTGGATGCCTCAGCTTTACACTTCCAGCAAAAAGAAATGATAATTAACAGCTGCCTAATTAATTTCAAGTATTAAAGAACAACTGAAATATATCCCTGTTCAGTTCTTTAAACTGGGCACTGGATTAACAAAGCATATTCTGAGTATGTCTAACTAACAACAAGCAAAGTATCATTAATTTAGAAGGGTTGTGTTTGCTGCACTGTGGCACTGGCACAGCTGATTCTTCCTGCATCTGTGATAAGAATTACCAAGTGGGATAAATTAGCAGAGTCCTAGGACCTCCATCGTAACTGTCTCTTTTGGGAGCAAGTAATCCAGCCCACATCAGAGAAAGTATTTAGGAATCTTACTTCCTCTAAAACAAATGGAATTAAGTGCCAAAATACGTTTATTGGATCTAGGTTCTACCCTTTTATTCAAAAGTCTCCAATACATATTCAGCCTTTAATCCTCAAGTGGCTGTAAACAACCACAAGGTTCTGGCAGAGCAGTGTCAAGCCAAAAATGGGTAAGTACCAAAATCCCATTTAAATCTTTTGACAGAAGTTGCAGACAGCTGATGTTATGTATGCATTTATTCCATTAAGTGGAGTATGATGTTTGCATATGTCTGGGGTGTTCTTTTTGGAGTGATGTGCTGGGCTGACAGTGGGTATTTCATTACCTCTCCAGCTCTTCTGTCATCTCCTTACCCTTCCCTCCTCTCTACCCCTTCATTTACTAATCTCCCTCTCTTTTGCAGTCTTCTTCACCCACACACTTAATGACTTCTCCCTTCTCCCACCCCTTTGTTTGTCTTTACCTCATCTTCCATCAGACCATCACTTCTGCTCTTCAATAAAGTCATCAGAGAAAAGCAAAATACCTTGAAGAGAGAGACAGGCTAGCTGATAAAAGGGTGGGATGACTGCTGCCGCTGTGGTAAGAAAATGGACATGGCCGCTTTCTACCTGGCATGGTGTTTACCCTCATTGCATTCCCCTGCTTACACTGCTGAACGATTTTGCAGAGTGCTTGTATTTTTCCAGCCGTATGTGACTACACTGATTTTGAAAATTAATTCACCTCCTTTCATTTCCTTTTTCAACTGCCTCTCTGTTCCCCCCAAGGCTTTGAGAAGACCACTGAATATCCTTCTGCTCTATTTGATAATATTTATTTTCACTTATCTCCTTCACCTCTTTGCAGCTGTACATTAATTTGAGAGTACATACTAACTGTTCACATCCATTTCCTCTGTATTCACCAACAGGTATTACTTCCTAAGTATTATTCCTCATGTTTCTCAGTGTCAGCAGCTCCTCCCTACACTGTAGCATTCTTAATAGAATCTTTACTTGCATTTTGTTCCTAAAGAATCACTCCATAGTTTTCAGAGTCCTGATCCTTTCTTTACAAGAGAACTAACATCTGATTTTTTTTTTCTTAATTCCCAGAAGCCTGCATACACAGGCAGCGTGACTGGAATTTGCCAGTACTGGTATCTACTTTACACATAAGAAAGTAAAGCAACTGTGGGGCACCTGCATGATATTTGGATGTGGTAGAACTGGTCCCTTTTCCAACTCGCTCCACTGTGGCCTGCCTGGACCTACTTTGCTCTTCCCAAGGCAGCACTCTTCTTCACCTGGGACCAAAACACCTCCGTTTATCACTCTTTTTCACCCTTCAAAGGCTGGTCCTTCTCTGAACGTCAGCGGAACTATTTGATTCAGCTCCAGGAAGAGAGGAAGGTCTTCCATATTCAGCAGTGGCTAAACACTCCCCTTTTTATTGCAGTCCCATAAATAGGAGACAGAATGCAGCACTGTGCTCCAGGTGATTTCCCTCTTTATGCAATCATTATAGGAAGAAAAAAAATCCTAAGGTGTTTCCTATGCATGGTGGAAAAGAAACAGTCTAATCTCTTCTGTAAGACAGTCACTTACAACTGGGAAGGCATAACTTTCAATGTTAGAATGAGAAACAAGACAGCTGTAAATTAATAATTTTGGCATCTTAAATTCAGTTTTTATTCCCCTAAGAAATGCTTCAAGTTTCCAGTGAAGATTGGTTATTCAACATTTCAGTAGCTAACAGTGGCTTGTGCCTCTTTTTTAATTGATGGCAGAGAGTTTTGACTTGTTTACAGCAATGCTGAGATTTTCAGGAGTTCCTTCTAAGCTCAAGCAGTTGAGGTGAGGCGAGAAAAAATGCTTGTGGCGGGGGAGGAGGGCAAGAGAAGGAAAGGACTGTTTTCTGTTGAACATCCAAGAGCAAGCAAACTATTATATTTGCTGAGACATCATTATTTTTAACCAACTCTCAAAACGTCTGGGATGGTCACTGCCTGGAATGTGCAAATGAAGGCAACTGAAGTGAGCAGTTACTGAAACAGAGATCTGCAGGGTGCAGCTGGTTGTTAGTAGTAGAGAAATTTAAAATGCCCACAGCAACCGAACAAGTCATACTCCCTCACCTGAGAACTGCGAGACTGCTACCTCTTGTGCAGCTTCTCACATTAAGGGCATATTAACCAGACAAAACAAGGAGGTTTACTGGCTGATGTTCGTTTTTACAGTTGCCAGCACAAGCAGTACATTAGATGGGCAAATTGAATACCCATCCTGGTACCCTTGGATGTATCCAACCAACACTCAGACTCTTGTTTAGGCACTCAGTCAAAGTGGTCCTGGCTTTCTGTGGTCCAATGTGAGTCTTCTCAATGTGTGTCAGCCTCAGCATCCTCACCACATACACTAGTGTCAACACTGTCTACAGCAAAGTGACTTCGGTCTGTCTTTCTACCACAAAATCCAGTTAGGCTTTTCCCAACATTTGCAGGTGAAGGGAGAATTGCTGGTTATCTACTTTTTGTTCTCCTTCTGTGGATTATGGTATTTTATTTGGTATGGCAATAGAGCAGCAGGGCAAGTGTGGGGAGTTGCCTATGGCAGCCAGAGATAGATGTGGTACTCATCTCAACAAGACCTAAGCTCCTTCCACATTGCAACGTGTAAGGGGAGCGTTTGTCACAAGGGTGCAGATGGTTCAAAAGTGCTCTCTGAAGCTCTGTATCTGATTTTGGTGGGGCAAGGAGATGAAAGGAGCTTGCAGTGCTGTGCCGTGAGTCGCCAATGTTGTAATGAGGAAGCAGAATTCAGGGGCAAATAGGGGTTTTCTTACCTTCCTAACCCCTCCAGCATATTCTCAGCATGGGAAGGATGGGAAGGCAGTAGCTCAGTAAAACATTACGTGTATCATTTCATAAGCTTCAAATGGGTGTATAGGCTTTACGTTATCTCAAAAGCTAGTACGTACTAAAACTGTATCACTTAAAATTCAGGTGTTCCAGCATACATAGATCTAGTGCACCTTCCTGACTCAGAGTAAACAAGCCCTTAGATCACAGATCTAGAGTCAGATGTACAACTCTACTTCTATTAGCACTCTCAGTGCAGGCAACAAGCTTACTTACACAAAAAATGTCTCTGCATTTGAAAATGAGGATCCTTGTATTTTAAATCTCTGTGGCAGCAGCATGCCTGTTAAATTACCTAACTTTCTGGGACATGACTCATTTTTTCCAAACTTACGTGTGATTCACATAGCTTTTGTGTCCATACATTTTTATTGACAATTTTTGCCTTAAAATTAGAGACTAATTAAACTTATGCTATAGGTGTTTTACACTATAAGAGTGAATGCTTATAACTTAAATATTTCTGTGTATATATATGCCACATATATGATATATATACACACATATATGTCTCATAATATATCATATTTAGGATTTGGCAGATGGATGGGGGGGTGTGTGTATCTCCAGAACTCTATTTATTAATGATTGTATTGAAACATAAATATATGGCTGAATTGCAGGCAAAATAGCTCATATAGTAAAAGTAGTTATGTCACAGAAAAGAACACAACCCTACCCTGGCAATCTCCTATTTCTTCAGAGTTAGCACAAGAAAATGTCTATGCAGATCTAAAATGCTGAACAGCCTGACAAGGACACTGTTAGTTAACATGTCAATGTCTTAAAAAGCAGTTTATGAATATTCACATCTTTGAGGATTTCTCTCCCAAAGGCATCTTGGTCATACAGTGGCCTAATTCAAGATAGTTTCAGATGAAGGTAAAGAAAGAACTGAAAAGCAGTACAATTTAATAAAATGCTGATACACCTAAATCAGTGGTTTTCAGATGGAAGTGGCTGCTATTCGTAAAGAATTGTGCAAATCAGTAGGTTGGGGCAACAACAGTTTGAAAATATTTTAAAATGTGTCCCTCATACTGTTATGCCAGCCTATTCATGAACTGCTCATGGCGAGGTGTTTGAGAGAACTGTGCCACCAAACCTGCTCTGTATCAAAAAGATACACAACTTTTATCACCTGAATTTCTCCACTGATTCCCACTGCTTATTCAACCTTCGTTGCCCTTTCTGTACTATAATATGAACATCACCTTTCTAGGTAACATGGCTGACAAAAAGTGACAATACAAATTACCCTGTATACAAAAATTAGAAAAAAAGTCTCCAGAACTGCCCTGAAAGAAGCAGGCTCTGTATTTGAGTTAACCACCCAAATTCCATCTATGAATCTCAAAATGCAAAAAGGAAACTCTCACTGACAGTATGTTCCTTTCTATTGCATACTACTCAGTGCTGGTTTATATACAGAAAATGGTTAGATAATTACAGCATCTACTATCATCTACTTGCCCTGGTGAGGCCGCATCTGGAGTACTGTGTCCAGTTCTGGGCTCCCCAGTTCAAGAGAGACAGGGAACTACTAGAGAGAGTCCAGCGGAGGGCCACGAAGTTGATTAGGGGAGTGGAGCATCTCTC
>VZSC01017640.1:62754-100576 GCA_013398225.1 Steatornis caripensis | reverse complement strand
AGACCCCGGCAGAGATCGGGAGGAGCGCGGCGCCGCTGCCGCCCTCCCCGTGCACACGCACGTCGCACGCTCCGCTCCCGCCCCCGTCCTCGTCGAAAGCTGTTGCATCTTCTTCCCCCCTCCCCTGCGCTCTTCTCCTCTGCCCCCTTCCCCCTTCACGAGAAGAAAACTCTATTGGATTTAATACATTTCCTTGGGGTCGGAAGAAACTCCTGCCTGCTGGATCTGGCTTAGACGCCCGACGGACAAGGTAAATTAAACGGAGAAGGCTCGAGCAGCAGCAGCAACAACAACAGAAAAATCCTCTGCTGAAGGGGGTGGGGAAAAAGGAAGGAGTTCACGCTTCGTTTTGATATCCTGTTTTTGGCCTTTATTTTTCTGTGTTTTCCGCCTTGCGTAGTTTAGCTGTCCTTTGTGTTTCTCCCTCTCTCGCCCAAATGCTGTTCGTGTGAACGTAGCCACTGGTTTCATGGAGGCTGAGGAAAGAGTCTGGGGAGACTGAAAGTTTTTAAGCTGCTCAGGCACAGAAGTTTCTTTGTTCGGTCGGAGAAGGTATTGAACTGAAACTGCTCGACTCCGTGACTCTGCTGCTTCAGCTCCTTCGCTTCCAAAACGATTGCTGACCCTGCAAGTCTAATTAACTTCTCGGGAAATAAGAAAGTCCGAAAGGAGGTAGTATCTTTTATTTAATCGAAAGGTCTTGAGGCTTGGCGCTGCCTGTGCCCGCCGTTTCTTGTTTGTCACCTTGTTTTCTGGAATGTCGGTTAGTGTCTGGCACTTTTCCTTCAAGGTAGAAGTTAAATTTCTTTGTAAAAACGTGCTCTCGTCCTCTGCAAGTGCTGTCGCAATTTCTCCTCTCTGCTGCTGCCGCCCCCTCTCTTCCTCCCCTCCACCCCCTCTGTCCTCAAGATGATTACTCCGACTGCGTATTTTTCAGCTTGTGTAGGAGAGGTCTGTATTGCATTTTGATACTTGCACAAGTTTGTCTTCGCACTCTCCATTAAAAAAAAAAAAGCTAGTGGTGGGAGTTCTTGAAAGTATGTGCAGTTGAACCTCTGAGTTAACGTAGTCGTGTTTGGTTTTGATGACCGCTTTCTCCTTTATAATTTTTGAAAGGGGTCCCGTTTGAAGCTGTTGGAGGGGAAACTAAATGCGAAGTTTTGGTGTATGGTTTTGTACTGCTGGTGCTTGTTAAGTTACACCAACTAACTAGTTGTGTGTAGTGAAAGCTATGTTGCTCACCACAGATTCATTTCACATGCCTTAGAGAGGCAATTACTGGTTAGTTATTTCGTGAAGGCAAGGAATTTCTCATATTGTGATTGTTAAAAATGAGCTAGAAGCCATAGCTCTGCTAGCTTATTTAAATTTTTGTTCCTGTTTGTCAAATTCAGAAGCAGCATGTTGGTCAGATAGGATGTGTGTACTTCAGCTTCTCAAGTGTCTGAGATATGTTGGTATTTCTGAGGCTTGGACAAAGCAGTTTCCATGCAAAATTTTTGACACTCTACATACGTAGTTCTTTCACAGCATCAAGTAATGTAGTGTTTGAGGAAAAAGTTTAATTAATCCAACACCATCTGTTTGATATACTGTGTGGAAAAATGTTAACGTTTGACGTAAGGTGGCTTCTGTGGCTAATAACAAGTAAATGGTTTGGCTTCCGATTTATAGGCTTACCTTTCCAGGCAGCAGTAAGGGTTATTCTTAGGCGTCAGAAAGGGCTGAACAAAATAAATGGCAGTGAACTTCGTTTTCCTTATTTGGCTGATGCTTGGCAGAAAAGCAATGAAGTCTAAATAGAGTAATCCTTTTACAAAGAGCGATCACTTCGGAAAGCAATGTTTCAGTCCCGATAATGACTTGAGATTCGTCAGGGGAGGTGGGGTGGGGGGAGCAGGGCGGGAATTGCAGCAATGCATGACAAATTTAGTTGTAAACTGCTGTGTTCCTAATGCTTGCAATTTTGTTTCTTTTCAGACCTTTTGTGTTTCTCATGATGCACTTGATATTTTTCAGTGCCATGTAGAAGAATAGATCCTTGTAGCGGAGCCACAACTTTTTACGCTGGTGTT
This sequence comes from Steatornis caripensis, assembly GCA_013398225.1. Classification (NCBI taxonomy): domain Eukaryota; kingdom Metazoa; phylum Chordata; class Aves; order Caprimulgiformes; family Steatornithidae; genus Steatornis; species Steatornis caripensis. Next base: position 98,501 of record VZSC01017640.1, on the reverse strand, counting down.
TTGTCACCATGGTAGCTATGGATAAGGCCCTTTTTAATGATGAAAGCTTAATTCAGTACTGCTTACAGCTAGTGGTTATATCATAGAATGCCATTCATGTCATTAACATAGTTTAGGAGTTATGAAGGAGTGTATTCTTTCTCGAGATCAACNAATTCAGTACTGCTTACAGCTAGTGGTTATATCATAGAATGCCATTCATGTCATTAACATAGTTTAGGAGTTATGAAGGAGTGTATTCTTTCTCGAGATCAACCATCTCAACTGAAATGCAGTCTGACATTGATACTCATGTTATGAATAAAAAGATTTCAGTATACACATGGTAGCTCGTGTTGCTTGAAACAACGCTTTCATAGGTATGTGTCGATGGCTTGGGAAAACATTCTTTTGACCTGAGTCTTCCTTGCTGGTGAATGAAATGAAGCTCAAGTAAACATTGGTAATTTTGAGTAGGTGTGCTTACAAGACCTAGAAGTTACAGCAAATGGCATACTATGGCATATGATTATCATTAGGATGATGATTGTATTAGTAGAAACATGAATAGATTTTTGTCCTATGAATAAGTTGCCCAGTAGATAATGTTGGTGTAGCGCTCTGAAGGGTATCCATTTGCACATCACATTCGTTTAGAATTGAGGGGGCTCCATGGAGAAAGCATTACTGATTGAAAGTTGCATTGTGTATTAAGCTGGTGGTGTAAGAGAGCAGTGTTAATGATTTGTCCTCAGTGGAATGCGTTCAGAGTCTGTAGTCCCAGGCATAAAGAGCCATGCTTGGAATATCAAAGGTAAGGAAAGGCTTGCACATACATAACACGTTATATGTGGCATGTTAGCAGTAGGTTCTAGAAATAGAAGGGGATGGGAGTAAATTCTGCAACTCAGCTTTCCTTTAGGGTGTGATGAATCACTGGCTGTCCACTTTGTTTTCTTGTTTTGTTTTTGTCCTTCCTGTTTCCAAGCAAAAAGGAAAATCTTGTAGGGAAAATCTTACCTAAAGATCACGTTTGGTATGTTACCTCTTCAGCAGATCACCCCTGTGGAATAACCTGATCTGCTAAAGACGGGTCTGGACTTTACCCCACATAGATGAATTATAAATCTAACCTTCCCCAAATGAGTAACTGTTTGAGTTGATGGAAAACATACTCTTACGGGTATGAAAATAGTAACTGTATTCCTATATGAGCATGTGAATGTTGACCATCACAGTTGATCTAGATAGCTATGTGTGAGTTATCGGGAAAATGAAGATTTAGAAAATTGCTATTTTACCTTGTCAGCTTCTGAGTAAATAAAACAATATGTCAGACAACACATTTCTGGTTACAACAGCTTCTAAAAGTTTGACTGATTGAGAGTTTTGCTTAATGTTTTGAATGCATACGGAATATCTTAGTGTTACGGGTAACTTGTGAACAGTTCGGTGGCTTCTTACATGGCAGATTCTGGTCCAGTTCTGGATAAGAATTACTTGCTTCAGTGGGGTGGGGGCTTGTCAAAGCTTCAAACATGAGTGTCCCACAGTCCTTATAGTTTCCTTCATCTCTTGGAGAGCGGCTGCATTGTGCCACTGCAGTTTTCAACTGTGAAGGTGGCATGCAGAGCCCATTTTATCAGCATGGCTGGCACGCTGTCTCCTGCTGAGTCAGTATTGGTAAAAATTAGTGGGCCTAAATAACACTGCATATTGTACTTTACTAACAGTTAATTGTTAAGCATTTCTATTGAGTTTAAGATTATAAGGGGACAGGTAATGTAGAGAAACTTGACTGCTCTGATGGCAAGATGGGTGTGGGGTTTTTTTTAAGGATTTTTTGTTGTAAAAAGATTACTGAAATACAGCCTTCGTTTCTAATTAAGAATACAATGTATTGCGAGTAAAACCTTACAAATGTTAAGCTTTGAAAGTAAGGATGCTGATTTAGATTAAGTTTATAAATCTCATATTCTGCCTAAGAAAAATGAAAAAAGTGAGTATCAATGTGCTGGAATTGCTAGTCTTTGTATTATGTAGTAATCTCGGCATAATTCTACTTTTTCTGCTGCTCCCCCTCCTTAGTTAGCAGTTCTTTTTAAGATACTTGTTTCTCTGATGCTGAAATTTCCATATGGGTATTTGGCTTATTAGTGTTTAGTTTCCCCTGTACTTCACTGAAGGTGACACAGAAGCGTGATGTTTCAACATGAATCGCACCTTCTGCCTTTAAAAATACATTGTGACTTTGTGTAATTGGGAAATAAAGCTAAACAAACCTCTTCATTTGGTCTAAATGAAACCAAACTGAAGTGTACTTATGTTGGAGAACAACAGCGTTTTGAGTAGGGTAGTTTAAGTTGGAAAGTAGATTAGGTCTTTCTGTATCTGTATAGTTTGTAAATACTTGATACTAAGTGTTCAATATACATAGGAACAAAAAGTGTTGATTAAGCAGAGTCTGAAGACAATGTGAACAATCTTGGCTGCCATGGCTGTCCTGGAACTTGTAATAATGTCAGAAGGTAACCAAGTCTTTGGAGCGTCTTTGTTTTGAAGAATCAATGTTGTTAGATAAGATAGTGCGTACCCTCCTCCCCTGTTTATCCACTTCAGTAGATAATGAATGGGATGGCCCATACTGTTCTACTTCTTGGCATGGCCAAGAAAACTTCAGGTAACAAGTCTTGTACACAACTTTGATTAAGGAAGGCAGAGGAATGCTTAGTGCTTTTCTCTGTTCTGTATCCATCCAATAATTAAGCACAGGCCAAACCCTAAAGTTTACTTGTGATAGTAACAACAACTTTTGTCCCTGTAAGAGCAAAGCTACCAGAAAGAAGGTAAGTGATTCTGAAATGCACAACTTTTTTCATAGTTTCTCAATTTTTAAATATCCAATATTATACACCCTTGCATCTTTGGTGTATAGAACTATGCTTTCTCAAACTTCATCTCACACTTTTGTGTCATTGAATTCTGCGAGCATAAGGGTATATTATATATGCAAAGTAAAATGACTGCTAAAAGCAAGTGTTCTTGAAGATTCCCTTACTTAAATGCACATTGTGAGGATAAGAACTGGAAGAAAGTGTAGATCAGTGTCTTCAGAGTGATCAGTTCAGAATTCACAGGGTGGGTCAGCTCCCTTTCCAAACAAAAAAGTCTTGTAAGCACACTGAGTTCTCCCACATTTGTGTAGTTCAGGACGTACAGTGCTGCGCTTCATGTCTTGTAGACCCTGTCATGAAGTTGGCTGGGGTGGAATGAAGAGAGATACATAGAAATGGTCCAAGTAGTGACTGGTCTGACTATTCTGACTATCACACACTACCAGTGGGAGGAATTGCAGCTATTTGGGTAGAATTTCCTTTCTAGGAATGAACAGGTAGGAAGGAAATTTTGTTTTTTTGAGTATTGAGTTTTGTGTTCTCTTGAACTTAAAATTGCACTTCTGAAGTAGATGATTGGGGTATAGTTGTTTTCCTGTGAGCTCCTAGTGCTCAGTGGGTACTTCTTGTGTTGTCTGGGGCTAGCTTTAGGAGTAGAAGAAGCTCTGAAGTAGTTTGAAGTGTTAGTAAAAGTCACAAATACTTGAAATGAAACACTTCTGATTTAACTCTTAATTTGGAGTGGGTGGTATTTCCCTGTGAAGTGGCCAGGGCCTTATTCTCCCTGGTGGGGAAGAGCTGCAGTGTTAATAACTAGATTAAAAATATCTGAAGTTCTGTTAGTATGTTAAACGTAGCTGTAGAATGGATGATCTTGGTGTCTGAAGTACTGTGCGTTGAGTTTTACTGCTGCCTTTGGAGTGTTCTCATCAGTTTTCAACTCTTGTTGGCATGAGACCTTCCTGTAGCAGTTGTGTAGGGGTCTCCATCTTTCGAAACAGTTCTGGAAGAAATGTTTCATGGTCTTCCGTAGTCCTCTGTCCCGTAATGTGAGCACTAAGTTTAGTATAGTTGCAGAAATTATTTCTTCAGCCTTTCTTGCCCTCCTCATCCTTGGAGTTTTTTGGTACATATCTTCAAAAACTTCCAAGCATCCTAAGAAGAGGAGAAGAGGGCAGAGATGCTTCAAGCTACATCAGTACGTCCGAACAAATGTCTGAAATGCAGTGCGAGATGCCTGTGAATGTCAGTCACAGGTTCAGTCATCCGGAATGGCCATGGATGTCATCTTAAGTGTTTGGGTGGTGGAAAGTGTTTCCAGGCTTGTCTGGAAAACTTTTGGTCTTCCAAACTTTTTGACAACTGCTGCTTTTTGCCCGACACGTGACTGCAGTTGTCCTGGAATTACTCTGCTGGAGTGGAGAAAAGATAATTTAGGAGATCAACCCAATTGTCAGCATTTTGATCAAAATTACTGCAGGTCTTCTGTCTTTACTTACAGATAACCCTGAGGATAGCATGGAGGCTTATACTGGAAACTAAATATAAGAGGACTTTTCAATGATGATACTAATGCAAATTGCAGGGTTTTTTCTTTGTGGAAATGCTTAATAATTTGTACGTGCTTATGCATGCTTGTGGTTAAACAAAAAAGCTGGTTGCAGAAGTATTTACAAGATTGAGGCCTCTGTTTTCAGTAAAAGTAAACTGAAAAGTGGGCAGCATAGCAGTGTAAATCTTTTGTGACTTAAATGCCATGTAAACACTTTCCATGCTCATGCTACAGAGTATAATATGCAGGTGTTGGATTTAGTTAGTTTCCACTTCGGCCTAGGACGCTGGTGTTCCTGAAGGAGGAGGTGAACCTGCAGACAGCCGTTAATGTGCACTGATACCCTACAGCTGGTGTGTTTGCTTGCTGTGGCAAATTAGTCTGTGGCAGCCTGGAACATCAGCTTGGTAGTTAGCTCCTGTTAGGAGAACATGCTCATTTCAGGTTACTTCTGGTCACATAATCATACGTGATTTTAACCCTGGAGCTGTGGGTCATTTAATTTCTGAGGTGCTCTGTATTTTTGGGGGGGTTGGCAATGAAGTTCATCACTGAGGGAGAAAATTCGAAAGTTCACATCTTCGTGATTCATAGCTATCCAGCCTTTATCTAATTCATTTCAGTTGTGCTTTACTAAGCTTATATAGGGTGATTTTTTTCTAAGTAATTAATGAATCCTTTGTAGATCTTCTGGAAGGAATTACAGATGTAGGGAATTGAGTGTAGAATGCTAGAAAATAGTATTTGGAACAAACCTAGAATTTTACTTTAAGGTCACTTTTGTTGGTTCATATATGGGTGTTGGGTAACTGTTAAAAACAAGATAATAATTAAGAGCTCAACTCTTAAGTAGGAAGAGGAGGAAAAGATGGTTAAATCTGTGCATTTTCATCCTTTCTGGGAATGTGGCAGGAAGAGGAAATCAATTTGGACTCTGAATTTGGCAAGCCATCTGGCTCTGATTCTCATGGATAAGATGAGAAATGTTGATACGGGGGAGAGAGAAATGGTCAGAGCTTTACTATTTTACTATACTACTGTTTAACTGTAGTGCATCTTATTTGAGTCTTTTAGATGACTTCTTTTTCTGAACGATGTTTTGTAGGGGAGGGAGCTCTCTGTGGCTATTAGAAAATGCCGTTCTTACAATGCATTGTTTTTCATCTAGATGTTAATGCTTTGGGTCCAGTACTAGAGTTTTCATCTAAATAAATGAAAATACAAAAAGTACTAGAAAAGCAAGCTAATATATATATTATAATAGATTTTAATAGACTTAGATGGGAGTAATTTACTCTTCTGCTTGTATTTATGTGAGTGAATGTCTCTGTTTTTCAGGCAACACTTATTTTGTCTTGCTTTACCGAAGCAAAGCAAATGTGCTGAGGATCATGGCATATCTGTGTGCTTTTTGCAATGCTGCTCTTACTGGAGAAAGGCAGTGGAGCAGGCAAACATTTCTGTGGGGTTTTCCTGTGGGAAATCTGCGAGAGATGTGTTTTCAAGATTTTGAATGTCCTGTAGTCTTTCATGACATTAATGTTACTGAATTGGTTTTGTATCAGCAGCAGCTTGTGGCACCTCAAAGGAAAGATTATGGCCCTGTCAATGGAACAGGTTAAAAGAAAGTGTGATGAGATGAGAGAGAAACAGATCTTTAATCAATACTTTTTTCTCATCCTCTTTCTTACCTCTCCCTCTACATAAGCAAATGAATAGTTCCTTAAACTTTAAAAAACGCTGCGCATTTTCTCTCATCTGACCCAGATGGAGTGAGTCCCTGCCTGTTTCCATTGAATTCAAATATATGTTTGTTCTTTTTAGATCCACAGATCACCCATCATTCTATTTGTGTTAAACCTTGACAAAGTTTTAAATTTCAGCTTTAGAGTATGAAATTTATACAGAAGAATAACCTTCACTCAAAGTGAGAATGTTGCTAATTTTCCCCAGACTTGTATTAACTTGTTTTTAATCTTTGAGAAGTCTGAAGGGAAGTATGCACTGGACAATTCAGATTATCTTAAATCACAGTTACGAAATTGTCTAAAATTCTTGCATTCTGCTATTCAGTTCCATTTTCCTATTCTGAGAAAAAGAGGCTGACATGTTAATAGCAAGTCAGCACAGCACTGTCCCACTTTTTACTTCAATAGTGTCAAAGTTGTATTGTACCTCTTTTTCTCTTGCTAGAAAATACAGGATGTCAGAAGTTAAGCAACACTTTAAGCTGAGTTATTATTAAATCAACTTTGAATTCTGTTTTGAGGCTGGAATTTGCACTGTGATGGGAAGGAAGAATCTTAGTTCTACCTAAACCTCCTGTCAAGTGAAAAACGCGTTTTTGACTTTAGATAGCGAATTATTATCTATGTTGATGGCAGCACTTTCAGAGGAACTGCACTTCAATACAGTTATCTACATTCCAAGTAATTCTTAATTTTTTTTGTTGTAAACAGTAAGCTATCATTCTTGCCTATCTAAAGAGGGAAAAATACTTTGGAAACCATTCAAGAACAGCCTTCTGTTAATTTTATTGTAACAATTGCTTGTGTGATCTCCAAAATGCCTGATGTATTAAAATGAAAGGAACATAACAGCTCTTCTTTTTTCTTTAATCATCATCTGTTGGCTTAGAGGAACACAACACTAAGGATAGAGAAAAATAGTTTAGTACAAAAAGTATAAGAAGATTATAAGTTGGCAAAAATCAAATGCGTGTTGTGAGAGCAAAGCTGAATAAATAGAGGACAAGAGTAACGATGCTTAGCCACATGGGAGATGCGAAGAGCCTGGTAGTTAGAACCACAGTTAATGCAAAGAAGAGTAATTCTTGCGCATCACAACTGTGAGCAACTAATTGGAATGGATCAGATTTGTGTATCAGTTGTAAAATGAATGTAGAAGGAAAAAAAAATACAGAGGTACAGTTCAGAGATTCCTTCTTTTGCCCAGGATGGTAACTCTTAACTGCTGAGAATAATGTTGAGCTAATATATCTCATAATTGTTGTGTAAACGAGAGGAACAAGATTCTTAGAATCTGGAAAATACTGATTTTTTTTTTATCTTTTGCTGTTTATAGAAGTAGTGGCTACTCCTTATAGCAGTGAAAAAGGTGTATTAAAATTCTTTTTAACGGTGCATTGTAAATAAAAGCTTACTTGTTTTAGTAATGCATTTTATACTAAACAAATGTAATTCGAAAAACAAACCAGCTTGTTGAGGTGGGTAACACAAGAGAGAGAAGCTAAGGGGGAATTACTCTAAAGTAAAATGGAAGTCCAGTTGTATATGCTATTTCTTAAAAGTAGTGACTTCCATTAGGGCACTGCGTAGTGCTTTAAGATTGGGGTGCATCTTTATCTGTGGTTTTTGGTAGGATATATCTTTTTGAAATCTAAGAATCCCCAAACGGAGAATGAATACACAGATTCACATGCGCTCCTCCTCTTTTTTGAGCTCTGGTCTACGAATGTGTTTCCACTTATGTTCCCGTGACCACAGACTGAGTTGTGTAACATGTCTAGGTTTGGTGCAGCAGTATTCCTGGGCAGTTTATCCATTTTATTAGCTAGGGGGTTTTGAGTGTGGTTCCTCCTCCCACGTACCCAGCCTCTGCTTGCTTTGTATCTGTAAGTCTTGTATTCTTTTGGGCCTGCTGTGTTCTTCCGACTTGTGTTTGATCTGTCCTAGTTTTAGCTAGAAATACTGCCAATTACTTTTTTGGGAAGAGTGCATGTAAAGCAGGGCATCAGGGGCTGTTCTGTTGTGATATATGGACCACAAAATTTAGAAAACAAAATAATTAACCAAGGCTTCTGATAAGAAATAGTTTATTTTTTCCTGTGTTTCTGCTTCTGTTTGTGCTGAACTGTCATGTGTTGCAGAATACCTGGATTTATCTGTAGGCAATTAGATGGAAAGTCTGGTTAATGATGAAAATTTTCTTGTATATTGAAATACTGCATATTTACAGCAGTGCAGCTTGCTTGTTTAAAAACCTTTGGTATCTGCTGCAGATGGCTGCATAGTCAAAGGAGTGGCTTCCTGGCTGCATTGTACATGAAGTGCCAAACACGATGAGAGCAGTTTTATTCTGGAATGCCAAAATACATTGAATCCGTTCAGGAAGCAACATATGTCAAATGAATAAAAATACCACGTTCATGAGAAACAGAACGTGGTAGTTAGGTTTTTCAGATGTGGTTTCTTTCCTGAATTAAGGGGTTAAAAATGACTCATTAAAATCAGGATAGTATTACATGCCAGTTACCAACTTACACTTTCAGCATTTTCACTACTGTTTGTTTCCCCATACCCTATTTTTCCTTTTGGTTAACGTGTTCCGTCTATGGTATAAGGACACTATCAATAGCGGTGCTGTACAGGAAAAGAGGATTATGTTTTCCACCTTGGATATCTAGACCTGTGCACAGTATACAGGGTTTTGGTGGGTTTTGGGGGGATTGTTTGTTTGTTTTTGTTGGGGGGAGTTGGGTTCTGGTTTTTTCTTGCTTTTTTTTTTTTAAGGCTGGTAGCTTGTGTGTTTCTTTACATCCCTATGAGAGTTGTATGTAATTGCTTGATAGTGCAGGTAGAAAACCAGAGTTGATGAAAATAAAAATGAGCAGTGAAGGATGTTGCTTCTGCCCATTCCAGCAAGTTCTCAAGACAGGAAGTGGGAATATTTACAACTAATAGCTCCAAATATTGCAGGATTTTAGTATGATAAAGAAACAAGCCCAGAGCAGGGTGTGTTTTGTTGCATGTTTCTTCCTTGTTTGCAGAGGAGGTGGTAGTCGTAGTCACTTCTTCTTATTAGGAAGTCAAAGATATTAAAAATTGCATTGACAGAAAAATACATATGTGTCTCTATTTCCGTCTGATCTGTTTCTAACTGATATTTTACATAGATTTTTCCCATCTGAAATAATTTGAGAGCCTTGATTTTATAGTTCTCTTAAACCCAGAGGAGTGAAGTATGTATCTTTAAAGCGATTTGCTTGTCCTTTCCAAATGTTTTTTTTCTCTTGTTTGTTTTTTTCTCTTCCATCACTATCATTAGACATACAGTTAAAAATTAACTTCAGTGAATTATCTTCTGTAAGATCCTTAGTGGTGTTCTGTCTTGTGTAAGAAGTGATAGGTCCCTGAAAGAGGGGAGGGTGTGAGGGCATGTTTTTTCTTTTCCTAGCTGTAGAAGGCATAGATTTATTTAAATGAAGTATTTGATAATAAAGTAGCTTCTTCTGAAGCCCAGTCGGCTGTAGCAGAGGCTGTAATTATTGGCATTTTTATGCTTTTTTTTTGTGATACTAGGAGCTCAGATGTGAAGCAGGGCAGAAGCTTGGCAAGTTCTTGTTTCCTAGTTTGAAAGAGGAGATGCTGGTGTTTCATTTTTTGTTTTAAATTCTACCCTTCCCACTCGCTGAAATTTTTAGCTGTTCCATGGTACAGATATCACCAGCTAAGGATGTGCTCATCTGCTGAGAGATGAGACGTGGTCCAAAACAACTTCTGCACTTGCTTGTTTGTGGTTAGATCCACAACAGCTGGCTTGTTGTGTACTTTTGTGTGTGTTCTGGCAGCTGACCTCTCTTGCCTAATTGTGATGTGTGTTAGTTTGTCTGATCTCAGCCTTCTTTGGAGTAGCTAATGGGAGAATCTCTAGAAAACTTATTCAGGCACGTAGGAGCTGTCCTTCTCAGCTGTCGTTCTTCCGTGAAGTGTGGTGTCTGTCTTCATTCTAGTCACCAAATTTTGTGTTTCATGAATGAGTAGTGGTCCTGCTAGCCAAAGGGAGGCCTGACCTGCTCGAGAGTGATTCATTCCAGTGCTCCTGCTCATCTCCCATATATCAGTGGCTAGAGCTCTCTTCTCTAGCTATTGAATTGCAGGAAGTACCCAGAAATAGTAGCACAAAGAGAGCTATGATCAGGCCTGTGTTTCCCGTCTGTCCTGTGTTTCTGAAATGTACTTCCAGTGCAACGTAGCAAGTATCTATGGATGTCCACCTACTCCTTCTGCCTTAGATGTATCTTTTATTTTTCTAGAGTCTGGCCTGGTTTGCTGAGACTTACAGCATGAAATACCAAGTTAAGAACTTATTCCCAATTCAGTCTTTGTCTTCACTACCAACAGGAATTCATTTTCAAATGAACTTGGAAATCAGTTCACACATCTTTGTTCAGGTTGGACTTGGTACTGTCATAGTGTTAATGCAGTTCCACAAAACCTAATCTTAATACAAGGTTGGTTCAGAACCTGTAAATGGTGGCAAATTACAGTATACTTGCAACAGTTACAACACGTTGTCTTTTCTCACTGTTTGACCAACTTAAACGCTTGTCAAAGCCCATGCTGTTTTAAGAGACAGGTAAGGCTGTGGAGTCTACTGATTGTTTTTCCCCTCTTTGGAGTTCATTGCAGACTTTCTGCTAAAATCTCTCTGTGCTGTTGGTAGCATTGTAGAACCAGCTTTTTGAATTTACCTAGTATCTCTTCTGTTACCTCTCCATTAAACAGTTGACTTGATTTTTTGGAACTTAATTCTAATCTGTGTGATTTAATTAACCATGACATAATTGATGTGACTTGTAAAAGTATATTGGCTGTTATGCTTTGTTTCATCCTTTCTTGTGGTTTCTCCATGAATGTGTCCCTTTTCGTTTGACTTTCCAAGACACTGGTATTGTTAACTTGGGGGCAGACCAGAAAGATAGCCTCATGGAAGATTAAAAAAAAAAACAAACCTGTTTGCGTTTCTTCCTATCAGGATTTACTGTTAGGTGTGTTTTTCAGATGTGTGAGTGGGTGGCTTTTAGTTTATCAGTTAGGAGGGGCAGTAGAAGAGGAATTTGGGTGAGAAGTTTGTGTGCACTGCAGAGAGACTGGTTCCATCCATACCAATTATCAGACTTACTTTATGTCCAAACACCCAAGGGTTAATATGAACTGTCTTATTACATGGACATCCTATGGGGGAAATAATCCCTCAGACTGGAAGTAGGGTGCATCCTGCTCTAAGTAATGGCCATAATCTGCTATGAAATAGCAGCTTCTGATGCTATAGGAAGTTTGAGGTGGATCTTGTGAATCTTCAGTTACATTTTAAGAGTACTGGGACAGATGAAAATTTCATCTAGGTCAGTGGCCCTGTTGTGTATCTCAGGTCTCATTTTTCCTTTTTACAAATCTACTAAGTATTCAGAGTTTGAATTACAGATTGATGTTCATGGAATATTTTTCTACATTTAAAAAAACCCCAAACCTTAATATTGCAATTAACCACAACCTAACAACTGAAGTTCTTTATCATGAGCATTTCTTGACAAGGTACTTCCATGCATTGGGCACTTTGGAATTTAAGAGGGTTTCTTTTTTTTGGTTGAAAGAAAGTAAGTGTAGGTAAATTTTTAACTTAGTGTTGGGGCTGCTGATCTGTCAGTCTCATTCTCTCAAGCCTTTTGTAAATGTAAAACTTTGCTTTGTAGGCCAGTAATAGACTTTTTGCTGCAAAAGCATGTGCAGCACTTGCGAAGTAAGGGTGTCTTCCGGTTAAGAAGACCACATCCTGTAAATATTTCTTCTAGTTCTGAACTCAGAATGTAGAACATGAACTGCTGATATAGTCACTGTCTGGACCATAATTACTTACTGACTTGAGGGTCTTTGCTTCTTATTGGTTGCCTGGAGACACTTGACATGATTGATATTTTTTGTAGTTATTCACCCATGCCCCCTCTCCAAACTTCTTGACTTCACTAGTTGATTCTTTCAGAAAAAACCCCACCAAAACTATGAATCTGAGGCAGACCAAGTTGTAAAACGTGACATGAATGAGTTTTGCTATGGGAATATGCTGTTGTGAGCATTAAACTACATTTGCACACGTTTCTTGATAAGCCTTTTTGATACTAAGAGAAAAATATCGATATCAGTTAAGTTATCACCTTTACATCTAAAGGAGTCTTAATTTAGAAAGCTTGAAATTAGAAAGACTGTTTAGTGTTGCATTCTGCTGCATCTCCTCTGACAGTAGGCAGTATGTTTCCACTTTCCTTCCTGCATGGATCCTTTGCTTCATAGGTGAAGACTTGATGCTGAAGGTTGGTAAGATGTTGTAATAAAAAATTCCTCCTGATATCTTGCAGGGTTTGGCTTTTTGGGCCAATTACTGATTGGTCTCATGGTGTGGTTATTCAAATCCTAGATATAATAAAAGGCAGTCGTGAAGAGAAAACATGGCTTGCTCTTCAGCAGTCTCTAGTTTGAATTAAGCGTAATGGGTATTGACTTGCCTTTTGAGTTGCTGGTTTGAAATAGTCTTTCACTTGATAAATGTAAGTGTTTGAATGTAAATGTTGTGCTTTTCTTCATCGCTAATTTGATCCTCAAGGATCGCTCCATAAAAGTCAGAAGTGCAGTTAAAACCTGGGATACTTACCCAGTTTATCTCTTCGTGGGCATATTTAAAGTGTACCACCTCCATCTTTACTGCTTTTTTGCTATATGCAGGTTGACTTCTAGACTTTGACAGTAGGCTGGAAATTTCATGCTTATTTGTAAAGTAGTTTGTGTTTACTGCAGGGGTGGGAATTAACCAACTGCAGTAAGAAATGAAATTGGAAAAGGAGAAGAAACACTGAAGGCCTTTTTTTCCTGAAGGCTACCTTGCAGAGCACTTGCTCTTTAGGCTTTTTTATCTGGTTTCTTTAGTTCCTAGGGATTTCTGGTGGCTTTGTATTTTTCATTGTCTGGAGGGATCTCTTGGTTGAAATGTGTAGGTCAATGGTATTTGAATGTGAGGTGCTCTGCTTTAAAGTTAGACCCCAAGGCTAGTGTGAACGGAGGTGATGGGCAGTCAGTATGATTAGTAAACAAGTTCATATGTTATGTAATATCACTGGTACAATGATGCAATTAGAAATGTCTGTCACTGATACTGTGGGGGGCCATTGCTATACTTTATTATTTCCTCTCAGAAAGGCAATGCAGAACCACCTTCATTCATGGAGGGATTAGAGGTGCAACATGATCAGGAGGTGAGGGACAGAAGAATAGAAGGCATTTAACTTCATCATTCTAAAAAATCCTGGGAAATCTGCCACCTGGGTGCGAAGGTACTGTGTGACTGTGGCGCGGGGCCACGTGCAATGTAGCAGTCTCACTTGGCTCATGAAGCGCAGCTGACAAAGCTTCTGATGTTTCCTCTGTCCCAGAAGGGCCAAGCCAGTAGGGAGGAGGTGGCATTAGTGGGCACGAGGTGGACAGAAACAGATTTTTCCTGTATTGGTACCAGCTTTTGAAGACCCTGATACTGTGCTTATTGGCTTCTCTGAAGAGACTAGTGTGGAGTGATGTAGAAAAGCGCTAGTGAGTTTTTGTCCGCTTTCTAGTAGAAGCAGGGAAAAGTATTCTGGCTCCTGTATTCTCAAGTAAGATTCATTTCTTGACAACTGAGTTTATTTTGCTGTTCCTGCAATGCATTTCTCAGAGCCGCTGCATGAGAAACATTTAAGCTGAGTTGTGTGGACTTTTTCCTTCTTCAGTAACATTGGTGATAGCAACAATTACTTCTGCAAGAGAAGCTTTGCTGGACGTTGCCTGCTTGCTGGGGTAGTAACTTGTCAAATGGATAGTTTTGAAAACGTCCTTAAGCAGATAACCTATTTCTTAGGCCAGTAGTTACCTATTTGTATATACTGCTCCTTATTCTGCAAAATAACTGTCTGTCTTCTGGTTGATTGCGAAGTATTTCGTGTAGCACATCAGAGGAAATAGCGATTGCTGGAAGGTAATTTCTTTTCCTAGGGTGCAAGGATGGGAACAAAGCTCAACAGAATATATTAAGTCCCACATTGTTTTGAGTATTGTATTTGAGAAGATAACTAATGTGTTAGCTTTTCTTTAAAATTCATTAACCTGTGCAGGGTCTGGAGATAGTGAACTGTTTCCTTTGGTTAGTATCTGAATGGTGATCTGCATACTTGGGAGGAACTCCTGTAATGATATTGAACTCTCTGGGGCTGAAGTTTGATCTTGTGAAACCAAAATCTGGTTTCACAAGATCAAATGTGGTGCAGTCTTCCCCACTGCCTCCTTCCACCAATCCCCCAGGTTTAAAATATACTGGGATTTTTCTTAAAAAATGCATTCACAGTCTAGTTAGGAAATAAAAAATGATGTGTCTGTTGACCTTGCAAGTGAGCATGAAATAATTGTACATTTTTTCATGTTTCCTTCATGTGTCTGCTTCATTTGTGAGTCTATCTGTAATAAGAATCTAGAGCATGATAAATTGGAATTGACTTTGAACCTGCGGGCATATATGTCTTTTTTTGGCATAACTTCATGTTTGTATTCATCCCTCCCCCTCCAAGTGAGTATTGAATTATTATGAACTACATTCACTTTTTCTGTTTTTCAAGTTACATTTCTTCTGGCTTTTTCCCCACTTAAAATATGAAGTAGGTTTTTTTTGAGGCAGTGGGGGTTGCTGTAGATAGCCTTGTCTCTTTTGGAGAAGAGTCAGACTTTCGAGAAATTGGGAGTCTAGTTTCAGTGCATCTGTCATGTCTTAAAATGCTAGTTTATGAAGGATAACTGTAGATATTTTTACATTTATTCTGCTGTGTGATTAGAATACAAGTCGGACACTCCTTTTTAGGTATATTTGTATATGCTTATATAGCTTGAAATAAGAGGGAAAATCGATGTTTTAAGATCCCTTAATTTTGATATCCAAAGTAGAAATTACTCTGCCTCTGCTAAGATCATGAGTTTTCTAGTATCAGTCCTGATACTTGAATATGAACTGTGATTCTGGCATGCTGAAACTGTAGCTAGTATTAACAATGAGCTTAGTGAGATTAACAGACACTGCTCAGGAGGGTTCCCTTCCTCCCATCCAGTCATTCTCCTGGAGAACAGTCTAGGATCCAATGTTGCAGTTTGGCTACTCAGTGGCAAGTACCTAAGCTCACAAAATACCTGCAAGTTGATGCCCATCAGGTATGTTTAAGCACCTTTTACTGATCTTTAAGAGTGGAATGAGTATGTGTCAAAGCAACTTCTTGTAATATAGACTAACTAATTTGGGTGTTTTATCTGTAATTATATGGATTCTCTGTTTGTCTTACTTAATGGAAAAAAAGTCAGATACACAAAGTATTTAGTAGCTTTCAGAAAGTAGTTGTGGAGATGTCCTGGTTTGACCCAACGCAGTACTCCATCCCATACACACCATGCTCAGTATGAAGCTGATGGATCACAAGGGTCACTCTCTCTCCTTTTATGGCCAGGGGCCTGAGGGCACTGATGGGCTTTAAGGCCCTAAGCAGCCTCACCACTTCCACTCACACCCGTGGCCCAGGAGCCTGTTTCAGCCCAGCATGGGGCTGTTAGTGGGAGGTCCTGGTGATGTGGCAGTATAGTGCTCTCCAGCTCTGCCCAGCTCCTTGCTCAAGCATTGGAGGAGGAGGACTCTGCCCAATTCTTCTGCCTTCGATCCCGATCCGTGCATTCCTGAATCCAGTTCCTGCCTGCTGCTGAGTACAGTCCCGGGCTTTCCCAGGGCATGCCCCACAGCATCCGAGTGATGTAGTCATTATTGGGGAGTGGGAGGGGCTAGATATCAGTTTTGTATATATTTCATTATTATTCTTCCTATTATTATTATAGTTAGATTAAAGCTGTTTCAACTTTTTCCAACCTGTAAGTCTCTTTCGCTTTTCTCTTTCCCTCTTTTTGAGGAGGGAGGGGGTTAACAAAGAGCATCTGTTGTCCGTTTAGTAGCCAGCCCAGCTTTAAACTGTGACAGGAGAACATTTGTTTTGTTTATTCTGTTCATACTCAACTTCATTAATGTAGATGCTAAATTACAGATTTTGTATTACTTCTAGTAATTGTGTTAATGAATTTCTAAGTTCATATTTTTCTCTTTTCCCTTATTTTGGACTGTGGAGTCAGCTGAACTATGCTTTTTTACTTTGTCATGGTAGATGAAGAAAATAGAGAGGGAAGAATCATGTAGCAGTAATCAAGTTTTTTTCCTATTCCTTGTGAAAGCAAAATGCAAGATTTAATACATCTACTGGTGCAGTAGAACTGACTAGCGAATATCTCAAATAGTGTTTTTAACCCTATTGGAACTTGATTAATGGCATATTTCTGACCAGTTTTGCCGCTTTAAGCGACTGCTTTCATTGCTCACTGCTATCAGCAATTGCACCTATATTGCTAAGATAGTGGTATGATGATGCTTCTTGGCTCTGTGTGGAGTTTGTAATGAAATGGGGGTAGTGTCTATTATGATGTTCCATCTGGCATCTTCCTCCAGGAAGTCTACTCAGAGTAATAGATGGACTTGCATTACATCATACAACTACTACTGATTGAAGCGTGGGCTCTAGGATTTGCTCTTTCAGAGTCTGAAGTGCTTGGTAGCAGTAATAACCCCAGCTTCTTTTTTTGCAATAGCTAAACAAAACTTCATATGGCTAGGCAGACCCTGATCTTTCATGTCTTAGAGCTGTTGACAAAAGGAACAACTGTAACAGAGGACCAGAAACAGAGTACAGTGAAAACGTTTTCTTTGGGTTTTTAATTCACAACTTTTGCAAATGCAGCATGGTTTTCAAAGTGTGGTAGTGGAGTAAAATCGAAGTCACTTGTTCTCAGACTTGCTTTTGTGGCCACAAAAGTGCTGGTTTTCTGTCAGATGTTGTCTGCAAGGGATGATTTTGTGCACTCAACAGCACAAATTATCTAGTTCTGAAAAGTCTCATGGTTCGTAACTCTTCTGAAATTAGTTTATAACTCAAATGTAATACGGGTGCTCTTTCAAACAATGGCCTGCCCATCAGGACTTTGAGTTGGAATTGGTTCTTGGTGTGAATTAGGCAGCATGTGTTTTAATTAAAAAGTAGGAGTATGTGATAACCTTCTGTGCAAGAATGGAAGACAAGGGAGAAGGAAATTATTCAGCTCTTGTTAGTTAAGAGCCAAGAAAGCTGTTTCAGTCTTTACATCATAGAGCAGCAGTTCCTAAATGGGGTGTGTATGAAGGGAGTTGCTGGCCAGATGTAAATTTTATTTAATATGATACTTAGGGTAGTATTTTTTAGTCATACAATAATTTTGACTGTAGGTTGGAAAGCAGTAGGAAAATTGCAGAAGGAAAGTTCTAGAGCCACCAGTGTAAGGCACAGCAACGCAAATTTTTTATTCCTGAGCAAGTCAGGAATGTAGCAGTACAGTCATCAACCCTGGCATTCTTCAGGGGTTCTAGCTCTGCTGGCTGAGGCACGGTGGGGTGCTGATGCCAGCAGCGTTTTGGAAGAGGTAGCTGAGATCTGTTAATTGTACTGGTGTGGAGGTTTTAGAGTTTGCTACATGCTGCAGGGTGCTCTGGATGTGGCAGAAAAAATTACTTTCATGATGATTCTCTTTGTGTTCTTTGTCTTAAAACTTTAGGATTCATGAAACTGAGTTTTGCATCGGTATATTGAATGCTTTATGAAACCAGTTCGCTAATCAGGATCTGATCTCCTGAGGAATATTGTTTCAGGAAAGATTGCACTTACCAACATAGTTACCTGGATGTATTGGACATAATTTTTTATTTTTTATTGGTTTTTTTAATGTGTGGGATGTGTTTGCTGTTTTAAAAGCAAATGACAAAACCATTCTTCTGTAAAATCATCCTCTCTTCCTTCTGTATTTTGGCACCTTACTTGAACTGTCCCCAAGAAATGTCTTCAAGATGAGGCTATGGGTGTGTTTCATGTATGTCTTAGACTTACTGCCTTCTTCCGGTCTGCTAGCCAGAACTCCATAATAAAACTTTGTATCTTCAATGTATAGAGTGTATGGGGTATTGCACAACAGTTTACCAGAGTAAGTGTCTCAGAAACAGATCCAACTACTTGTGAGCAACTGTCTCCAGTCTTGCCAATGGCTGTGGCTGCAGACTTTCAATAAAACCTTATGTTAAGCTAAATGAAAGGCATCTGGTAGGTCCGATTAAAATAATTGCAGCTTTTTTAAAGCCTCATCTGTTGCAAAGAGTTGTATTTACCCATGAGGGCTGTGGGAGTATGTGTGACGGCATGGGTGGCATAGATTGTCTTTCAGAGAATGTGCTTGAGACTCACCAGAGCAGCAGTGCTTTAAGATGAAGTCACCCAGTTGAGGTCCTGCACATAACTTCTTGTTGGTTTTGGTTACATTTTGTTAACCTGATAATTGCATTAAAACTCTGTTCGTGCAAGTAACAGAAAGGGAGCTGTTTTGAACTCAAGGTTGCTAGCAATGCATGTGTTTTGTTTTGGGCTGACATAGAAGGAGAAGATGTTAATCTGTTTCACCTTTTTTGTGTTTTGGCACACGGCTTTCTCCTGTTTGTGTTACTTTGAGATTTGGCAGAGGACAAAAATAAGTAGTTGTAGAATAGTGGCTGTGGTGGTAAGTTACATATTACCACTTCTGTGTCTTCTGTGTTTAATTCTGGTGTAAAACAAAGTTAATGTGTCGATTTGAAACTGTCTTAGTTTTTGTGCAAGGCTCCTTATACCTGTCATCTTGAAAACATTTCTTAATTCTTTTTCACAGATCCATGTGGATGGTTTAATAAACTTTGTTCTGCATCTTTGTGATTCTGTGGTCCAAGTTCAGGAACTGATTCAGACTCCTGTGGTATGAATTGGCAGTAGTGGAGTGATTTGGGTATGTGACTGTCCAGATGTGTTGAAGGAGATAAGGGGAAAGAAATGTTTTGGGTGCCCTTTTCATTTCAGTTACTCTACGGTGTAATAATATCTTGTCTCACCCTCACATGTAAGAATGACTAAATTTTGTTTTAACTGCTAAATTTGTGTTACAGTAGCTTGTAGGGAAGATGCGTAGGAAATCTGAATTGCGGTTGCTTTCTGTCTAGTGCTGGGGATATTCACTGCAGTGGCATGCTCTGTTGCACTTGGATCACAAATACGATCTGTGTGTCTGCGGTTTTCACATGTTGATATGGCTCGCTGTCAGCACTTGCATATAGGCAACCTAGTTTCCATTGCTTCTGCTATAATTTTCTGCATTATTTGTTTACTTTGAATGCTACGTAATTACGCAGGGTAGTAACCCATTTTATGGTAATGTATTTGGATAAGTCTGTGCAAAAAATAAAAGCAGCTTCAAACAAATACTTCTACCCTAGCTAAGCTAACTTAAATGCTATTATCCTATCTAGAGAAGTGTTAATATGATCGGGGATTTTTTTGTTATTTGTTTGTTTTGGGAAGGAGTTGCTTTAGGGTTTTTTCAGTTGCAAGCCTGTACTGCTCTGGTTCAGTATGCTTGTTACTTTGTTAGTGGTATGTTTGTGGGGCGGGCCTGAAACTGAAGGGGCTTTTTCTGTTTAAATTTATTTTTAATCCCATAATTCAACAGCAGATGCATGTAGCTCTTCGTAAAAAATTATTGGGCCAATATAACCAGAATGATGTGACTTTTTTTAGTAAGTATATGCCTAATTGAAGCACCACGGAAATCTTTAGTAGATAACAGTAAGTTTTAATCTTAATATACTGGAGTAGGATCTCTAGCAGGATAAGTTTCATCGTTATATACTTAGTCCTAATTAGGACCATTGAGCAAATGTGTTTTTCACTATGCGCTCTCTAGCTCTTGCTCTGATTCAAGAATGTAGGTAGAATATACTCACAAGTATTTGTAACTATCCACAGAAAATATTTGACTTCTGAGACAGGAAATATTTTAATAGCAAAAGTACTGTATTAAGTGCTTAATAGTATCGTAGAAATGACGTGCTTGAAAATGCAAGTGTCTTGTGAGATTTAAATGGGGAACTATTATGAAAAGCAGTATGAGTGTTGGAACTTTTGCTGGAACATGGGTTTGTGAGGAAAGAGTGGGTTTTAATAAAAAGGATTACTCAACAGGAAAGGCAAGAATATTTTGAGGAGTAGATTCTATTTTTTTTGAGAGGAAAATCCCAATTATATTTATTAAAGGACTTGATATTCTGTGAGGGCTTCAGAATTACTGTTTCTGTAGATCCTTGTTTACAGACAATTGGATAAAGTGCCATTTTTCTCTATTAAACTTTTGAGATTTTTTTTCACAGTTCTCTGACTAGTGAATGATACCGTGAAGAAATTCTCACAAGAAAGAGAAGTGATTTTGTCATGTGGGTATGCTGAGACTTTTAATAAGCTATTACTGTTGTATTTACTGCCAAGCTAACAATAACAAAGCAGGGAGGTCAGGCAACAATGCACAGCTTGGATTTAGAAGGGGTCCTTTTCTTTGTTATGCTCTTCATATTGTTTCGTAACGTTCCCTAATACATAGGCATGTGTTTGACTGTTGAGAATAATTTTATATTGAATTAGAACCTTGTTTTATAATCCTACTTTCATTGTAGATCTTGTTTTCACATTGAAATGCTTATTAAGTTTTACTAAGATAATTCAAATGGAATGATAAATTTAGAGTTTATTTTTTGTTGCTTTGCAGTAATTTGCTCTTTTTTTTATACCTAGTCCCTTTTTCACTTCCAAACTGTTGGTTCATTAGCAGTCTTGATTAGTGAGCCTTTATTGGGGGAAGAAAATCTCTACTAGCCAAAAATAACAGGATTGGGAAGCAAATGCTGGGTTTGCAGTAGGCTTGTGACTGCAAGCAGATCTTGCATAGTTGATTTGTATAGCATGTTACAATGAAATATTTACTGTAGGTATCCCAAGAAACTTACCAAGTGTTCCCAATGTTTTGTGATCCTCTTGAATAGAGGCTTCTTAAGGCCAGTTGAGTGTGCTCTCTACCATCTCCAAGTTTTGTAATGAATGGGTTTCTGGAAAAGGTGTCATAATTTGTCAAGCTGCTAAATCCACAGTGAGCACGTTGCTAAATTCTTAGGTGAGGGTAATGTATCTGTGTGTTTACAGGTACTGAAATACACGGTGAACATACAGACCATAAATGAGTACTTACTTGTGTATAGCTGAGATATATGAAACAAAGTTAAGACCAAACATTAAATACTAAAATTCGTCAGATTTTTTTGTTGCTTTTTGTAATCCATACTCTCCTTAATAGGTGAATTTGGCAAGTCCCTGAAATCTTCACTTGTACAGAGTGTTGCAGCTTCTTTTGCAATGGAATATATTTGGTCTTCTGACTGTGCTTTATCTAAGGATGCAGTTTTTAAGCTTTGTGTAATTAGAGTCTGTTAAGGAAAATCCTATTTAATTGTCCTGCCATCAAGGCTTCCACCTGCGTAAAGAAAACAACATTGGTTAAAGAGGGCTCCCAGTATCACCTCTCTTCAGTATTCCTGTGACTCCTTTATTTCAGTAGGTTTTGGACATGTTCCAAGCTTCCTATATAAGCTCTGGTTTGCATATTTAGTCTGTGAGACCTCTTGACTAGCTGACTTAATTTCTCTTTGTAGCAAGAAATGCTGGCCCAAATCTCCTGCGCTTTAGTTCTATTGACAAGTTCTGGCATGAAGCACCTGCTTAAACGTATCTCAGGTGGTTCAGCTATGAAGGTTAATCCAGTCAGCCCAAGATGTGTTCTATATTGGCAATATACTTTGGGAACTCATCGTTCTGTCAGCCTTGTGTTTCCTGTAGTGCAGAAGAGGTATGGACAAGCTGTCTTGCTAGGGGAAATGATTCTCAGGCCTGTGGGTACTTCAACATTGAAATATTTTTAGACTGCTTTGCTGAATGTTATTTTAGTTTAAGGACTTATGAAGGAGAGCAGTTAGTTTGTCACCTAAAACGTGGGCAGTGCTAACAGAGTCCGTCTAAAACAAGATTAGGTTATCAGAGGGCTGGCCTGTGTGATAAGCTTCCTGGTTGTCACATGCCCAGAATTGGATATTCTAAGGAAAACAGTGTTCATCCTGACTACATCTAGGCAAATTTGTTTAATTCTATGCAAACGCTAGGTATTGGGAAACTCCTTCTTGCATTTCATAAGCAGTTCTTGAATCCTATTTGTGAATTCAACAGGTAGCAAATACAGTGCCATAAACGTGTGTGGTGGTTTCAGAGGAAAAGTATGGAGAGAATACTCCTCACTTACTGAACAGCATGGTGCATTGTGGCTTCCTCTTCCTCTTTCCTCTCTCCTCTTCTTGTCCAGCTACATTGTTCAGTGGAGACAGAATTAAATGCTAACTAATGTATGCAAACAAACTTCCTTTTGACAGTTGTCATTGAAGCTCTTGGCCAGTGCTGGTTCAAGAAGATCTGTGCTTGTTTCTTCAGTTAAGATATGGCTTCTATGTCACTCACAGACCTCATTGACTATTTACTCCTTTTCTTTTGTTTGTTCGTGTGTTCCCCCCATCCTGTCATGGACTTTTTCTTAATGATGTAGTTATGTCAGTTATGAAAGAATGTTTTCCTGCTAATGACAACAAGGCAGAAATGCCTAGTAAAATGCTTTACTTCCAGTGATGTCTTAAGCAACTGTGGGGAGCTGTAATGGATGTGCCATGGTCTGTTTTTCTGCCCAAATATTTTCTCCTGTATGAAGTACAAATTGTACAAGTGTACAAATTTAGTTGCGCAAGTTTGTATGAAGTACAGATTTCTCCAGGTACTGTCACTGTGTCTGGAGGATCGTACAATAGTGGTGTGGAGAGCTGCACAGACTGATGTGTTATAGATTTATTTGGAAATACCCAATTATCATCAAGTTGTTGTCCTGCCGACTTCATATCCGTAAAGATCGTTAGCCGTACAGGACAAACAAACTCTCATTCTGAGGAATTTACACCAAGACAATTGGAATACAGTAATGTATAAATTGACAAAAGGCAAGTACACAGTGGTTTTGGAGGTCCAGGTGGTCTTCTGACATTTCTCTTGGTGGTGAGCCAATGAGGACAAAGGGAGATGATGACAAAAGTGAGCTATCTGACTAGGTAAGTGGTGAAAAATGGGGTGGATTTTCCATTTATGAAGCAATAGCTCGGTTTTAGGGCAAAAAGAGATGACAGATTTTTCTCCAAAGAGAGTAACTTGAAGTGAACATCAGTTACAGAGAAGAGTTGAATAGAATAGCTAATAAAACATGTGCAAAAAGAAAAAAGCTAAACTTCATTCTAATACAAAACCAAGATATTGGAAATACTGCTGATTGAGGACTGATGAATAATTCTAAGGATCTTCATAAAGAAAAAACTGTTAGGTACTCAGTTTGAAGGAAAAAAGAAAGCTTATGGTTGGTCTGTTTAGTATCACTGGCCCTTGGTAAGAAGTGATGTGTTCAATGGTTAAAATAGCTGCCTATAATTTAGAAAGGGCAAAGTGAAGGAAAAGGATAATGGTATTTTGATTAAATTATCTTTACCTATTTACCTATTTTTGACTTTTGAGAACTGAAAAAAATACTTGTTAATTGGTATTCTCAATTGGTAAGCCACAGCATAAATAGCTTGCTATGCATCATCAGAGTGCAGTCACATACAGAATGACTAACTCTGTAAGTACAGGAAACTTTATTTTTATGTGCAGGTGGTCTTGTACTGCTAATACTAAAATGTTCATGAAAAAAGATGATGAAGGCAATATTCTTAGGAGTCAGTGTGGAAGGATTTGGAGCTGCACTTGATGTTGAAAGGTGCCAAGTAACCAATTGCATATTTAAAACCTTTTGGTGTTTGATAAAGTATAAATGACTATGAATTGATTTTGATTGTACATAATAAATATAAAGTTTAATCAGCAGCGTTTATGTGTTCCTTTTTAAAAAGAGCACTTGGAAGCCATTCAGCCAGATCATCTGTACAGAAATGCCTTTTCTACTCCAGTTTTAAAGGGAAATCAGTTAAAGGATGTTTTACTAGATGCTTAGAAAATGACAAATCTAAACCAGAGTAATATCATAATAGTGAAAAGTGTCCATCTGTTAATGAAGGGAAAAAAGCTACAGCAGTGAGTTAAAGGTTAGAAGCTAAAGACTGCAGGAAGTGAGGATTGCAGGAAGTCCAGCTAAAATGTATTGGATGCTAATGTTAGGACCACTAACGTGCTTGAGAATGAGATACAATATGCCAACCTTTTCTTCTTTATATACTTAACAGATACGTTTTATTTGCCTGGGAAAATAGGGGACTGCTGTAATTTTTAGAAAATTTAGAAGAACTTGATGATCAAACTGACTCGTTTTTAGGCTTGTTCAACAGACAAGTGTCTCACTTCTAAAATTTCTTGATCACTCAGGAAATTATTGGATTATAATCCTGTAATTAATTTGGTTTAATCTGGTTTTAGATTAGAGGATTCATATTTTCCCCAGTATATCATGTCAAATAATACTTTATTCTTACGCTCCCTTCTTCTCCTCCTTGAAGTAGTTGCATATGTGAGAAAGGAGCACTGTTTACCTTTTGCGTGTGACTTGCTGTTTGAGGAGACAAAACTGCTTCATCTGCCTGCCTTCCTCAACTAGATGAAGAGGCCTCTGTGATCTTTTTGCTAGTACCAGGCTGTGTAGAACTCAAGCCATTTTCTTGTTCAATTTAGATGCTTATATGACAGCAGATGGTCTTTCATTCTTTCCCTACCTTTTGTGCTAAAATGCAGACTTGAAGTAAAAAGTATTCCAGACTTACTCTAAATTTCTATTCACAGTTACAAATGTAAATGTTCACTTATTTAGGAGCTGAAATACCTCCCCTCTAACCCAGAGGGAAAACTGTGGATCTGTTGGAGTGAGTCCAGTCCCCGAAGATGATCGGGGGTCTGGAGCACCTCTCCTGTGAAAACAGGCTGAGACAGTTGGGGTTGTTCAGCCTGGAGAAGAGAAGACTCTGGGGAGACCTTACAGCAGCCTTCCAGTAGCTGAAAGGGGCCGCCTACAAGAGAGCTGGAGAGGGACTTTTTACGAGGGCATGTGGTGATAGGACAAGGGGTAACGGTTTTAAACTGAAAGAGGGTAGGTTTAGGTTAGGTTTTAGGAAGAAATTCTTCATGATAAGGGTGGTGGGACACTGGAACAGGTTGCCCGGAGAGGTTGTGAATGCCGCTTCCTGGACTGGATGGGTCTTTGAGCAACCTGATCTAGTGGAAGGTGGCCCTGCCCATGGCAGAGGAGTTGGAACTGGATGATTGGTCCCTTCCAACCCAAACCATTCTATGGTTCTGTGATTGTATGAAACATGAAGGTAGCTTCTACAGTTGTAACTGAGCTAATCAGAGCACAAGGGGAAACCCCCCCCCACTTCCCAGATATCAAGGAAAATGCTTGACTACTACCTTCTGTCCTTGCTCTTAGCACATATCAAGACAGAATTGTGGGCCAATTCCCACAGTTTGTTCTTCTCCCTGTTATGCTGAAAGATAATCAGGACATAGTGTATTTCTTCTCTTGGATTTTATGTTCTTATTAAACCCGGTTTGGAGTTTTGCTTGCTACTATTTTGGACGGTAAAGAAACAGGCCAGACGGATATCTCTGCTTCACATTTTCTAGTTAGAAAGCCTCAACACTTGTACCAGCATAACTCTACTGGTTTTATTATACATGTGTTGGTATAGATGTAATGTGTAATGCATTTTAATGTGTTTAAGAGCAGGATGGGTAAAATTAATTTTTTCCCAAACAGCATGATCAACCTTTGTGATGATGTAACGTAAAGCAGTTTCAGTAAACAAACTGGAATCACTGATCGTGATTCAACAGATAGACAACAGATTGTACGTTCTCCAGGACAGGTTAAGGTGACCTAGATGGATAGAGGGGCACATGATGTGGGAGGTAGTGGTGGGAATTATTGGTTAGCTTGATGAGTTCTGATGTTTGCACATCAGCAGCCTGGTAGTTGTCAGGATTTTATTTTTAAGTATTGTTGTAAAGGTGAAAGATAAGAAGGTGAAGGAATTCATAGTGAATTAATTTTATACATCTGTGTGGGCATGCTGTCAAATGTTGTTTTGAAAAATTGATGATGGTGATAGAAGATAACTTTATTGACTGAACAGGACTCTCCCTCTTGATTTTGAATGAGAAAATAGGTGGGAAAAATAAGTGAAAATAAGCTGCTTATCTCTCTAATAGAAAAGGGGAAAAATAGGGGTGCTCAAACCAGCAGCACAGCTAAGCTGGAAATGATTTTTGTAGTAAGTGGTGCAAGTTTGTATGATTAAGGTATTGTTTTGGGTGTTTGGGGCAGGCGGGAAGTGTGATGACAGGCAACAAACGGGGAAACAACTGAGGAGAGCTGTGGGTCAGAGTAATGGGCAGGATACAGGTGATTTCCATAGAAGTAATCAAAGTGCCTGGTAACAGCAGTTGTTGTTAGTGGTTGAGATGAAGTTCTTGTTTTATATGCACTGAATTTAAGTATGCAATCTCCAGAGGTGCTCATCATCTGGAGCTTTCCTGTGAGGTAGAAGAGTGTCGGGGATACTGTAGTGTTAGAAAGGCAGGGGAAGCAACTCGGGATGGGAAAGAACGTACTGAAAAAGAGGAAAAAGCAGAAGAGTGCAGAGGAGTGGGCTAACCAACAACACAAAAAATCACAGTGGAATGGATGAGGAAACAAAAGAGGTGATTCTTTAGGGGCTCTCACCTTTATTGAAGACTTTTTCATTGGATCTCCTGTAGAGCAGTACTAAGTCTCTGAGAAACCTTGGGCTGATAGGAGACGTTAGCAATGCAACAAAGTTTTTCTTTTTGCTTTTTTACCATGTCTTTCCTTTTTATTCCCATACCTCTTTAAGAGAGAAAGTTTTGGCTAAGAGTAAAGGCTCTTTTAAGTTTCCTTGCTTTTGAAGTATGTGAACTGTAGTTTTCTTTAGATGTACATTTAAAGCAAACAGTAACTGGTTGGAGATAGGGATGTGGTTTCTGTAGGGACTAAGTACCAGGCATTTGTACATCCAGCAAGATTTAAGTTTAAGACTTACTAGTCTTAAACTAGTGGATGTTAGGTAAATTGGTTAAGCTCTCAGTCTTTGCTCGGTGTTTGCTATTTTGGGTCTAGATACTGGCCTGCCAAGTCTAATTGAAGCTGTTGGGAATGTTTCTTTCATTTTAACTGGAGTGCTAATAGCACTAGTGCTGTCTTAACTGCTAGCGCTCATTCTGGTCTTTATTTTTATAGATCATGCTGTTAGCATTTATTCTTAGCCCAGTCTCTTACTGATGTGAAAACCAGACAATTGTTAACTTCAAATGCATTATTTTCTAGATTCATATAGTTTTCTGGCAAGACTGGACTGTGCGTTGTCATAGAGCATATGCATTAAAACTGTGTTGAATCGTTTTATCCATGACATTATCAGTCTATCTCAGTTGTGATCTCTTAATGGTATTAAAATGAAAGCTGATGTCTAGAATGGAATTAGTCCATTAATCTCACTACTGATCTTTTCTAGTGAGATTTTTCCATATTAGAAAAAAAATCTAGTGCTTTTTTTATCTGTTAACAAAGATGGCTGACATATTAAAAATCAGCATGTTGGAAAAGATTGATTTTATTTTTTAGTTGCAGTGTTTTATTTCTAGACAGAATATTCCAGTTTAATAAATGTCCCTTTTTCTCTGTAAGAATTTAGAATTCAGTAATCTGCAGATAAACAGGTGATTTGCTTTATTGCTATGAAAGCTTTAAATACAGACTTAGTTTCCAGATCTTATATTGGCTTGTTGGAGAAGATCTGGAAGATCCAGAAGAATTGATTTTACATTGGATTAAACAGAAGTCAGGTTGTTTATAGAGCTCACCTCCAAGTGTTTCCTTCTTCACTCAGAAATGCGAATGGAGCTGAATCTGAAAACAAAAAAAAAACCCCACCCCCAAACCTCCATTGTTTAACCATCGGATCTAATAATACATTTCACATATTACTGGAAGATAGTGTGAACTGGAATGGGCAATGGCAGTAAAAAGGATTTTGGAAGATAAGTAATTATGATCTTCAAAAAGCATTTTCAGGCATGCAGTTTGGTAGCACTTTCATCAATATAGGAAGGGCACATTCCTCCATACAATGTATTTCTCCAAGACAATCCTGGAAAGAGAGAGAAATGGGGAATCAGGAGAAACCTACTGGTGGTTTGCAGACTATGCACAAACAACAGTTTCTGCATGTTATACTTAATGCTGTGTTAGTTTAGATTAAGCTTAATAAAAAGCCATTAAGAATCGAGGCAAAACAACCCTCTCTATAACCTCATTATTAGAGGGAACACAGCAAACTTGCATCCTGTTATTTTCCAGACACTGACATCTCCTACCTGGGGTTTTAAAGAACAATTGTGTTCTTGTTTTTCACATTCAGAAGCTCTCTCTGCATTGGTTACTTGAGTTCAATCTGCGGAGGCTTTTTTTTTAAGACAAAAAAAATCTAGGACTATTTTCCAGTCAGTTGAATTCAGCATATTAATTCCCTTAAATTTTCTTGTGAGCTGGGGATTAATTACGTTGCAGCTCTGTGATTTCGGGTGCTAGAAATCTTTGTTACCTTAATGAACTGTTTGCCTTTTAGTTCAGGTGTCTTGTGGTCCTAGATTGTTTTTGTGTGTTAGAAGAGGACTGTTACCCTGTTACGTAGTAAAAATCATGGGGGATGTTATAGCTCCATTCCATCCATGAAACAAATCACTTGTAGAACAGTATTTGCAGAATGTAAATTAGCTTGTAAGAGGGGTTTGGTTAGTTTTAAATGATATGGTAAAAA
Source organism: Steatornis caripensis (assembly GCA_013398225.1). NCBI lineage: Eukaryota > Metazoa > Chordata > Aves > Caprimulgiformes > Steatornithidae > Steatornis > Steatornis caripensis. The sequence goes on along the minus strand of VZSC01017640.1, from coordinate 69,353 downwards.
GCAACAGTCTGCTCCATCACTGCTTCTCAGGCAGGTAGTGAGGAGATCTGACAGCAAGCTAAGGCTTGGTGTTTAGAAATTGGCTCAAACCATGAGATTAAGCAGCAGTGTTAGTCTTTTCAAGAGTAATGTGATAATGTCATGGAGAAATGGATCGTACCTCAGTGGCAGATGGCACATGCCTGTGTGAAGTGTAATAGAGTGAAAATAAATTTTAGTTTGACATTGTGTATGTTTAGTCACAATCAGTAGCTGTTGTGGTTAGTTGTAAATTTAATATAAATTTGAACAGGAAACTTCAGCTTCCAATAAGACACCTGTTCAATTGTTCACAGCTTACTAAAAGGTCTAATAGCGGACACTTGCCTTGAGAGTATATCCCTACTTCAAATCAGTGCATTTTTAAAAGTTCCCCTCTCTGATTCTGCTTTGTTCCTGCTCTTCTAATTACTGTTTTGAATATAGAAGTGTATTATTCCTCCTGGTGTTTTCCTTTGTTATTGTTTATGGAGAACACTGGCATTCTGGAATTGATCTTCATGTTGTGCATATGGGGCGAGTTAATGATATATACTGTTGTGAGAGTGAATTGATGTACACAATAATTGGCAGTTGAAGATATAAAAAGTATCTGACAGTTCTTTTTTTTCTTTAAGCCCACTCAAGCCATAGCACCCTAATACTTTTGTATCACTTTATATGTTAAAAGCACAGCTGAAGTTAATTTCATTCGTAGCTATTAATGTTTAGCAATTTTGCAAGCGAGTTCTCAGATTGCTAATTGTATTTGTAACCAGACTGGTCAGTGATGTCTGCTAATTCAACTTTGTGAAGTGGTGAGGAACAAAATAAATGCAGAAGGAAGTAAAAAGTTCCTAACAGCAATTGTTAATTGGAAAGTTATGCCTGTACATGTGTGTGGGAAAATTACATCTAAAAATAGATCTAAGTGTTGCTCGACTAGCACCGCTCACCTCTGCCCTGGAAGGAAAAGGAACTCAGGAATTTACATATTCTAACAATGACTTGGCTGGTAGAGTGATATCTGTAATTAAGTATACAATTATAGCAACTGTTTGCTGTTAGTTTTGGCTATTTTTGAAACAATTCTAATTTGACATCTCCATTATGCTGTAAAATTATCTTTCTGAAATATGGGAGATTCATATAAGATTAATGCATTTTGTGATACCTATTTCAGAGAGCTACTAGGTGGTTCTTGGTTTTAACAATTTAGTATTTTATACATAATTTGATACATTCAAATATAAAGCCCTAGCTGGTTAGCAGCTCAAACTGTGTTGCAGAATCTCCTGGACTAGCCAGTAGCAGTAAAAGACCACAGACACAAGACAAATTAAGTTCACGCATTTAGAGTGCCAGAATCATTCACAGAATCTATAAAATTTGCAGTGTGAATTCTGTCTATGCCTAGGTTTCTGCTGCAGCATGTATCCAAAACCTTCTGTACTTTAATCTGAAACAACTCAAGGATCCAATTTTGTGCATAACCTTGGCATAACTGATGAAGTGTCTGCCTGATACAGAATATATATTCAGAGTATATCTATCTGCCTGTATTTTAAATGGACAGAAATATACCACCTTTATTGTTCTTATTAATGGGTTATAAGTAGTCATTTGTTCACTGGGGTGATACTGGAAACTGATACTTAAATGTTGTCTGTGAGGACTTGAATCTCAGGTGATTTGTATTTTAGGACAGGAGGACACACTCTGTGACAATCTTGTGGTCATTCAGATGAGTGACTCATCCTGGGACTTGTTTGATTAAATTTCATAGGTTGCTATTGGAAAATTCAGTATTAAATATTCACAATCAAATGTTGCACCCAAAATCTTTGCCAAAGATTATTATTCCCTGTGCTCTAATGCTTGGTAGTCATACTTACTTTAGTATCTACATCACTTTTATCTTCCTTATACTAAGTACTTAACAGGTTATCTGTGTTACTGAGTCAGCATCTACTTGGTGCAATATTTAGGCAATCACTCCTTGCTCACAGAGCATGGGTCTTGGGTGTTACTAGCATTTTGTATATGCCCATGGTCCTTGTTAAGATGTGGTGCCATATTTGTTCAGTACTGTGCAAATAAAATCAGATACCTCCCTCCCTAAAGTATTTCAGTATCTAATAAAAAGATGTGGATGTGATGAAGTAGAGGACAGAAATGGGTATGTGTGGTGAATGGTAGTAGGGAAGAAAAGAAAAGCATCATGATAATAGGATCATACAAGTTAACCACCTATTTATTTTGGATTAATTGTGTCCTTTCTGGAAATGGTGTTATACTGTCTGCTGTAGTTTAGTGTAGTTTCATGTTTTTAATTACAGATCTTACTACGGATTAAATTGGTATAGTCCATCTCTTAAGTGTTGTTAGTGATTTGTTTCCCAGATTTTCCACATTCCACTTCTTGCCCATCATCAGTCTCTCTTGTGCTGCTGTGAAAGAAGACTTGAGGTCTGACCACATTTGTTGTGGCTAATAGTAATAGGCCTGTAAAAGCTCTGATCGTTTGGCACTGTTACTGTCTACCATCCATGTGCTGTTGGGAAACTTAAGAATGAAGTGGGGGGGGGGAAAGGGGGAAAGGAAGGGCGTCACATAGGAGCACAGGGTGAGGGCAGCAGATCTAAATAGTTTTCTCATGGATTTCCACCCTCTCTTGTTATACTGAGTGCTCATGCCACGTTGTTTGTGGTGCTGATTGGCCTCCTGATATGATGTAGGTATGTCCAGGTTCTGTAGCAGCAGTGGAAATCTTTGAAATGGCTGAAGCTTGGGTGAGAGTTGTCATAACTTAGGAAGAATGGGATTTATTGCTTTTTTTTTTGTAATTACTTGATTGAGTGAAGTTGAATTCTTTGTGTTATCACTAATAACAAAGCTTCCTCAGGCTTAACTATGCCTGGGTGTGTAGCTTGGTGCAGCTACTCACTTCTAGTCAGTTAGCGCAAATGTCGCTTGGAGAAAAGTAACTTGGTAAAGAATTGCAACAGTGCGTGAGATGCAGACTATTGCTGTTCTGAGACCTGCTGGTTTGGTAGTCCCTCAGTACGGTCTGTGAGGTCAAGTTAAGTGGTACAGGAAGCGGTGTTTCCTTGATCAAAGACATCAGGTAGTTTTTTTTTGTGCATGGTTCGTTTCTTGTTTTTTGAAGTTCAGATGCGTTGTATTATGTACTTCAGAGAAAACACATTGATGTGAAAGTAGATCATTAAACCTGTTTAGTTTGTGTTTGAAAGCCTGTATTAAATGAATACGGTGTTTAAGGATGCCAGGTATATTAATATGTTTCAAATGCTTGGTTTTAAAGCCTTCCTAAAAAATTTTTAGCATTAAGTTTAGGGTATAAAATCAGCATCATGTCTCTATTTTCTGTTTTCATTCCTGGCTTGGTCTCTTGTTACTTGAGCTAATGCAATGGCATTGCAGTAACAGAGCCAGTAACCATCCATAAAGCCTTAAGCAGAATTATTAGCGAGAGTATGTAGTAACAATTTAATCCTCCTCACATTTACTGTTCTGCAAAGCAACCTTGGTGTATAGAAACTAATAATTTGAAAGTGTGCGAACACTGAATCTACTTTGATGAATGTATTTGTTAATTCTGGTAAAGTAGAAATAATTTCCAATTAAATAGTGATTTCTCTAATTTCATTTCCATCCGTTGATACAAGCCATTTTGGTTCTGTAGGGGCGTTTTCCTGGTACTTTTAGTTTCATGGTAGGACAGGGTACTGGAATTACTGTGAGATGAAGCATTGCGTATCATGAATTCATGAACAATTGAATCAGTGTGTGATTATTCAGCTGCTTTAGTTAGATTTGGAGAAAGACTATCTCAAATAGCGATTATGTTGACTAGGTAGTTTTGTTAGATTGCAGGTGTGGAAATGTGTATCTTCATAGTTCACCTAAAGCACTAAATCTCAACTTTCTCCCCTGGAAATGTTTCCAAATGAGCCAACTGACCTGCTTCCTTTTCTACATACTGACATAGACCTTAACTCAAAAATAGCTTTTGACTCTTTTGGATTTAGTGTTGAAGTTGGCCCTAATGTTGTAGTGTGGTTGGTGGATTGGACCACATGACCTGGAGAGGTCTCTTCCAGCCCCCGTCGTTCTGCAGTTCTAATTACTTAGTGCATACAGTGGAAAGCAGTGCTGTATCTTGCGCCTTTTAGGGGGAATATTGGGTATAAAGGTAATTAAAATTTGCAATATGATTATTTATTTGCAACAGCTAAACCTTTTGATGGTGTTGTACATACAGTTGTTTATGCTTAATAGCAACATTATGTTTTGTTCTTATTATAGAAGATCTTTTCAGAGCATACATGCTGAGGCTTATGCTTTGAGAAACAGGCATCTTGGTTTATAAATGATGCCTTGCAGTTTTAAGAGTTGAGAAACTTCTCTTGTCTGGTGCACATACATTGTAGCAGTTTTTTAGTGTTGAGATCAAGCTCAGCCATATTGGTAATTTCTGCACTAATTGCACTACTATAAAGGGAGATTTTGAAGCCCAGGCAATTTTTCTAGATCTAGGTGTGTTTATTTTGTTGCAAAATGACACCTTGCCCTCAGAATGCTTACACAGTGAGAGTTTTTGCAGCTGTATCCACACAGGTGAGAGAAATAATTTGGAAATAGTTTCTTTAAAAAAATTGAGGTAAAATTTTACAATCTTCATTTATGCCTTGGGGCCCTTCTTTGACCAGCTTCCCCAAGGGAAAGCAATCGACAACAAAATTTAGCAGATCTGATTTATCTGCGTGTGTGCAGATACCAATGTGTCCTTAATCATCTTGTCTGAAAGTGCTGTTACGGTTTTGTAAGTAATGAACAAAATTCCATTTTGCTAGCCTCCAGGCATTTAATTCAGTTTTAAGGTAATTAGAAATATCTAATAGAACTGTAGATACTCTGGCAAAGCAATGAAACTCTTAATAATAAAATACAATTTGTATAGCAAGTTAGCTAGTCAGGGACCTATAAAAGTGCTTTTTCCATTCCGTGGTTGTTGATAAGCATACCTGTATCCCTTGGCACATCACTTATCAACTGCATGTACCCTGCAGTATGCCAGTAGTGTTGCCAAATACAGGTTATTTTGGGGCGTGCTGGAAGCAAATGTGAATCTTTGTTCACTGAGAATGTGCCATCAGCTGTCCTCTTGCTGCGTTGAAGGATTCGGGTTGTCAGCAGCTGTGACAGCATTCGTGCTAGGAGGTAACAAATCCTCAAGTAGGTCAGTCTTATGTCGCTGAAGGTAATGTATCATAATTAACATCTTTAGACTCATCCACTCAATGGTGGAAAGATAGTGTCACTCCTGAAGCTTGTCAGGTTTTCATCAATGAGACAATCCATGCAGCAGAGATTGTTTCTTTTCTTTACTCTAAACATCTGACTTCGGTTCAGACACCAACCTAACCAGAAACAGTGAGACATGGTGACAGCACCGGCTTCCAGGAAAAACAAGATACGCTCTGTCTTGAGAACAGTCTCTGAATCCTTTGTATCTCTCTGGTCTTCCCTTCTTGCCCCTCCCTGGTCCCCAGTGTGAGAACCCAAGATCAACTAAACTGTCTGTGGTCTGCAGACCTTCCTACTTAGTGCCAAATGTCCATTTGATTTCAAAAGGTAGGCTATCAAAAGATAAATATTTTGCCACCTGTATTTATCTTTTATTTCCTCAATCAAGATCATGTTACTATTTGTTCAAATCTAGCTCACTGTAAGGCATACATTTTTCACGTAGCAGGTTGTGATTGAATAAGAATCTTATCAGTAACCACTGACAGTCAAGTGTCTTTATTATTATCATGTATGAAATGATTATATGCATCTGTATATACTCCCAGATAATAAAAATATTCTGGTTATGGGTACACTTCTGCAGGCAAAACCTGCTTCGTTGAAGACAGTGGTACTGATTGTGCATACAGTTGCGCTTTCTTGATCTGATTCAGAATCACTCATCTTCCTGGTCCTCATTCCAAAAGAAAAAAANATACTCCCAGATAATAAAAATATTCTGGTTATGGGTACACTTCTGCAGGCAAAACCTGCTTCGTTGAAGACAGTGGTACTGATTGTGCATACAGTTGCGCTTTCTTGATCTGATTCAGAACCACTCATCTTCCTGGTCCTCATTCCAAAAGAAAAAGTATAACTAATCTCACTGCCCTAAAATTGTTCTTCGTTTACAAGGCGGATTTTAGTGCTGCAGTATGGGATCTGTTTCTGCTTAATGTGCATCTCTGCTATGGATGATTTTGATCAATCTAAAGTCTTTTTAGCTAAACATATTTTCTCACTGAACATAAGTGAATGTTTAAGGGCAAGCATAGATTGTCTGGCTTCTGCAATACTATTCTGGCATTATTTCAGGAAATAATTTACTGTTTTTACCGTTTTCACTATTTAAAATGGAAGATAGTTGTCATGGGGCAAGGCTGCCTGAAATGTCTCTGAAGCAAGCAGTCTTTAAGATACTTATTTCCAACTCAAACGAAAAGTGTAAGTGTTGTGATTTCCCTGCCCTCATCTTTTTTTTTTTTTTT
>VZSC01017640.1:34870-54207 GCA_013398225.1 Steatornis caripensis | reverse complement strand
CTTCTTTACATGATTTGGATTTGCTGATGAGCAAGAGATGCCAAGTCATTTCTGAGGTTAAAGAATGAAGGATGATTCTGTTCTTACTTTACTGTAAGAGCTGAGGATGTTATGTGTTCCTTAAAGTACTAAGTTATTTACAGTTTCCCCAAATTTGTGAAACCTAGTGCTGTTGTTAGCTGGAAGAGATTCATTTAAATTGTGCTGTCAGTTTTCATAAAATCGTCTTTCATCAACAAGTATAACTGCCTGTGTCTTGGTATCTTCTGTGGTGCGCGTTGCTGCTTTAGGAAGGGAAAAACAGAGTCACAGAATGGCGGGGGTTGGAAGGGACTTCTGGAGATCATCTAGTCCAACCCCCCTGCTAAAGCAGGTTAGCCTAGAGCAGGTTGCACAGAACATGTCCAAGTGGGTTTTGACTATCTCCAGAGAAGGAGACTCCACAATCTCCCTGGGCAGCCTGTTCCAGTGCTCTGTCACCCTCACAGTAAAGAAGTTCCTCCTCATGTTCAGGTGGAACTGCCTGTGCTCCAGTTTGTGCCCATTGCCTCTTGTCCTGTTGCTGGGCACCACTGACAAGAGTTTGGCCCCATCATCTTGACACTCACTCCTTAGATATTGATAAGCACTGATCAGATCCCGTCTAAGTCTTCTCTTCTCCAGGCTGAACAGACTCAGGTCTCTCAGCCTTTCCTCATAAGAGAGATGCTCCGCTCCCCTCATCATCTTTACCGCTAATCAACCTTTAACATCTCTAAAGACAGACTGATTCATGGTTTTATGTCCAGTATAAGCAGCTTCATTTCCTACGGATTTTTTAGTGTAGAGGAAGCAATAAATTCTTTTTAGTGGATGAAATAGGGTTCTTAATAAATAACAGTTCTTCTGTCATAATTCTTTGTTTCAACAGGAATATGTTAGAGTATGTTGGGACTCCTGCCAGTTGGCCAAACAAGCCTTGCACTTGTCGGGTTCAGTGTTATGTGCTCCCCAAAACAATGTTTCTCTTTCCTGTGTCTATGCATCCTCAGCTCCGTAATTCTGAACTTGTTTGTAGATAATGGAGTGGGCTAAAATGAACCTGACTAGATGGTTTTGTGCCTAGTTGTTTGTACCTTTCTATATAAACATCTGATAGCTGGTTTCATTTTATCCCTTTTGAAAGGCTTGAGGGGAGGCAAAAGTGCTTTCACCAGCTTACAGCATGAGTGGTCACATCCTGTTAGCATCAGACATGAAATTTAAGGGACTAATGGTACAGTGAAACTTGTTTTTAGAGCAAATTAACAGAGATTAGCAAAAAAAATATTGTGAACTTAAATTCTACTTCTAACAAGCCTGAGTTCAGAATTTTCGAAGAAACATGATACTTGGAGGGCTGTATGTTTTGGGGTTTTTGGTGTGTTTTTTTTCTTTTTTTAATGCTCAGCAAAACATAGGTAGACATGTGGTTAAACAAAAATATCCCATGGGACTCTGGCAGATGTGCAGATGCTGTTGGGCTGCCAGGTACTTGGATGACAGGAGTGTGCAGGGAATCATCAAAGAGTTCCAGGGAAGAGTGGTGTTTCACTGGATGATGCTGTCTCTTCTGGATTAATATTTAGTGTGTATCCAAGCTTGCTGTCGATCTTGCTTTCTTTCATTAGTTGTGATCTTTCAAACTGATGCATTGCTTTTCTGGTTCCAGTGATTTTATTCTAGTCAGTAAAAATGTTTTACCTTTTATAGATTGTATTGGATATAGGTGGCAAGGTTTTGGTAGCACGGAGGCTGTAGGTGTGGCTTCTGTGAGAAGATGCCAGAAGCTGACCCTATATTGGATGGAGCTAGTTCCAGCCAGCTCCAAGATGGACCCGCCTCTGGCCAAAGCTGAGTCAGTCAGTGATGTTGGTAGTGCCTCTGGGATAACATATTTAAGAAGGGGAGAAAAAACTGCAGGACTACAGCAGCCAGGAGAGAAGAGTGAGAATATGTGAGAGAAACAACTGTAGACATCAAGGTCAGTGAAGAAGGAGGGGCAGGAGGTGCTCCAGGCACTGGAGCAGAGATTCCCCTGCAGCCCATGGTGCAGACCATGGTGAGGCAGGCTGTCCCCCTGCAGCCCATGGAGGTCCACGGTAGAGCAGGTGGATGCCCGAAGGAGGCTGTGTTCCTGTGGGAAGCCTGCACTGGAACAGGCTCCTGGCAGGACCTGTGGCCCCATGGAGAGAGGAGCCCACGCTGGAGCAGGTTTGCTGGCAGGGCTGTGACCCCACGGGAGACCCATGCTGGAGCAGTCTGTTCCTGAACGGCTGCACCCTGTTGGAGGGAGCCACGCTAGAGCAGTTTGTGAAGAACTGCAGCCTGTGGGAAGGACTTGCATTGGAGAAGTTCATGAAGGACTGTCTGCTGTGGGAAGGACCCATGCTGGAACAGGGGAAGAGTGTGAAGAGCCCTCCCGCTGAGGAGGAATGAGTGGCAGAGACAACCTGCGATGGACTGACCACAACCCCCGTTACCTGTCACCCTGTGCTGCTTACAGGGAGCAGGCAGAAAAGTTGGGAGTGATAGAGCTTCTTGATGGGCACCTGGCAGCCGGTCAGGTCAACCCACCACAGAGATACAGTCCACTCTTGGTGCAGTGTTGATCTGGTAGAATTATAGTCTTTGCTTTGCTTTAGCTTCTCCAATAATTTTTTTGGGCACATCAATTAATTGTACAGTATTCTCCACTTGTTACTTCATTGGCTTTTAGCAAGTGTCAACCACTGGTTGTAACAGTGGGGGACTAATACCTACAATTAAATCAGAGGCTGTCAGTGGATGCTTTGTTTGCTGTTTTATCGCTTGGGGAGGGGGAAACGTGTATCTGAAAGTAGAGAACACTCAATTTCAAAATGAAAGAGTTGGGGTTTAATTTTTTTTATTGCATATTGTGGCTGCCTTGAACAAGTGCCATAATACCTCTTGAGCGGTTTGGCCTTGCTTATCAATTCTGAAACTTTAAAGTGCTCGAAGTTGTTCATGATCTCAAACAGGATAGACTATATGAACTAATATCTGTCTATCTAGTTACATAGCTAGAAGGCAGAAAAAAATAAGATGAAGGTTTGACATCGATTATATTGTGTACAGTTTCTCAGCAGAACATCTTTGTGAACTCTTATCTCCCTCTGGTTTTGATCATACTGGTTAAGCACTACTGTTACACTAATCTTACATGCACTACCATACTTACATCGGAAAACATCTAGTTTTTCTCACAAATTTGAGACTTCACAGAATAATTCGCCTTCACCACCATTGAACTAGAGGAAAACCTGTCTGCATAGACATCGCTACCTTCAGGAATAGGCAGATCAATAGATAATGTTTTCCTTTGTCCCGTCTTGTGTAGTTATTGTGGAATTTGTTTTGTGTTACTGCCACAGCTAGTATATATGAATGAGTGAAGGTTATACTTCACTGAAATACACACAGCTGTGTAGTTTAAACCACCCATTTTTGAGTTTAGTACAGATACTACAGTGTCTCTGATTCTTAGGTGTGATTCCCCGAATAAGCTTGGAATAGGAGGTGTGAAATAAATGCTAAAAATGATTCATGGGGCAAAAAAAAGAAAGATCAGAAATCTGATAGTTTGTAATTAGCAAACATGCACATTTAAACTAGGTATCTTTTTAACACTGGATTTTTTTGAGTGGTAGATTAAGTCTTCACAAACAGAACACAGCTGAATTCTCCCTTATACCTTCCAACTTACTGATGACTGTAGCTAGTACAAGATAGGTTTGTCTTCCCCTTCCAGACTTCTGGTCATCAACTCACACCTACAATCGCTGCTTCCAGCCCTTGTTGTTCCCTAGGCAAACACCTATGTTCTTCTATTTCCACTCCTGTTTGAAGAGACTACAGTTGGTGCTTTTTTCTGAAGTGTGGCGTATTTTTCCACAGCTCTGCAGACCTCTGAAGGAGTAACAAAATGAGATAGCTTTTTGTTGTTGTTGTTAAAGGCTTTTTTGTTAGTAGATGTTGGCATTGGAATTCTTGTGTCTTTATGTGTGGCCTCTGAGGCTTGGAGAAGACGTGTGGGTAGCTCTGACCGGGTGAACACATTGGCTTCCGTAGTGTCTTTGGCATTTGGCTGTGGATGGCTGGAGGATGTCATGCTGGAGTGCTGGAGCCTGTTCATGTGGAAGAAGAGCAGGAAGTTATGCTTTCTCTTTTGGTGACTTTCCCATTCTGTAGAAGTCCCCAGCATAGAGTTTGAAATCTCTAAACTCTTTGCATTGCATGACAGTTAAATATTTTTATTTTTAGCTCACTTCTTTTTTAAATAACCGGGCTGGAGTTTTCTGGGAAGTGGTAAGTGTTCTGATAGGTAATCAGTATTGTAACAAAATCCTAGCAACATTAGATAATTGTTAAAAAAGGAAGTCTTGACATCCCACTATTCCAATGAAGAGTTTTCTTCCATCTTTTTAATGGATGTTTGTAGAATCTGACTATGTCCAGCCTGAGTGATAAGTTGTATGTCTGTTTAGTGATAATGCTGAAGTGCAGCAGTCCCTTGATCTGTTGTCATATAAAATAAACCGACTGTGAAGTACTTGGCAAACTAGCAGCTCATAGAGGGAAATCCAAGTGGGTTAACTTTTCTCTTGTCTTAGCAAGAAGAGGGGTCTTGCAGCCTGTGACTTCATACAGCGTAGTGGCCACGATATTTTATTTTCTCCCGGTTAATATTGTCTGAAAGTTAAAGTGCTGTCTGGTAAATGTGTATGAAAGACTCTTGGCACGTTGAGAAGAAAGTTTCCTGTCACCAGTCCAGAAGTTAAAATATAATTTCTGCAATTCCAAAAAATGGAGTTAAAAACCCCCCATATTTTAATTTCAAGTGTTGATAGTTTGAGAAAATAAATACTCCATGCTGTTTTGGAAAAGTATGTATTTTTAGGCCAATTTACTGAGGAAATGAAGCTTACATGATAGTGTGGTCCATCTGCACATGTTGGTCCTTCCTGAAAAATTGTTGAGTCTGTTGTCTGATGTCAACCAAACTTGAAACTTGGGATAACATTGTTGATTGTTTCTGAATTTCATGAAAATTCGTTGTTAGTTAGAGGAAAGAGACCTAAGCTTGCGCTCTTATTGAAGAGAAAAGAGGCAGGACATGGCTGATGTATTCTGTCAGTAGTCAGCTAGTCATTTTGCACCATTCAGTTTTGCTGTTTCCTGCTGAGTAGGGATATCATAGAAGCCATGGAGAGTAGAGGAGACTTCTGTAGCAATGATTGGGTTTAAAGGAAGAAAGATACATTTCCATAGCAAGGAGAAGTTTCCTTAGTTCCAGTGTGCACAGCAAGATGTCTTGAAGTTTTCCAAACTGAATAGAGTTGCAAAAAAGTCATTTCTTTATCTATGCACTTGGAAACCTTTCCTTTTAAACTTGTAGCTAGAACAGTTGGTAGAAACCACACTAGTTGTTTTTGTTGTGTTCTGTCTTCAAATGAGGGATTTGAAATTAAGGTATTGAAAATAAGATTTAATCTTATTCATATTTCAAGCTTTCCTATAGCTACATTTTAATGCACTGTAGAGGGTGGATTTTATTGTATTAAGCAAAAATATCATCCCAGTAACCTTTATAAAGGTAGGAATAGCTATGTCCCACAATTGATACTTCAGAACTGTTGCTCCAAAATTGTCTACTTCTCTGCAGCATAGGGCTGTATTAGCAGGTGACAAGTTACAGGCTAAGTTTTCACACACATACGCAGATGCGCATACACTTCTTTTTTTTTTTTTTAAAGTATTTAGCAGCCAGTGGACGTTTGAGAAGCTGCCCATGTGAGTATCACTGAAGTTGTCTTGGTTTTTAAATCAGCCAATTTCTGTTTTACAGTGCCTGAAAATGACAACAAAGCGGAATTTGTTTGTGCGGCTGGTGCCATGCCGCTGTCTGCGTGGAGAGGAGGAAACGGTCACTACACTTGATTATTCTCACTGCAGCCTGGAACAGGTGCCTAAGGAGATTTTTACTTTTGAGAAGACCTTGGAAGAACTCTATTTAGATGCTAATCAGATTGAAGAGCTTCCAAAGGTATGTTGGGTGGTTTTCCTTTTAGGTACATTTATTAACTCTGTTACTTTATCAGCATCGTAGAAGCTGATAGCGTCTGGCTTCCCAATTCAGCTTTTAGGCTGTAGTTTGCCAAATATTTTTAAGTAAATGTTGGTCCCAGAAGAAGCAACCCTGATAGGAGTAATGTTTATGTGTTCTAGCTCGACTAGTTTGCACGAGTTGCGATAGAACTGCTTAAGCAACTGATCTAGCCAAAGAGAGAGGTACATAGCAGAAAAGGCTGGTTGATTTATTTTTGTGGCAGTGTCTGCTCAAACTAACTGTATTCAGCAAATTATGGCATTATTTTGGATCTCTTAACACATGAAGATTAGAAGATGCAAGATTAATGTGTTGGTCAGATCTCTCTGCCCACAGAAGATAGCTACAATCCAAAGTATCTATTAACTTGAAGCCTGCTTTCTTCTTCAGTATGTGACTGATGAGACTTTCTGAAGTATCTCAGATTATTTAAGTTCAAAAATGAGAGAGCTGGAATACCACGTTGTTTGCATTTTTATTATAGAAATTAATATTTGTTGTTTGTTCTGAAATCCGAAGACAAACTGCATGCTAAAAGACTTAGTATTTACAATTGTTTTGTCAGAATTGTGTGCAAATCTTCACTGTCACACAGGACCACTATAGAATGCTTAGTTAGATTTTTGCGAAGTTTGCTATAACCACTTCAGATTTTGCTGGATTGTTTTTTTTGAAAGGTAGGGGAAACAAACATGGAAATAAAACAATTTCAGGATAGTAACTTGACACTTACCAAAAGTCCTGGATTCCAGTAAAGCTGACTTAAACCAGCTGACTGCTTTTGAATATCCAACCTTAAATGCTTCTGAGAAGCCATCACTGAAAATCTGTGCATGTACATTGAATAGAGCTAATAACATGTAAGTTAAAACTAGACATTTTGTCAAAGTCTATTATAGTTTAGAACTTCCACTATTTTATTTTTACCTCTCCCCAAGCAGATGTTCCTGTACTCTAGGGTTAGTCACTTTAGGTTTTAGTAGCTTGCTTTTAAAGACTTTATATAAGCCTTTGAGTGTTTTTTTCAGATCATTTCAGAACTTCTTTCTTGGAGAAGAATAAAATTGAATGTTTAAAAAACAGAATAAAACATCTTTCTTAGGCAAAAAAGGAGGAAATTTTCTAAACTCCTCTTGCATTAAATTCCTATTTCCTGAATTGTCTTCCTCTCAAATGCATAATTCTCTGGAAAAGTCCTTTTTGTAATCTTAAAAAAGGAAGAAAGACTGTACTGTAGTGATAAAATTGATGCATGTTGGCGTTTTAGACCAGAAGTGGCTAGTCTGCTTTGTCTTCCTTTTCTGTTACGTGTTACTGGATTTCATTAATCAGTTCCTATATGAAATCATTTCTGATACATGAATAAACTGAGAGGTGAGCAGTCTACCACTTACCTTGGTCTAATCTAAGATCAAATTATCCATGCAATTGTAAAGATTGCTTTTCCTTTTATGTTTTGTTACTTTTTGCTTTTCTTGCCAAACTGCAGGGACTTGTAATAGCCTACACTTGCTTCAAGTTAGTGTGTTCGTACATTATCATAAGGCATCCTTATAGGCTTATTCTTCAGAAGATAAGCACATTTTGGCTTTCAAGTAATTTTGGTCGTTATTTTTTACTACCCTTTCAATTTTCAAACAAAAATCCCCCACATATAAATGCAAATACTGTGAAGGAAACAAGCAGAGAGATTGGGGAGTAGTGAAGACGTAGTAAAAGTGTTTTATTTAATCATTTGACAGAAATTATAATCTTAAAACTATCCATAGAAGATCTGTAAGGGAAGGCCTGTAACATTTGAAATTATTCTAGCCGGTTTGGAGCCAGAGTTTCAAGCTGTGTATGCCTTTTCCCTAACCCAAGCTTTTATTTATTCTTTCTACTCTGAAAAAAGCTTCTAATTAAGCCATGTCAGACAAAGGATGGGATACTTATTAGGTTGTCTCCAACTTTCTGAAGCCTGGTTAAGACATTCCCACACTTTCCCTTTCCTCCGCCCCTGGTGGTGTGCTCTTAACCCTATTCTGCAGTCTGCTGCCCTTTGTATGTCACAACACAACTGGTTGGCTGTCTTGCCAATCTGATCACTGAAATGACTTGTCAGGGTGTGTGACTTTTTTTTTTTAATTGCCTCCAGTCTTTTCAGAACTCCAGCATACTTCAAAAATCAGTTCTTACAGTTTAGCTCCTTAACTTAGTTGGCTGGCCAAGGGTGCAGTGTGAGCAAACTTCAGTGGAGAGAAAGATGGTGGTACAGAAGGCCTCTGCTTTGAAAAAACACTGGTGTGTAGTCTCAGTTTCAAAAGTGACCAGGCATTTGAAATGCTTTCATCTTGTGTGCTAAATCACATGTGAAAATGTACCTTGTTTATCCCAAGTGCCACAGTGTGCATTTGAGCTGAGAAGCTCAAACTCTAACAGTTTTAGTTTTCTGTCTCACTTTGCTGTTTGGAAGAAATTGGACTTCTGCAGTAAAGCAGTCCTTAATTATATGATGTTTACTAATAGTAATGATGATCTGCTTAATCACTGAATATGCAAACATTAAAAAAGAACAACAACAAAAGGAACAACTATAAAGTCNTCTGTTATTGGGCTTTCTTGATCTAGACAGAGTGAGATTTTTACTTAGTAGTCTTCCTTTGACTCCTTCTCTGTCAATATATCTAGTTTTTGCATAAAGTGATGTACATTTCGAGACGTGTTATGGAGTATAAGCTTCTAATGGTTGTGTGTTTGAGACCATACAGAAGTCTTTCATGCCAGTGTTTGGTTTGGATTATATTATTCATGGCTACTGAAGAGGTCGTGGCGATCTGGCGATTCCTTGTGCTTTTTTTGCTTTCACCAGACTAACCAGGGAAATTTCTGCTGATTCCAAGAGTCTAGATTATTGTTTTCAGTCATGAGTTTTAAGTGTATATTCTTGCTTGAAGTACTGAAATAAATTAATGGCTCTGAAACACATAAGATCATCAAAGTTCTCCTTCCTATATAATATCCTAAGTAACTTCTAAGTAGTTACAACTAGTTCTAACAGGTGCACATTTCTAGGGAATTGGAAACATCAGTAGGCAAGTTAAAGCTCATTCTTTGAACTGTCCATCTTGCTAATTTATGTCTGCTTTTGTTCTGGGGTGGTTTATGCAAACAGGCTTGTTCAGCTGTCCCTGCTTGAAATAAGGGCTTCGTGATTGAGGGAGACCCAAGAAATTTTGTTTGAACTAAGCCCATTGTTACAATGTTTATTGCGATAAATGGGATAAATTTTTAAAGTCATAACACATGTCTTGGGTTTGTATGATGTTTTCTCAGAATTCCAAAAGGAAAGAACAGTAAGTCCAGGTATTTTTGAATTGTCTCATCCAAAATTGTTGAAAGAGGAGCATTCATCATAAATTGTTCATAAAAGGTTCATCCCTTTCCAACCACTTTATTAGATATTTATTTTGTACTATCTGTAAGCTTCCTATGTATCATTTGAGGATTTTTATTCCATTACACTGGTATTACTTGCCCTATTTTGTCAATTTGTAAAGCTTTTGGGTAAGAATGTCAAAGTACCTTGCATGTAGAAAGAGATCTGTCTCTGAGCTAATATTTGCTACAAATTATAATACATGTATACAGGAGTGATTATACAGTTTTCTGTAGCCTTGTATCAAACTTCCACTAGTTTTCATCATAATTTTCTTGGATTTTTATATACTTGAGCTAGGAGGGGCAAAAAATATTTTAAGATATAATGGAATAAAATTTAAACTTTTAGATAAGATCAAATCTTAGTTGAGATTTGACCTACTCAAATCTTGTGTTCCAGAATTATTTGACTTTTAAAAGTGCATTGATCAGTATATTTTTTTTTCTGTTTTTGAAGAAGGTGTAATTACCTCTGGGGTATCACATGACACATCTTATGGAAAATATTTTGCGATGTTTGAAGTACTATGTGTAACTACAGGTCACAATTGTGAGATCCTGGAAGGAATTTGTAGGAAGTGTTAAGCATAGCTGCTGGCTTGTTGTGACAATTTGCAGGTTTTGCTTTCCTACGTTGTAAACTTTGTCCATTTTGAATAAAACTAGTTAAATAATTTCTTGTAGTCAAAGACTGTAAATAGTCTGGCCTTCAAGCTGTGAGGTCAGAAGTTTAAAGGGATTAGAACCAAAAGCTATATAGAGGGAACTAAGAGAAAGTCGCATTTACTTTTTTCTTTGTTTCAATAGCAACTTTTTAACTGTCAGTCTCTGCACAAGCTGAGTTTGCCAGACAATGATCTAACCACATTGCCAGCGTCCATTGCAAATCTCATTAATCTCAGGGAACTGGATGTCAGCAAGAATGGTAAGTCACTTCACTTATTGTATTGGGGTAACTAAAAGGCAAATCACCATTGACTATACAAAGACACCAGTGAGAGTATAATTTCTAGAAGCTACACAGCTAGTAAATTTTAAATTACTATGCTAAATCACTGTGTAGCATAAATGATGCTCTTTTATGGTCCGGTTATGATATTCTGTCTCTCAAATTGATTGGTTTGTACTTTGAGATTCATTACTGAAAACTGATATTATAAAGTATTTTATGTTCTCTAAAAATGCATGTGCTCAAATTCATTACTTTTAGCGGTTTTCCTTATGTTTTGCTACACTGAAGAGACTTTGCACAAGAATTTGTAAAATTTTGCTGGATTCTATTGTTATGTTTTGTTTCATATGAAAATTGTTTTCGGTTTATTTTAATGAACTGTCTGAAAATTGTAGTAGGACTTTGCTGCTTTGTTGTCCTACTCGGGGACGCTAACCTCTGTTGCATGGGGAAGAGTGTCTATGGACAATGACTGGTTCACTTGTCTGACTTGCTAAAAATCTCTCATTCTATCTGAGTCAGTCTTTTATATAAAATTACGAGAAGTTGTCAGCCAAGTATTGTATGCATGGGGTGTTAGTAATGGTGCTGCTTTGGCAATCTGGCAGTTGTGTGCAACTGTGAGGAAGTTAAAATAATTTACATTGTCATCAGACTTAGTTGTGTGGCTTACTTGAGAGAAAAAAGTTCAATCATGCTAATTAATGAGGATATAATAGTCTTGCATTACTAATTCAAAGAGAATTAAGAGGACCTCTCCTTGAAAGCATATTTGAAAATAAGAATTACACAAATATACAAGAGATTTTATCATATTGCATTCATTGTTTTGTTTGGGTAGCTGGCTAATTATGACTCCACAAAGATAAGTAATTTCTGCTTTATTAAGAAAGTATTCCAGTTGTTGAGGTGTTGTCATTCTCCTTGATTGCTGATTGTAGCCCAATCTGTACTTAAACTGTTACTTCAATATTTCTGCCTAATGAATGCAGCATTTAGTGTGATAAATTGACCTGATTGTCACTGCTCTGTTCCTGGTACAAGTGGATTAATAGTATTTCTTAAGGAACGCTGGCCTTTAACTTTCGTAGTGAAACACAACAGAGAAAGAATCATCTCTTTGGCCTGGACTGAACTGTTGAAAGGATTAACAGTTTCAAGCACAAGTCCTCAACTTGGAAGAGCTAAAAGCAGCCAAAGGGCATTTGATTTCTAGTGCTGGCAAATCTCTTAGCTTATGTATGTAAATAGGCAGCTGGTCACTTACCAGTTAGGTTACGTGTCTTTTCAAAGTGGTGTAACCTTCGGCTAAGCCTTCAGAGAGCTGCTGAAAGGGCGCTTGTTCCTTTGAGACATATAATGAATTTAAGGGGGCAATAGCTGAACCATACGCTGTCCCAGTAAACTGTGAAGCTCTGTTTTCTGGGGATTGTTTTGTTTTTAACACCTTCCAGAGAAATGACAGGACACAAGCTTATTTAAACTACTACCATGTACATGTTCTCAGTCTTATCACAGTTTGGATAGCTTCTCTGCCTGGTGTTGCACGTCAGAAATAGTCCTGAGGTCACACGCTTGTTTACTTGGGACATCTGGTCTCCTACTATTCCTGAAAGCTCTGTAAAACTCAAAAAAACAAATCAGGGTCCCTGTTTGTGCCTGTTGCATGAGGTAAGAACTAGTGCTGTTTATTCTGTAATAAATCTGATACTGTTTGAGACTTCAGTTTGTTGTTTTAGTTGCCTTTCCCTTTATGTTTCCCTATCCACTGTTACAACCATGAAACATTTTTCTCTGGACATCTGCAAGCATACTGTCTTCCATTGTGTGTGATTTTGTCTTGATGAGAATTTACTGCTCAGGTTCCCACTGTCCATGGTCATTCTGATGTGTGTCTATAATAGAGCCAAATAGGAGGGGTATTATTAGTTTTCCAAGACTAGCAAAACTGATCGAAATCTGTGATCCTTCCTTTTTCTTTGAAGATACTGAAAAAATGTGATATAGAAGCAGTAGACTTTGTGGGAAGTACAGGGACAGCTTTCCCTTAATTTGTAAAAAAAAAAAAAAAATTACTGGAGATTAATCACCAGTTTTCAGTGCAGGATGGTGAGAGATGCCAAATTCTAAAATAACTGAGTGTGTTTTTTGGATTCCCGTGGTTGTGGCAAGTGAAGGTGATAGTTCCTGGGGTTTTTTTTGTTGTATTGATATACCGTAAATTATTTCTTCTGATGTGGATGGAGCTAAATGATGGAGCACAGATGCCTTTAGATCAAATGTGCATACAGTTTTAAAGGTTATTTTTTAGAAAAGTAGTTAGTTAGACTTTAGTTTTCAAATACCAACGTACATGGAATATGATATGATTTTCATGTAAGATACTAGAGCTGTTTGTGGCATAGGCATAATTGAATTTATTGACTGAAGAGAAATATTTAATTTTCTAAAGAGCTGATACAAGAATGAAGAATCAAGATTAAGTTTTAAAATGTGTTCAACTTACCTCATGAATTGCGGAGTCTGGCTCTGAGTGAGACAGGAGAGCATCCAGTTTTCAAGTAGAACTACGTACATATACATGTGTGTGCATAACATTTGATGTTTAGATGAAAGATAATTGCAGACATTCTTCAGTGTAGCAGATCTGTTACATAAAAGATGTTAGTCCAAGAAAGCAATCTTTGTGATGTTTTAAGACCTCGTAAAAGGTCTTGCCTTTTTATTTTCAGATTTAAATGTGTCTAATTTCATATGTACAATATATGAAACTATGTAACAGAGACATGGCAGATGTGTAAATGTGGATACTTAAGAATATTTAATAATATTTGTCAGAACAAGAGTTCATCTAGTCTATTATCCTGTCTCCAACATTTACCGAAAGCAGCAGAAGCCTAGGGAAGATCTAGTAAATTACAGAAAGCCAGGAGATGTGTGTTTCCCTGTATGCTCCCAGTGTCCGGCACCTTCTGTTATTGGGCTTTCTTGATCTAGACAGAGTGAGATTTTTACTTAGTAGTCTTCCTTTGACTCCTTCTCTGTCAATATATCTAGTTTTTGCATAAAGTGATGTACATTTCGAGACGTGTTATGGAGTATAAGCTTCTAATGGTTGTGTGTTTGAGACCATACAGAAGTCTTTCATGCCAGTGTTTGGTTTGGAATATATTATTCATGGCTACTGAAGAGGTCGTGGCATAGATGTAGCCTAAAATATCAAACTGCTGCAATATGTGCCGGAAGCATAGAATTGAGTTAGTATTCACTCTACCTTTAGTCTTGGCAGTAGGCAATAAATTATGTAGTTTTTTGGTAGTGAGTACATCAGTTGTTCTTTTATGGGATTTTAACCTGGTTCCCAAGGCTATTGTGAACCTTCACTACCAGAGGTATTCTGTTGCTTCTTCGCAGGTACTCTTCAGCTTTGAGGCTTTTACCTGAAGCTCAATGATATCCTAGTCACAAAGATGAAATGATACTTGAACAAATGGTACAACAAATAAACTGCATTGCTATACCAGAAATTACGTCCTGCATTTTAGAAAGCATCGAGATGCCCTTTTCTCCCAGTTCTAGTTTCTAAAGAAAAGTTGCAGCATACAGAATCCAAGACCTACATAGAAAAATTGGTGTTATATTTATGAAGCTAAAGGAAAATTTAAACATTTTTCATCCTCTATGGCCAAGTTATTTATGTATCAACAGTTATACAGTGGGGGAAAAAACCTAACCCAGCCCACCAAAAAACCCCACACCACCACTCTTTACCCTTAAATCTGTCTCTTTCGGGATTTATTAACCTTTAGGGGACAATCATTTCCTCTTAGCTCTGGGATGCCAGCCTCAGCCTCCATCTAGGACAATGTGGAAGACTTTCAAGGAAATATTTTTACTTCTTCTTTGAGGAAGAGGAAAGCATTCGTGTACACTGTCGATCGTGTATGTAGATGGACAGAAGACTTAGCTTTAAAGGTTACTAGAATAAAGTGATTTGAAAGGCTGAAGCATACAATGAGGTGACTGCCAGGGAAATCAGACTTTCCTAGAAGCCTGGGACAGGGACTTGAAATTGCTTGCACCTGTGGAGTTAATGTAGNTTTAAAGGTTACTAGAATAAAGTGATTTGAAAGGCTGAAGCATACAATGAGGTGACTGCCAGGGAAATCAGACTTTCCTAGAAGCCTGGGACAGGGACTTGAAATTGCTTGCACCTGTGGAGTTAGTGTAGTGGAAAACAATAAGATGGTCTGTTTTTCCCTGCTTGCAAGTAGTGAAATAAAAAGATTGAGTCTTTGAGTTCTATATTATTCAGGCCTTTGGATGATTAAACAGCAAAATTAGAAAATAAGTAGCAAGACCAAAAAAACCATCATGTTTTGGAAATAAGAGTATCTTCAGTAGTCTCTTAGATAGTAAGGAGTGGTTCTCTTTTGCTGAGATGTTACAGTGAATGTAACGTGTCAGTTTGTTGGTCTGTTGTAGAAAGAATCTTCATGGAAAAATATACAAGCTAAACCCAAGAAAACAAACACACTCCACAGTCCTGCCTCCAGGCATATCTGCCTATACAATTATTTTAAGTAGTTTTAAAGAATTTTGTTAACAGATGCAAATTTAGATCAAATATGTTTTCTTCAGTGTTTTAAAATCATATGCTGATTTGGCAAACTAACTTTATACACTGCGTGCCAGAAGTTGAGGATTCAGAGCATGAGAATTCAGGAGAGTATGCAGTCTTATGTTGCCCACCTGGTACATTTAGGGATATGTTTTTTCAAGGATTTGGGAATTATTCATAGTTAACAGGGAGACAGATCCAAGTTTTATCTTCTGCAGGGAGAAGGAAGAGAGGAAGATTTTGAATACAAAAATAATTTGCTGTAAATTTGCTATTTTTCTGCTTATATGGGGCGGTATAGTGAAATAAAGGAAAAGATAATTGATCTGCTGCTGACTCCTGAGTCTGTAGCTTTACTATAGTGTATCATCACTTAGAGGTCATAAATTTATCCTAAATGTAGGCAGCTATTCTATTTGAAGTTCAGTATTCAAGTGCTTCTAGAATTTTTTCTTAAATATATTGTATGTCTTATTAAATATACTGAATAGGATCTGTCTCTGCAGAATAAAATTATCTGTGTAAGAGAGGATGCGAACAGAATGGAATTTCAATGCAGTTAAGGTCTTGAATGTGGAATTTGAGTGTACTTATCTGAAATTCTGTAATAAGTTTAATACAGATCTCTTCCTGGACTCAAATAAATTTTTGTAAAACAGAAAAGGCATTGTAGAAGTAATTGTGGGGTTTTTATAGATAGATTTGCATGTAAAGGCAGAATGTATCTTTATTTTTGGGAAGGGATGTGCTTTGAGTGACAGTCACGTATCAACCAAAACTGTCTGGAAAGACAGCACTGAATTTGCAGCTCAGTGTGGTAGGGGATGGTGGGGAAAGAAGCAAAACAGCTTTACATATTTATCTTACACTTTAGTTTTAGGTTACTCTGGGAACTTTACAACACTCCAGCCATGAATTAGACATAGTGGAAAACCACCTGAACTTTGGTAATTGTTCAAGACGGCGTTATGAACAAAACTGCTGCCCGCAACCTTCCTGATGTTCCACATTTTGCAATTTTACCCTGCCCTGGCATGTTTAGGTTTATGTAAATCAGGGTGTCAGGCATGTCTTCAAGCAGCAGCAGCATTGGCCATTTTTTTTTTTTTTCCTCCAGAAGAGAGGCATTTAGGAACCTGTCTTGCTACTCACACTCCTTCTCTTTTACATTGTGTAAGGAAGCTAGCTAGAGCAGTCTGAGAGATACTTTGCTTTTTAAATTAAAGTTCTTCCAAATGGTTTGAGGATGAATGCTTGGAAGACTCTTGTGGGCTTACTGGAGTATCCCAGCTGTGCTAGTACATGTGTATGAAAGGAATAAGTACATGTGTATGAAAGGAATAAAAAACCAAACCCCCCCAAAACCCCACTGAACTATCGTGTTGTTTTCTCTGCCTGCATCAACTCTCATAATTTAGTAACAGAAGTTGTTGTTGGAGAAAGTGAGGAGGAATTACCCATTTAAACAGATCAGGAGGCTAACATATAGTATAAAATAGGATTCATTACTGTCTGAACCTCACAGAATTGGCATGAGTTTTTAGCTTTCAGATTAGAAAGTTATGATTTTGAACTTCACAACTGGTCTCAAAAATTTTAGAAATACTGAAGGTCACTCAGACTTGTAATGGGTTCAAAGTTATAAAAAAGCAGTTTACATCTTAATGCTGCTGATTTTTCCACATCTTGACACTTATTCTACAAAAGAGCATTTTGTCTTAATTGTAAATAAATACTTTTTTACTTATATAAATGTATGTAGTTAAGTACCCACCTCATTAACAAAATTTGCACCAAATATATTGCCAATACTGTTTTTTGTTGTAAATCTAATTATATTATAATAGTTATCAAAACCAGCAAGGGTACATTTTTCTTTAAAACTCATTAGAAAAGCTTAAAAATCTCCCTATGGAAGTATTCNAAAACCCGCCTGGATGCATTCCTGTGCAACCTGCTCTAGGCTAACCTGCTTTAGCAGGGGGGTTGGACTGGGTGATCTCTAGAGGTCCCTTTCAACCCCTAGATTCTGTGATTCTGTGATTCTATGACATTTTTGCATTGATCAATACATGGACTGTACAAATGTTATCTATTTTCCCTCACAAAAAACCTTGAAACAATCCTTCAAGTAAAGATTAATTTTTCGTTGTGTAAGCTTAAGAAAGGATCCCCCAGCGTAGTCATAGCTTACGACCCTGCAAGTGACCATCATTAAAGGGAGGACAAATAGGAAAAGAAACTTTAAAACTTTCAGAGGAATTTGTAAAGTGAAGATGGAGATGTGAATCTGCTTACTAAACTATAAGTAGATACTTGTCAAGCAAAGTCACTTCAAAGAAAAATCAGGAAATTCGGTGGAGTTTGTTTTCAGAATTTTGTAAACATTTTGTAAGATCTTTAGTGGTTTCCTTGGTAAAGCAGTAGTTTTCCTAGAAAGGGAGCTTTTCTGAGTAAACAAAGTGGAGAGAGTAGAAAATGAAAAGCTATGTAAATGTGTTAAAATTGGTGTTTTATTAAATCTGCAACAAGTTTAATGATAGGCTAAATCTATGACAGATTTTTTTAACTGATTGAGAAAGAAAGGTTTCTTCCACAGGTCTCCAACCTTATATATTTTTGCCTTTATTAAGAGACAGACAGAAAGCCAGGCTTCTGTAATGCTCATACACAAGGAAAACAAAGTTGCAAGGAATCTTACAGTTCTGACACCCTGAGAGTGAAAGAGGAGCAACTGATGTGACATATAGCAGGTTTCAAAAGCTTTCAGATATCTGCTTGTAGGACTAGATGAAAGTGTGTTTGCAGTAGTTGCTCCTTTCTTGTGAACTGATTGTTTTTTTTTTTTTTAGGATAGGTTTTTACTAAATAAGCCAGAGGCTCCTAAGCCGCTTGGCAATGACTAGAGGACTGAGTACCACCTTGTGCACAGCTGCAACTCAGCTCTGAGCAGGAGGGTGTTGATGCTGCCATACAGCCTGGTCAGGCATCTGATGGAAGCCTGAGATCCTGGTTGATCTGAAACCCAACTGTGGCAAGGGATCCTCTTAAGAATTTTGGAATGAGGAATGAACATTGAGAAGGAAGGCTAGATGGGTCAGGACTGTGCAGTGAATTGATTATGCTTTAACACCCTGCTTACTTTGAATAATGAAAACTGCTGCTTTTAATTCAGAAGGCAGGCAGAGATCCCGAATTAAAACAAATTATAGAAATACATAAGAATACAGACTGTGATGATACTTTTGTTTAAGCTTTCAGTTTGAAATGTCTGCTTTTGCAAACAGATTTTTAAATAATCTTTGGGAGAGTTGTGGTGTGTATACTTGAGCTCTGAAAATATTTTGATCTCAGTGTTTGATCGATATTAGCTGGAAGGACAGTTGTAGCAGGGGCCTGAGTGGAAGAACAAACAAAAGCTCTTCTTTTTATGCTGGAGCTGCTTTCAGGCAGGTCCTAGTAGCTGCTTGCCCAGAAGTTGAGACCGGGATGAATAGATTAGCTGAGGGAAGAATGTGTGTAATTAAGGTTGCTTTCATATTCGTGCAAACAGAGGCTATATTTTCGCTTCTGTGTCTTCTGTACTTGTTAGGGTGTAGAGTGGGACGAGTGCACAGCAGGCTGTAGTTTCATTTATTTTGCAGCAAGAGGACTTTTTGGTGTGCCTGTTGTTTGGAGAGAAATTTTTTTTTTTCTCACATTATCCACAAGTAGAGACATGTAGCTGTAAACTCTTTCCTGTGGGCACATCACCCCTATGGCTTTCACAGGTCTTGTATTTCTTAGTGATTTTTCTTTCTCTGTGCTTTCTAGGAATTGAACGAATACTTTTTTTTTTACGAGCCTGTTTAAAATGTTTCTATGTGAGAAGAGGTGGAACTTCATTTGAAGGCACTGCCACTGGTGTATACCAGTAATAGTTTCCATAACTGAAGTCTGGGCATACTAGTTTTAGCATTTGATTGTGAAGAAAAATACGACTACATGACGTGAGTGTGAGCAGCAGAGTAAGCCCCCATCTGCAGTAGGGCTGAAACGNTTTTTTTTTTTTTTTTTTTTTTTTTTTTAATGAAAACACTGTTTAACTTGTCCTTGTAAGATTTGTAGCTCAACTGACATATGTCCAGTTCTGGGCTCCCCAGTACAAGAGAGACAGGGAACTGCTGGAGAGAGTCCAGCAGAGGGCCATGAAGTTG
>VZSC01017640.1:0-28527 GCA_013398225.1 Steatornis caripensis | reverse complement strand
AAAAAAAAAAAAAAAAAAAAATCTGTATTCTTAACCCAAATGGAACGATTGCAGTATGAATGGTTGTTATGCTTAGGACAAGTTTATTAAAAATAAAAACACCTGTCCCAGGGTACAAGAACAATGTAGTGATACAGCGCAAAAGCAATACACTTGTGATAACCATGGTTTTATTTGTTTTTATGGTATGGTAAAGATTGAGGTGAAAGTCTTGGGGAGTGGAATGATTCAGTACTGATTTCCTGCTGACATGGTGGATACCTGTCTTCTGTTTTCAAGGTGTGTTTTGTCAGTTTCTGACAAATACAGATTTGGCACATATATGGGTTCCAAATTCACTTTGGTGTTTCTGGCGATAACCTGTGACAAAGAGGAGGTTCCTTATTGTTTTAATTTTCAGATATAAGTGTGTCTGCAGCATTTTTTTCCTTCTCCACAAATAGTGTGAAGCTAACAGTAAGCATTTGGGATACACACACATTTTGGGATATCTATTCAGAACCATGAATGCTGTAAACGTACTTTAACATTTGAAGCCTTACTATTTCATCTGGATGTCATAAAGCCATGCATCTGACAAACAGATCCTGTTGGAAACTTTGTTCTACCAAGCGTACGAATGCCTTTTTAAAAAAAAAACCCAGAACACAAACAAAAATAATATTGGGACTGAGGGCTTGATCTTAAGTACATTACAGAGTATAGGTAATTTAATATTTGGTAATGAGCAGTGGGAATTGGTAGTGTGCTCTCTCTATAATGCTGCTTGGTGAGCTGCTTGCTAAGCTGCAACATGAAATGCTTCAGGAATAGAATAGTAAAAGAATCGATATTGCATGAGAGTATTTCTTTAAAGAAAATGCATCTAAAATAAAATATTAGAGAATGAGTCCACTGGTTGCTATATGAATTAAAGTTTTTATGGCTAGTGGTTTTATGTGCATCATTTTTATACCTGTGATGAAGTCTAATAATTTAAGACTGTTTCTGTACCTCTTCCTGTATCTTGCAGGCATCCAGGAGTTTCCAGAAAATATAAAAAACTGTAAAGTCTTGACAGTTGTTGAGGCCAGCGTAAATCCAATTTCAAAGTAAGTTTATAATTTTTTTGATGTTTTATATTTTGTGCAGACACTGCTGAGTCTCAAACTTGCCCCAGACATGCACCAACCCTTGAAGGCAAGGAGCAGAGTGACCTGGAAGTGTTTTCATTAACTTCATTACAGTACGATACAGCATAGCTATGTCATTAAAGTATTTTGCCTAACTTAATAGGCCAGGTGGGCAATCCTCCGATATACCATGTGGCTTTCTCAACTTTTTAAAGTCCACTACTTCTCTGTGAACATAGAGGAATATGCAAAGAATTTTCTTTCTGTGTAAAATAATTCATTTTACTCTAAAGCCTAAAACCACTGTTTTTCAAACTAAGCTTCTATGATTAGATTTCCCTTTCACTTTCTATAGTCACAAAATTAATTTGCCAGAAGTAGGATTGCCAGAGATACAAACTTCGTGCAACATAAGTCTTCTGGGGAAACAAAGGTGTTGTGTAGGTCATAATTCATGTTATTGTCTCTAATGAATGCCTCCTCCACATTAGGTGTCAGGAGATCACAAATACATAGCAAAACTATATTTGTTGGTCATAGTTTTTATCACCTATAGATTTTATCTTCAATACTTCAAAATAATTTTGAAACTAGTCTTACAGAGAACACATATCTACTGCAATTTTGTAGAAATTCTGGTACTACCTTAATTTTAATATTATGAATATATAGAACTTCAATACTATACTGTTATTTAAGAAAATGTGACTTAATGCTCTGAATATAATTGAAATAAAAGCACTATGTTATTTTATTTCTATATAGGCTTCCGGATGGATTTTCCCAACTGTTAAACCTAACGCAGCTGTACCTGAATGATGCTTTTCTTGAGTTTTTACCAGCCAATTTTGGCAGGTAAGTTGAATTTGAAACTTAGTATCTACGTTTAGCTTTAAATACATGCAGAGCAGTTTCTGCTGCTTCTCAAGCAAAGTGTGAAGTGGAGGAGAGGAAGAAGTGTATGCTACTGATCCATTTATGCCACATATTAGTTACAGAAAAAACACCCTGAATCTTTATGACCATTTTTATTTGGGCTTTTGAAGGACAGACAGAATGCTTATTAAGAGCTGAGAAATAGAACTCATTTACATACTTGTTTCTTTTACAACACAAGTGTGTTAAGTACAGGAGACTAGTATTTCTGAAATATGGGCTGTTTATCATCTAGTAATTGGAGTGAAGGAAATAACGACATCTGTAATTCCACTTGTCCTCTCCTGGATGCACACATTCCTTCATGCACATGTATAATTCTCAAGTGCCTTGTTGTAAGAAATCTTTTCAGGAAGACTTAGCATATTTATGATATGCTGACTAAGCAAAATTGTTCCATGTAATAACTTAAATACAAGACAAATACTAAACCCCTACCTCTTTAAAATGGGTTAAATCTTCGGAGCAAAAGTGGAAGGATAATATTCTTGAAAGGAAGATTCCTAGATGAGCACAGTTCATCCTGTTCTACTTATCCTGCTGATTTAGCCATTTTTGCCTTTTTCCTCTCTCTTGACCCTTTCTTTACTTTATGCTCTCTCTTCCTACATTGTCACTCTCCTGCCCCATCCTATTGCCAGCAAGCTTTTCTTTCAGGAAATATAGGTATTAGTTAACCAGGCATATTGCTGTGTGAAAGCAATTGCCATAGGCTGTATGGTTATATTGGGTCACCACAGATTAAGAGAGATTAGAAAAGCCCCCAGAGTGCTGCAAAAGTTTGGCAGATTGGGAGATGTACAATGAAAGATGAATACAGGTGCAGTTTGTTAGTGACCATTAGTTTATTAGTAATCTGTGATCAGCGTCGTTGGCCTATTCTTCTCTCTCCAGTTATTAGTTGTTCCCTGATGAATGATTAAAAGCACTGGATCTTTTACCGGCTCAGCTAACAAAAAAGCTGCTTATGATGCAGGACCGTTAATTATTGTGCTTGTTTCTAGTATACAGAGTTTGCATTTCAAAAGCCTTCATTAGGGTTGAAGAAGAAATACCCAAAGATGCACAGTCTTGCTGGGATTTTAATGACTGCGTATACATTTTTCTGTTCTGTTTTTTAATAGTCTAACCAAATGGCAAGATTTTCTTAGTAAAAAACATGTACTATAGATCAAATAGAAGAGTTCAGGTTGACACAGTTGGTCTTATAAGTAGTTAATCTTACACATAGTTTTAAAAAGCCTCATAATTTTTTGTTCATCACTGTGTGCTTATATAATGCTTAATGGTTAGGGAAATGGTGAAGTCAGTAATTACTAGCAGCTGAAGAATAAATCAGTTACTGAAGGCAGCTTGAAAGTCAGTTCTCTAGTGTAGTGTTTCTCTTAATAGCTATGAAGAATTCAGCTTGATTTTTAAAATATAAATAGTGATTTGCAGCATCCTAACTTGTAGCTGGGAGAATGAGACTGAAATTATGATTTTTCTCTTTCTTTTAAATGAATTCAAAGTATTCATATGTTTACCTGCTAATAAGGGTATTGCACAGAATAAATACTATTCTGTAGAAAGATAATGTTTGGATCAAATAAATTAGAAAACAATGAATTGGTAAAATGTCGTTTCAAAGTAAAGTTCAGACCCTGTTGACATTGAGTACTTCTATAAGTGATCAGACTGCTCTGCCACCCCAGAACTTTACAACTAGGTGTAAACACTTGGCAGTGCAAAGGGGCTTTTCACTTGTGCTTCAGAATATGGGAATTTTTTTTTTAAAAAAGCAAGTGAACAAAAAACCTCTGGTAGAAGCTTTTAGGATATTTAGAGCATTATTGGTTATTCCCATAAAGGACAAGCCTTCAGCTTCTTCCAGTTTGGTGCATTAATTGTTTTGTAAGTGGCCTTATAGCTATTGGTTTTAATCACATGGGAACACATGAAGTAACTGACTTTTGTTGCCTGCTCTTACTGGCAGCTATAGTCAATACTGCCTCTTAAAAACTATGCCAATACCATATTAAAGCTAGCAAGTTTTTCATGCTCCGTGTGTCAGGGTCTCTGTTCCAGCACTACAGGTTAGAAACCTGGTTTCCCACTTGAGTGTCTCGCTAACTGTTCATATTCATTTGTTCTGCAGTTTAATTGCTGTCATGTCTCATGAGTCTTGTCCTCCATTCTGTCACCTGCTGTTTTTACAGTATTCTCATCCCTCTTTTAGTTTGTTAGACTAAGCAAAATTCTGTTTCCTTCTGGTATGGCAGGTTTTCCTTTGTGCCTGATTATATTAATATATCTTGGAACGCATTTCAGTTGGAATTAATCTTCTTTATGACAGAAGATGACAACGTATATGGCTATACTTAGAATTCAAATTGAGATCTCTTCATGGCTTGCACAGTGTCATGATTATCTTCTTGTTTGTCTTGGAAATGTCTGTGGTTATACTGGAGTGTTCCACTACCCCTTTTTGCAGCTGCTCAGTGTTGTTTCCCGCATGATCAACTAATTAATGCATTGGACATCTCAGTTAGAAATGGCTGGTGACTCTGCAAGGAAATAATGAGTACTTGTCTTGGTACTATGGCATCTCCTGCCTTTTCTATTTTTTTTGGTCCTTAAGGTCGTACAGGGTTTTTTCCCTGACAGTGTCCTAGTAATTAACTGTATTGTCTGTTACTGTCTTTTCCTTTCATTTAAGATTGCTGTTAAAAAATATTGAACAGGATAGCCCTCAAAAGGGTCTTTGATTAACTCTGTCAGTAACATTCAGTCTGATGCCTAGTAAAGAAAATTTTATGTAACGCAAGATGTTTTACTATATCCATGCAGCATTTTAGTACATTTACCTCAATGCTTTAGTCACCTTCAAAATTTGTGCTAAAGCTTTGCATACTATTAGGATCAAGATTATCCAATCTTTTTTCCCCCCCTTCTTCATAAGCATTACATACTTGCTGTCCTTCAGTGATGTTGTACTGGTGCATCCTGTTAGACTTATTAAAAATCACCAGACTTTTGATAAAATGTGCCAGTTCCTTTGGAGTTCTGAGATGATGAAGTGGGATTTTTTTCCTCCACTCCCAAATTCTAATTTGAATGCATTAATATTGGCATGGATCCCAGAGTTACCCTTTTGCCAGTGCACAGAAATATGAGAATTGCTTATGCTTACCTAAGAAAACCTTAAGTTTTCTTACCTAAGAAAATCTGTTGTATCTAAATAAATCATGTATATTTACATTTAAATATATAAATATATAAGCAGTGCATTCTAAACTTTATGCTCACTGCATGCTAATTTTGATACAGGTCTTTAAAAGGGAAGCATTATTTACTAATGGGTGTTTAAGATAAGCAAGTAGTTTATCTTCAGTGTCATTCTAAAGACTCCGAGAAAGTTGTCTGTAATGGGATATTGCTTCCAAAGACTTTTTCCTGTGATGTTGCAATGAATTTACTTTTAACTTTCTCAACAATTCGCAAGTAGTATGTGCAACAGTAGATACTTTTAGTAGTATCTACTTTGGGAGAATTTTTTACATCAATGTACAGTGATAATCAAATTGGCGACTTAATTTAGTTACATATATGCAATTTTGCAGAAACTTTTACAGATGCAACCTGCTACGGGATACATATATTTCAATCCTCTTGCCTTTTTATTTTAGTTATGAATAAAAAAAATATTCTGCCTTAGCAAAACTAAGGAGATAAAAAATCACATCTCTTTAGGAAATATTTTCAGTTTTCCAAGGAATGAATGCTGTTGAACAGCAAGTTTCTAAATATACCTGCTATATACTTCTTCTATGTTTTTTACAGATTGTATAGCTAAAGAAATCAGTTTTAGGAAGAATATTGATCTTACCCTGGCAAGGTGTTGATGTAGTGATTTTGTTGTATTTAAAAGTTGAGCTACATTTTAAAAGCAGGCTAAGTTGATTACATTAAATAACAGTATTGCAGCAATAATTTTGTTGAGGCAGTTACACTAGCTATACTTGAGTATTAATCAAGTTTACTCAGTACTTTTCAAGTTGAGAAATTAAGTATTTCCATATGAGTATGACAAATCTTTGTGATATAATGGCATAGGAAATAATGAATTCTGCCACTACGACTTCTATTTTTTCTTTAATATAGATGGACTAGTTGTCTGCCTGTATTTCTTACCCAAATTAAACCCCATTTTTCAGTATAGAAGTTCAGATGTTTACACTAGCAGTTAGAAGAGTAGCTAGGCTAAGTATTTGATTTGTATTATTATATTAAACTTGAATTAACCCTTCCAGTCGTAATGGAAGAAGTGACAACTGCTTCAGTCTAATATTTCTCATTAATCACTGCAAGAAAATTACTAGTTTAGGCACAGCCTGCATCTCCCATCCAGGAGAGGCTGAAAATGTTTCCCTAGTAGCCTCTATGTAGCTCTACACATAAGGAATTCACTATTTCTATTTCCAGTTTCTTAGGGTTAGCTGAAGGAGTAGAATGTGAAACCAGGTCACAAAGCTACGAACCTTTCTATCACCAAAGGCAGTCTTTAAGTTCACAGAATTAACACATTAGAAATGTAGTACAACCAGTTCTGGCTAAAGTCAACAAAGCATTGGTGTGCATATATATGTAGTTTAGCTTATGAATGGAGGTTTCCTTCTACTGTATTCAACTGAGAAGTTTGACTGCATAGACATGTTGTGATGAAAACCTACAAACTGTGTAGCTGTTTTCATTGTCACCACAACAAAACACGAACTGGAGCCTAATGCAGTGTTTGGTTGTTCTTGAGTTCAGAAGGCAGAGCCCAAAATGACCATTCAAATCTGAGGGTGCTTCAACAAGCAAGTTCTGTTTTGTCACAGATCCGTATCTATGCAGATAGAGTGGGAAGGCTAGGAAGTCTTTTCCAGTTATGTCCTAGATTGATGGCAGTGACATTACCGTGAACTGGATTTTTATTAGGTTATTCTTTCAGCACTGTTTGAGTGTTGGGTTTTCTTTGAGAAGTTGAGGGGAGGAGGTTCCCCTCCAGCAGTTGTTACCAGATGGCAAGTACTGCTTGCATTGCTGGGCTATGTTGACCTCTGCTGTGTTTCAAGGTGACTATTACATTCTTCGGTTACTCGTAGGCGTGGCAAATTGCTACTTTCAAATAAATCCAAAAATGAGCGAATGTCTAGAGGAAAAATAAATACTGTTTTCCTGTTTCTGTTTTTAGTTTAAGTATAGTTCTTACTACTTAATAAAAATTAAGGTTTTTGTTTATATCGTTACAACGTACTCGGTTAAGCACCTTCAGGAAAGACTGGTCTGTTTGCTAAGCTCCTTTTTGAGTTTGGGAGCTTAATGCCCTATTTTGTGTTGTACGAGGGCTGTTAGTATGTTACATGTAGAACTCATCTTTACAATCCTGTCTGTATTTAAACTAAACTCAGTTTCTACCTTTCATTTCACAAAGAGATAGTCTTGTCACTGCTGTCTTGATGCAAAAAATTCCGCTGGGGATGGTACGTGGCTTGAATGTCAAGACTGAACTTATCTTGGCCAAGCAGTTGTTTGGTATTTCGAGGTTGTTTATCTTCCAACCAAGTATTTGCTGAAAGAAAGGTCAAACTGCCTTCTAATAGAAATATCAGAATGGATCGAGAAGCTGACTAGAAACAGAATACAGAAGGAAATCCAGGATTAATTTAAAGGTAGTTTTTACCATGTGGAAGACTACAGGTATTCCTCTGATGAGGCTTTTTGCATGAAATGGTTTGATACATTGCCAGTATTAGAAATTCAGCGTCTTGACTTGTGCGAACTGATCCTACCTTTCTTCTGTTACTTCCTGTGTACTTCTGTATGTGATGATTACATGTACCTATAATGAGTCTGGTGAAATGCTTTACAGTCTTTGGGATGAAGAAAAGCAAATGTGTTCAAACAGGTGCAGAAAAGCAGGCAAGATCTAGTTTGTTTGCTGCTTCACTGAAACCTAACCCCAATGAAAAAGCAAATTTAAAATAATATGCAGATTTTTGCACAAAACATTTCTTTCTGTAAGAATACAAATATTTCAAACTTGTAGATCTTTGTTTGAAATTCGGCAATATAAATAAGTTCAGAGATTGCTTTTGTCATAAAAATACACTATATTATGATTATTTGTAATGCTTTTCNTGTGTAGACAAATGTTGAGTGTAATCCTTTTTTGGAGATTATTCCATGAATAATATTAATAATCATGCTAACTTCCTTTCAATAAATAAGGCATATTTCAATAGAATGTAATTTTTGAACTGTATATTCAGAACCACTGTAATGTATTGGAAGAACAACTGAAACTTTGAATAGCTGCATAGATGATCTTGTGCTCATGCAGATGATTTTTAAAGATACTGGTGTTCTTACATATATTTTAAACTATTTTTGAGGTAGTTATGCTAATAATTTAGTGCATATTGAAAGGTAGATCACAGCTTAAAATGTGTAGCTAAGTAACTCGACTAAGTTCTCACAAGGAATTTTTCACTTCATACTGCTGAAACTGTATCTCCCTTCAGACTCATTGGTCTGCCTGTTCAGAGATTCGCCTATTCAGAGATACCTTTTTTTAATTTTTTCTGTCCCTATCCAGCTCTGTGGATTTCTGACCTACCTGTTGAGCTTTAAAGTTGGCATGTGGGCACCTGAGGATGATCGTTCTTAGGTGTCTGATGCTTCTTGTGCACAGTATTGTATGGCTGCCCGATGCCTCTGTGGGTATGGTTCTGATGGCTGAGTGNTTTTTTAATTTTTTCTGTCCCTATCCAGCTCTGTGGATTTCTGACCTACCTGTTGAGCTTTAAAGTTGGCATGTGGGCACCTGAGGGTGATCGTTCTTAGGTGTCTGATGCTTCTTGTGCACAGTATTGTATGGCTGCCCGATGCCTCTGTGGGTATGGTTCTGATGGCTGAGTGTTGGAGACTTGGGCATTGGTAATTAAGATCGTTATGTCTAAATCAAATGTGGAGTTTCAGATGCTGAGAATGACTGCATGACTTGAACATTTTTCTTAGTTTAATATACTTCAAGGCTAAAGTAAGAACTCGTTACTGTGTTGTGTGGAATCTGTTAAGCTGTACCTGTTCTACAGCGCAACAGACTTGGCTAACAACGGCAGCATATTTCTCGGATGTGTTTTGTGTAGTAGTAAAATTGTTCTGGAAATTCTTAGAGCATTTGTTTTAACAGTAAATCCAATTGTACCTCCTTCTTAAATCTAGCATCTTTCTGAACTCTGCCTTGCAATTCTTGCTCATTTCATCAAACAAGCCCAGGCTGATGATATTGCAGTTCCTGCTGTTTCTATGGGCTAGAGCAATGCTCTGAATTTTCTGACTTAGATCCTGGAGCTCTAAGTGAGTTAACAGAGGTATAAAAGGTCAATGAAGAGAGAAACGGATATCCCAAAGATGAGATGTGAATAACCAGCTGTAGAGTTCCGAGTGTGTTTTGTTGTGCTGTAAAACAGGTCCTCCTCTAGCAAAAGAAACTGGTCAAGAGTAGTACGGGTCTTTGTGAATGTAAGGTGTTTTGGTGGTGAAGAGGAGGCGGCGACAATTGAATATTCACCTGTCCAGCTCATATGCTAGCAGAGGCTTGAATGCAGTAGACTAAAGTGTGAATTGCCAGCCCTTCAAGTACAACAGACAGTTTTCTTAGTGAGTGTAGCTAGTTACATGCTGAAGACATGACCAAAGGGTATGTTCTGTGGCAATTCCCTTGTATGCCTAGATACTGTTCTGTGGTGTCGGCTATATAAAGATGCCAGAACTCATATGTGGAATGAAATGTATAGCATCAGAAAGTGTGAATTTAAATCTTCCAAGTGTGAAGCATTTTCCTCATGTGATACAACTGATACCCTCCTTTGTTCTTTCTGCTATCACTAATTTTCAGTAGAAGACAATTAGAGAACATGTAATTTGGGGTAGTAGCTCTGAAGTTACTCCCAACTGAGGAACAGTAGCTATAATTAAAACCTACAGCTAATACAGATTTTGTTTATAAAATTACTCTGACCTTAATTGCCATAATTAACAGTAATAGCAGAATAGCATGCAATATTTTTGAGAGTAGTTTACGGAGGTCTCTTGTACTGATAAGAGATACTTAAACAAATGCTGTAATGTATTCCAAAGCCAAACACAACTTCTGTTGAAGTTACTGGGAACTTTTTTGTTGACCTCAGAGTTTCCAGGGCTTCGTCCTTGCTAGACAACTAAACAGCAGTTGTCATGAAGATGTCCTCTGCAGTACCTCCGTAATGATCTACAGTACACGCTAAGCTGCCACTTTGTTATTCTCTTCTGGTACTCTTGTGGTTCACTTAAGGGAGATTAAAGCTATTGAGACTACTTTTTTGTTTGTTTTTAATTTAACCACATTAATATGCGTTTTGATACTGTAGCACTGGAAACATACATTGATTATGTATGATGTGCACTGGGGAGAAAAAATTGTGATGTCCATGGTATGCAGGAGGTGAATCTGCCTTTCAGGATAGTACAACTGTGCAGCGGTTGACCTGGCCAACGAAGGTTTCCATTCCCTGGCTTTTAAGTATTACGTTAGAACGGAAGCTGATGTGAAATTCGAACTTACACAGTTTTCCAAACCTGATTACGTGCTTTCAAAGCAACATGCTATACGATTTTAAACAGTGTAGAAAATCTAAAGGGTTTTTGCTGAAGCTAGTAAGATACACATGCTAATATTTTTGCTATAGAATACAACTATCTTTTCTTGTTTCCCTGTCACTCTCACCTTTTTAATATTTTCATACTTACAGTGAATTCTTTTGTATTTGTAATGATAAATGTATTTGGATAAATTTCTACAAAACCAGCTAGCTCTCATGCTGTATTAAACATGCACATAATTTTTAACACTAAAGCATGAAGCACTTGAAAGACTGTTGATCAAAATGCGTAATTAATGCCAACACACTAAATCAACCTTGCTGTGTGCCAAATGCATCGTTTTGCTTAGAGCTTATCCACAGCCAAAGACTGCAAAACTGGCAGTATTATAATGCAAACCAACTCAGTAAAAATAGTCTACTTAAAGGAAAGCAAAAATACAGAGTCTATTTTAGAAGTACTTATCTGATAGGTAGCTGAAAGTTGGGAAAATAGTCCAATGGAAATATAAAAAATTTATTTTTAATTTTTTTAAGCTTCTGTGTGTTGCCTGATTGGCAACAAAAAGAGTAACCTTCTTAGAAAGAAGCAAGTTATTGAGAGTGTAATTCCAATGATTCAGGGCCCAGTCTTGCTATCACACAGATCTCTTGAATTGTATGCTACCTGAAGTAAGCTGTAGTTTTAATCTTAGTGAAGCTGACTATCTACAACATCAGAATATGAGGCATAATTCAGAGTACCTGATCCCTTACTGATTTGGCAGCAAGTTCAATAATATCAGTTATGAAACAGATTTTTCAGTTTATGGAAGGGAATAAACAGCACGGTGGCAAAGATAAAAATAGTTAAAACTCAGTGGTCTAGTGAATTTTTGTTTCCAGTCATGTATTCCTCTTTCTTTAGCGTGGAATTTTCCTGTTACTTTGACATTATTGGAATCTTTGCATTTTGTCTGAAGATATGGTTGCTCTATAAACAATACAGAAAAACAAAGAGGTATTAGTCATAGAATAGGTGAAAGTGCTATAGATCAGGCAAGCAGTGGGGAAGAGGAGGAAAATAACTGAGGCCCTGGTCTTGGAAACATGTTAGTGCATGTTTTCCAGTTGAGGGCATGTGTTTGCTAGATTACAGCCATTTTGGCAAAGGAAAAATAAGGCCTAAAATCATTAAAGTTACATAACATTAATTTTGCAGATACTTAAGAGAGATTTGTAGATATTTACTCTGGTTCCAGATGGTAAGACCAGAACCCTTGATGAAAAAATGTAACAGTATTTTTATTTTATTTTTAGTAAGACCATGAAGGCATGAATGCAAGAATGGCAATCTTGAGTTGTCTTAGAGTGATTAAGAACATATCACTAGCGGGAAGGGAAGGGTTGGGTTGGACTGCAGTGGAATTTGTGCATCTAGTATAGTTTGGCAGTAAGGTGGAGGGGAGTGTTATTGCTTAGATTCTGCGAATCTGGTGTTAACTCTGTAAACAGTTTGGCATCAGGGTTGAGTGGTGTACAAGAGGAAGGAAAAAAAATCATGCAAACCCTGGAGTGTGTTGGTTTGAGAGATTGATATTTGTGTCTTTGTGTATCTCCAGCAAACCATTAAAATAAAAAGAGAACGAGAAGTGTTCATGTGGAACTGAAAGAAAAAATTCCATTAATCTCAAGCTCCAGGAAAAAACCCTGTCTGACTTTGTTTCAGTTGAGCCTCATCAACATTCACTTAAGAGACTGAACTTTTTTCATTTTGTTGGTGTTACATAGATTTTTTCCTTCACTTTTAAAGTCTGTGTTTATTTCTAAGCTGAAAATTTAGTTCAAATAAAAATCAAGGCACTGTCTCAAAACTGTTAAAATGAAAGGACTATAAAAAGTTAAAATAAGCCTTTGTTCTTCAAACAATCGTTTATTGAAACTAATGTATCAAATTCAGTACCAATAGCTGTGATCTCCATTAATGTATTTTTTGAGGCTTAAATTTGGATCATGAGTGGAGTTTTGGACTACTCTCTCCAGTAGCTCACAGTCTAGCAACATAACTTGAAAACAGAAGAAATCTAAAACCCTTTTAAATTGAAGCCATCAGTAAAAGCACAGCATGGTGTTGCCCACAGAGTTTTGAAAACTGCAGAATGATATGCTAGCTCCTTTAAGTGAGTCTTCAGCTGTGCTTCTGGGAGGCGCATTGGGGCAAATTTGTTAGCAACATACGGCACTGAAGTTGGTGTGGTCCCATAAAGCTTTGAGAAATTCAAATTGCGCAGTTATGTCAGAGGGACTTAAATAAATTATGTTAGAATTGGAAAATGAATTTTAGCAGTTGGCTTACTGATAATTATCCTGTCCATTAGCTTTGAGAAATGAGGGAAAATGTTTCTCAGTCTTCTGGAACGAGCCTTTTCATGTGTTTTTTTCTTTCTCTTCTTTGAGACAGTGTGAATGTGAGTTAAAGGCTTTCCCCTAAAGCCTGTGTACACTATACGTGCAGTGCAAAAAACAGCGTCTGCTTTTTTACTTGATCATGTCGTTACCTACTTATGCTAAATTCCTAGTTTGTCCTCAGCATAATTACTATAATGTGATGATAATTAGGTGTGTAGACAAATGTTGAGTGTAATCCTTTTTTGGAGATTATTCCATGAATAATATTAATAATCATGCTAACTTCCTTTCAATAAATAAGGCATATTTCAATAGAATGTAATTTTTGAACTGTATATTCAGAACCACTGTAATGTATTGGAAGAACAACTGAAACTTTGAATAGCTGCATAGATGATCTTGTGCTCATGCAGATGATTTTTAAAGATACTGGTGTTCTTACATATATTCTGATAATATAAAATAAACTGCAATTTAGAAACTCTTATATTCAGTTTTCCCAGGATTTTATAGTATGTGCACACTTACGGTTTATATGTGAAAGTTTTCAGATATTGTTAATTGTTCTATGGAAATCTGTTATTAAATAAATACAGAATATAATGTCATATGAGGGATTCACAGCCCCTTTGAAAATATTTTTAGGTAGTACTGTTGTTGACTGGACTACCAGTCATATAGACTACCATGGGCAGTGGTCAATAATCTCTGTGTAGTCACCAAATTAAACTTAAATGGAGGAAGAATGTTGCCAAAACACAACTTGAAATAATTGATTTTACTTTATTTCAGTCATTGATTTAATATTTGCAATAAATTGTCTTACAGAGTACTGATGTGTCACAAAATCTAATTTAGCAATCTGATTTGTTGTAGAACTAGAGAAATAATTAGGATTCCAGACCATGTCATATGGAAGCAACTTTGTGAGCAGCCTAGAGAGGGAGAAGGATGTTGGTTACTGATTCAACAGTGGTCTTTTCTGTTTCAGCTGGTCATTAGGCAGTGGTCTTTCTTTGAGAGGAAATCATGTAGTTAATCAGCCTTTGGCTGCTGAGAAGACTTATTGTGACTGTAGGTAAAAAGCTGAAGCATTCAAAAGAGTAACTTCACTGAGTTACTCTTTATCATAAAGATTATTCTAGTGGTCTTTAGTTTTTGTAAACTAACCTGTAGATGAATTGCAGTGTACTCTTTGTGTGGAAGTCAGCAGTCAGCATGATCATTAATGTGTGCCTGGTTGAACAGTGTGTGAAAATTTGGCCTTATTTAGATATCAGTCCAGTTACAGAACAGCATCACTACTTAGTACCTATAAAAATAATACATTTTTTATGAATACAGGAAGATTGGATGTAACCGGTATTTTCTTAAATCTAATTTCTTATTAATGCCTTTCCTGTGCAGAACCATGTCCAGACTGACTCAGCTGGAGAGACTGGACTTAGGAAGTAATGAATTCACAGAAGTGGTGAGTTTTGCCTTAGTAACGGCTTTATATCTTTTATAAATCTCTTTATCCTTTAGTCTATTTTTAATCGATATGAAAATGTAAACATCAACTTAAGAGTTCTGCTACTGAGCAAATATTGTGTATACCTTATAGTACTTTATGGAGTCTGTTGAAAAATTATGTGCATATTTTAATGAATATGAGTATGTTTTTGCTCAATTTGAAAATAAGTCTGGTATAGTTTGGTTACTGTATAGCTAAAAAATTAATGGTATTACATGTTTGAATTAGAAACGTAATTGTTTGGCTTATTATAAATTCCAAACACTTATTGGTTACTGTGTATTTAATGTTGCAAGTTTTGTATAAGCTGTGCATAACCTGCTTTTATTATTGTGTACAAACTATTTAGATCCAAGGGAAACTATGTTAATTTTAAATTTGAATATTGTTCAAAATACTGTTTACAGTTGAGGTGCTCAGATTTTTCCTTCCGCATCGATAAACTTGTTTCCTGTTCATGATCCTCACAGGCAAATGTATTTTATGTTTACAATCACTTAACATGTCTATGCTTCTTATAAGTACTTTCCTGGATAAAGGTATTGAAATACAAGTATAGTGGAACATGCTGACCTGCTATATAATAATGTCAAGCCTTTTTGCAGCACTGGTAGATCACACAGACCTGAACACTTGCGTAGTTGTATGGTTTGGCAGACAGGGAAGTGTGTGTAAGGAATTGTTCATTATTACACTTCTTGCCATGTGCCCGTTACTGCCATGTGCCCGTTACTGCCATGTGCCCGTTACTGCCATGTGCCCGTTACTGCCATGTGCCCGTTACTGCCATGTGCCCGTTACTGCCATGTGCCCGTTACTGCCATGTGCCCGTTACTGCCATGTGCCCGTTACTGCCATGTGCCCGTTACTGCCATGTGCCCGTTACTGCCATGTGCCCGTTACTGCCATGTGCCCGTTACTGCCATGTGCCCGTTACTGCCATGTGCCCGTTACTGCCATGTGCCCGTTACTGCCATGTGCCCGTTACTGCCATGTGCCCGTTACTGCCATGTGCCCGTTACTGCCATGTGCCCGTTACTGCCATGTGCCCGTTACTGCCATGTGCCCGTTACTGCCATGTGCCCGTTACTGCCATGTGCCCGTTACTGCCATGTGCCCGTTACTGCCATGTGCCCGTTACTGCCATGTGCCCGTTACTGCCATGTGCCCGTTACTGCCATGTGCCCGTTACTGCCATGTGCCCGTTACTGCCATGTGCCCGTTACTGCCATGTGCCCGTTACTGCCATGTGCCCGTTACTGCCATGTGCCCGTTACTGCCATGTGCCCGTTACTGCCATGTGCCCGTTACTGCCATGTGCCCGTTACTGCCATGTGCCCGTTACTGCCATGTGCCCGTTACTGCCATGTGCCCGTTACTGCGTAGATAGATACTCAATGTGGGAGGCTTAAACTAATGTACCCAGGCCCACGTCAAGGCATAACAGCCAGGGACTAAGTATAGGCTGCAAAATTACCTGTTCGGGTATATTTTTGATTGATTGCTTCATCTGTCCCAGCCTTTTAGCTACAAGAGTCAAGTACTTATTGTACTATGGTAACTTATTTCATTAGGATCTTTTGGTAAAAGCACAAAAAGCTTTGAAAACATTTTTTTGGCTAAAGATCTATCTGAAAGGTAGTCTGCAGTTAGGATTTTCTCTTGGAAAATGAATTATTGGGAGTTAAGACTGCAACTTATGCAGGAATGCTATATATTTACAGTGTAACAAAATTGAGTTCTGCAAGTAACTGAACTTGGTTGAAGTTGTTAAGGTACAGTAGCACCTGTTTTATATTACTTTCTCAGGAGGGAAGTTTGAAAAGGAAAGCATATGCAACATGGATATTCTCCAAGAAGTGATCCTTCCCTGATACATAAGATACTTCTAATAATAAGTTGCAATTCTGCACAATCCTGCACTTCACTGTATGGATGGAGTGGTTTGCTTATATCATGCAGATGCACCGTTTACTGCTAGAAAATTAAAATTTGTTTCCCTTTTCCACCAAACCACAAAAACATTGTGGTTTTTGAAAAACAGACCTTCTGAGTTGATGGAATTTAAGAGTTTTTAGACCTCCTCCATGAAGGAGGAAATTATACACATAACATGTTTTATTGTGTGCTGCATTTCAAAAAGAATACTTACTGTAAAAAAAACTTTCTGTAATGTTTATTTAGTGCTGTGATAAAGTTCTTAAAAGATTTTTGTATATCTAGTATACATTTACATATCAAAAAGTCAGTTATCTGGGTTTTCTTTGATGACCCTGTGAAAAAAGTGTATGTAACAACTGTAACATCACAGTACTTAAAATTGCAATAGATGAATCACTGAAGTTGTTTTTGCCTTTCACTATTTTTTTAATGAAATTTGTTTAAAATGGCTTCCCTTTACAGCCTGAAGTACTTGAACAACTAAGTGGGTTAAAGGAATTTTGGATGGATGGTAATAGACTGACACTTATTCCAGGGGTAAGTTATCTTAATGTGTTAAACATTTTGTGTTTCAATTTACAGTGATCATACATGGTAATGTAGCCACGTAATTTTACTGTTACTTAAAGCCAAAAATCTAAATGCTTAACTAGTCCACTTGTCCACACAGCTTTTCATTCATTGGAAGTTAAACACTTTTCATCATAAAAATCATGTTCCAAATTCAGGAAAGGGGTATAAATCCTAGATCAATCCGTGAATCAAATTTAGGGTTGACTGGTCCTTCCAAAAAGTGATTTTGTGTTAGACAGCAAGCAGGAATTTACAGGGTAAATATATTGTGTGAATTTTTACTGGTCACAACTGTAAAGCAAGCAATGTCTGTTGAAGTGCCATGTGTACGGGGAGCACAGCCAGTTCCTGAGAAAATGTTCTGTTGACTTTGTCTGGGTTACTGACATCTCTCAGAATTACATAGGGTCCAGGCTGACCTGTTACTGCTAACCTTATGTATACTGACCTTGTGAACCTGCCCTTATGTTCTAGTAAACTAGTAGATGAGTATGTGAAATTTGCGAAGCAGCTGGTCTGTTTTCACATTTAGAATCACTAGCAGTCTTCTGATGTGAACTTTCTTTTCCTGATCGGTAGTTGTTCCTACTGTCTTTCCTCACTTCAGCTTAATTCTTCCTTGAAGAGTTGAGTGGATGTATTAAGCATTTCTACTTTACAGTAAAAGTAAAACTGTATTTGTGAAAGTGACTGCATCTTCCCTGTGAAGATTTTAGTAGTGTGCACAAATCTTCAAGCTTGTTCTTGATTCATATGGAAAGGTAATACAAGCTTATATTTTGTCTTGTTTCTTCAGTTTAGTACAATTAGGGATTCATTAGTGTTGGTTTTGAGGTTAAGTAGGATGCAGTTTTACACAAAAGACAAAAATAAGCGTTAAAAGACTTTACTGGAGCCAAAAAATTTCCTTGTGTTACTGATCTCTGAAATGTGTTCTAAAGCTTCAGTTACTCGATTTACGGTAACTGATGAAACCACTGAATTTGCAGCAGACTGACTTCAGAGCCCTGCAGAATTACTGTGGTGTGTATGTTTGTGTGGAAAAACATCAGCTGTGTGTACCTGCACAAAATATTTCATTATGAAACTTGGATATTTTGCATAAAATTGTATTTCAGCCCCATAAATAGATTTTCTCTTTGCATCTGGCATTTACACTTGAGAGACAGTTTGTTGCCAAATCTGCTGGATTTTTTATTTTGAACTTGCACTTTCTAGAATGCATTATTTTCTCTTGCTTGTAGTTCATAGGCACTTTGAAACAACTGACCTACTTGGATGTTTCTAAAAACAACATTGAAGTAGTTGAAGAAGGTATTTCAGGTTGTGAAAGCCTGCAAGACCTGCTGTTATCCAGTAATTCACTTCAGCAACTGCCAGAGTCTATTGGTTTGTATTTTCAGTTAATTCATATTCTTAGAAGCTTATAGAAGAACACTCAAAAATAGACAAATGGCTTTTTAGATCTAAGTTTCAGTTGATTAAAAGTGCCAGTTTTAGATAAAGCTGGAATGTGTAACTCAATAATAAAATTTATATTTGTTTTGAAGCATTTG
This sequence comes from Steatornis caripensis, assembly GCA_013398225.1. Taxonomy (NCBI): domain Eukaryota; kingdom Metazoa; phylum Chordata; class Aves; order Caprimulgiformes; family Steatornithidae; genus Steatornis; species Steatornis caripensis. The sequence goes on along the minus strand of VZSC01017640.1, from coordinate 9,836 downwards.
TAACTTTATATAGTCGTTTGTAAATGGATGAAAACTGTTGACTGTAATAGAATAAACAGAATATTTTTTTCTTTCCTCCTTCCTTCCCCACCCAGCCCTCTACCCCCACCCAATGCTGGCATATGGGAAGCTGGCAAACAAGTTCTGTAAGCTTGTCTGCTTATTTCTGTAGGTATATAGCACTATAGGCACGCCAGGGAATAGAGAAGGTGTGCTTGCCCACAGGTTTTTTTCCCCTTAATTTAAAATTAAAACTAAGCTTAATGAACTCAAATGTCCTTTTCGATTTACTTATTCATTTTATTACAGGTTCCCTGAAGAAGGTAACAACACTTAAAATTGATGAAAATCAGTTAATTTATTTGCCAGACTCCATAGGAGGGTAAGTATTTCACCTGAATAAAAGGTTAAATTGCTTTTCTGCACACTTTTCTGTAACAGTGTTTTTACACCTCCTTGATTTGATTTCTTCTACATGTTAATGTCTTAATAAAATTAAAAGCAAGTACTTTCATATCTTACTTCTAATTTGCAGCATTTATGTTCTATCTAATATCAAAAGACCTGTGTTTGTCACTTATTAATGTAGCCACCAATCTATAAAAGAAGAATAGAATGTGAAAGAAAACAAGATGTTTAAAAAGGCGGTCAGCTGTCTGAAACTGTTTTTTAGCAGTAACATAGCTGTGGCTGTGGTAAATATTGCAAGTAATTGAAGCACTGTCAAAAAGCTTGTAAAAAGTGAATCTGAACATGCATGTTTATCTTTTTTTTTATATTATAAGGAGGATTTTCACCTGTTCATCAGCAGGTTTTTTTTAAGGTATAATTTGGCATTCAGCAATTTATGTGTTCACAAATGATGGGAAAAATCATTGGTTCAGAATTAAGTAGGTGTACAAATGAAGAGTATTTGTTCCCTGTTCTTTTCTCCTATTATAATTAATGTAGGTTATCTTTTTTGTAAATTCTGACAACATACTTGTCCACTGCCAGATTCTTAGGTTCACTGTCTCTATCTCTTAAAATGATTTTCCTGCTCTGAAACAGCACTCAGCTCCTGTTTGGCTATGATCTGTCCCATCCTGAATGTTTTCAGTGCCTTGCACTAGCACATTTTCATGTAGTACACAAACATTTGATGTTGCTGATCCCCCTGTTTTCACTGAATTCTCTCTTATGAGGACAGTGTAAAGGAGATGTAAAATAACAAGAACAAACCAAACCGAAAACCAGAAAAAACCCAAAACACATTTCAGGCAACTAGCAAAGGGGTTTTGTTGAATTTGAATTCCCTTGAGTTTCAGAGTTTTATTTTAAATTAAATTTGAAATTTGTAATTATAGTGGTATTCATTTCATTTAAACTTGAAGTATGCAGTTCATGTTGGATGAATTAACCTGAGTAGAGGAGGTTGGTTTGGGGGTTTTTTTGGTGTTTTTTTTCAGGTTAATATCAGTAGAAGAACTCGACTGTAGTTTCAATGAGATTGAAACATTGCCTTCGTCTGTTGGGCAGCTCTCTAATATAAGGACATTTGCTGCAGATCATAACTTTTTAACACAGTTGCCACCAGAGGTATGTATTTAGTAACAAAACTGTAAAATGAATTTTTTAATGTATTTTAAACTATATAATCTATACAACGTTTGGATAACGAGTTAATAATTCTTGAGTTGATTGTTTTCATGTATGTTTTTAAAAGAAGATGTATACAAATATACAAGATTTAAAAAATGAAGTACTGAATTGTTTTAAGCAAGAAGTAGAAATTTGTTCCTAGTGTACTGAAACTAAAAGACTTAATACGTAAGAATAAATTAATTATACTTTACAGGCAAAAATAGCTGTAATAATTGTTTTAAGACAGTAAAAAATTGCATATTTAGAGCTATGAAGATGAATTAATTATTTGATTTTTTTTTCAGATTGGAAACTGGAAGCACGTAACAGTGTTGTTTCTGCATTCTAATAAGCTTGAATTTCTCCCTGAAGAAATGGGTGATATGCAGAAATTAAAAGTCATCAATCTGAGTGACAATAGGTTTGTGAATAAATTTATTCAGTAGACATTGTATAAAATGCAATAATAATATAGAGGTATTGTTATGAATATATTATACTGTCTTTTAGCTCATGCACAGCTTATAAGCTGACTGAGATGCATATATTTAATGTAGTATTGTTGTATTCAGGATCTTGCAGTTCCATTGTATTAAGCTGTCCTTATTTTAATGACATGGCACATGGCACATGCATTGAAGCATAACTTCAATACGTTCATGGTTGTTAGCATGTATTTTTCTGGGGAATTGGTTTGGTTATTTTCATAAAACTTTTGATTCTTACTTAAGAGTTAATAGCTTCCTGTATTGCATATGGATGACAGAGCACTGGAACAGGCTGCCCAGGGAGGCTGTGGAGTCTTCTTCTCTGGACATATTCAAAACCCGCCTGGATGCGTTCCTGTGCAACCTGCTCTGGGGGCACCTGCTTTAGCAGGGGCGTTGGACTGTGTGGTCTCCAGAGGGCCCTTTCAACCCCTGCCATTCTGTGATTCTGTGACACAAAGCAATGCCACAGTATAGTGTAAAACACTTGAGTGTGCTGGGGAACGGGGGAAAGAGTTGTGTTTTATTAGAACTGGTCATTAAAACCAACAAAACTTTTCTCTTTGGGGAATTGCCAGTGTGTAGAATTGAAATATATTGGGAGAGATAAATGTAACTGAGCTCTCCCTCCTGTTCTGCCAGTCCAGCATCTCTGCCCTCCATTTGTAGCTTGATTTATCCATTAATGCCAGAGCTTCCATTATCCAGGGCGGTCCCTTTCCCAGACATGTATCTTGGAAAAAACCAGTTTTCAGGTGTAGCACTTTTTTCTTAATTGGTATGCATGTATATTGAAAGATAAAATGCTGAGGATTCAGAATAATTGATCCAGTTGAATTATGTTCAAAATTGTATTCAAGTCACTGAACTGAGTTGAATTCAAGTTACATTGTTGCTTTTTTTTAAGCTGCTTGCTAAAGTGAGCAGAAATGTGTTTTTTGCCTTTTTTTTTTAANTAAAATGCTGAGGATTCAGAATAATTGATCCAGTTGAATTATGTTCAAAATTGTATTCAAGTCACTGAACTGAGTTGAATTCAAGTTACATTGTTGCTTTTTTTTAAGCTGCTTGCTAAACTGAGCAGAAATGTGTTTTTTGCCTTTTTTTTTAGATTCCAGGTATAGCTTTGAATGTATATTAAATGCTGTTGCCTTTCAGCTGTCAATAGTTATTACAGGCTAATGCGGGATTATTTCTTAACAGTCTTAAGTGTTGATAAATGTACTTACATAACTTCTTACTGTAATTTACAGACTGAAGAATTTGCCGTTTACCTTTACAAAACTGCAACAGCTCACAGCTATGTGGCTATCAGACAATCAGGTGAACCTTTTAAAATTAAAAATAGATGATTGTTGAATTTATTCCTAGTGGAGTTGACAAGTACAGAGCCATCTGTTAAATAGTGAGACCTAGTACTGTGCGTATACATCAATACTTCATTGACCTTACTATGTCAGTTCTCTTGAAATAAACAACACTGAGCCTACTTGTCTTGGGAAATTTTCATGCTTCTAGCAAAGTTCTGTGCTGTTAGGAAATGCAATTTAACAGATGTTGGGTATTTTGGTTTTTTGTTTTTCTTAATTCAGGCTTGATTACACAGGAGAGTTAGTGCTTGATAAGCTAGTTCTTGAACGTGTAGCGTGCTGTTTCTTCCACAGCTATACCATTGGGGAAACTTAGGATGCCTTTTTGTTCAGCTAGGTTTCTTTCCACACCTTTGAACTCTGTGACTGTCTGAGTTGCAAGCCATTAAGCAGTAACTCAGGTGCCTGTGGCTTGTATTTTTGCTGTGTAATGAAGCCCTCTTCTATGTACTATGTTGATGTCCTATAGGGCATTAAGGTGTACAGGGCTGCCAGAAATCCACTAGCCTCAGTTGTAGTATAGTGAAAGCACTTTTAATAATATAGTAACTTCAAGAATCCCCTACCATTTTTGAAAGGGGTGGGGGATATTCAATCTGGTCTCAATATGAAAAACTACAAAATTTTTGTCTTTAAATGATTGTCTGCAGCTTTTAATGGACAAGTATATCTGTATTCCAGATCAGTCTGCTTTGGGATAGTAGTAAGTCCCAGCAAGAAACTGGGTTATTTTTTGAATAACCCAGTCTTTGCTTTTCTCTTAAAGCTGTTGCTGAGTTTCAGTTCCCAGTCGAACCAGTTGTCAGTCAAAGACAGACGGACATGTTAATAACTTAATTTTGTGAAAATTATTCAAAGACAAAATGGTTTAATACAAGGCAGAGTAGTCTTCAAAGTAATGGGACAAGCATGCTCTGTGATATGTAGATAATACTTACTTTATGTATATACTCGTAACATATCCTGCTTTCATTTGCTTCCTAGTCTAAACCACTTATTCCTCTTCAAAAAGAAGCTGACCCTGACACACAGAAAACAGTGCTTACTAATTACATGTTCCCCCAGCAACCAAAGACTGAGGATGGTAAGAATTTCAGAAATACTGTCAGAATGCTCACTTTTGAAAATAATAATGAGAAGACTCTCCAGCTAATACGATTTTCACTAGATAATACCTCAACACAAGTTTGAAGTAAACCTGTAAGTGATGAAGTGTTACTCTGAAGAATGGGAACAGTGACTTAATGTGATCTGCATATTGGTAAATTCTAGGTGAAACTGTTTCAGTGAGTGAGGTGTGAGGAATGGACGGGCAGGATCATGTTCTGGTTGCCACTTTGCAGTGTGACACCCTATTTCATTCCAGCAGAGCTTAATGGTTTGGGGTGAAATTCTCAGATGTCTGCTTCAGACTGACTATTTTAACAGAATTTTAGACAAAATGTTTCCTCCATTACAGAGTACATATTTTGGAAAAGTACATGGAATTCTGTGTTTCATTTTAAAAGAAAAAAAAAATTGTCCAGAAAAAAACTCATTTCGCTCACATTTAGTTTGAACTGTTTTATAAAAGGTTAGGCCAAAAATATTTAGAGCTTGCCAGAAATTTATTTCTGCACACTTGTGAAGTATTTGGGAAAACAAATAATGTTCCACGAGTAACCCCAACAGGAGTTAGGGAAAGAGTTAAATCTCTTTATTTCTCCCACTTTCTTTCCCCTGCAGGCAAAAGGAAAAAGCTTATGGTGCTTTAACAGAAATGGGGAGGGGGCACATATCAATAGAAATAATTGAAAACTGAAAAGTGACAACATTTGCAGTTCCATGGCACAAATGTCTAGTACACTGGAAGAGGACTAATCAAAAATATCAGCAAAACCAGTAAATTGTGCATCACTTCTAGTGCCTTCTAATGCAGATGATGCTTCTGCAATATCTCTGATAGAATGTGAGAATTATAAAATCATTTGGAGATCCAGTGAAGTTCAGGGTTGTTCCTGAAAGCATTCCCTCCATTTGAACCTTTTGTTACCCAAGTGCCAGGGTTTCTTTCTGTAGACAAGGAAAGAGCTGCTTGTTTGGCTTAAGCTGGCAGAATACCTGCCTCTGAGGTGATCATTCAAAACTGAAGACTTGAAGCTCAATAGATAGCTTTTTTTAAAAAATTAAATTTTTTGAATTCTTTATCAAGTTCTTTTTTTGGTCAGGAACAGCTTTGATGATAGTGAAGTCTATTAGAATATTTTCAGATGTGTTAAAATCACAAGTTTACCCAGTAAACACAGAGTAACAAATATTCCAATTACTTGTTGAGCCTTATAATTAAGTATGTTTCTGTTTCATGTTTAGAAGTAGTTAATACGAACAGTCTTGGCATTGCTAGTGAAGGACATACATTTGCTGGGGTGGTGGTGGCAGCAGATTGGTTAGACTATTTGGCATGCTAAAATAGAACCTGACTGATGTAACACAAGGCATGGAGACATGCTAGAATAAAAGATAGTGGGTACCCAAAAGATTTTTTTGTCTCTTGTAAGCTTAAGCGGGAAGTACTTTGTAAAGCTCCTGTCATTTATATAACTTCTGCAAAATCATGTGTTTACCTTGAGTTTTAGTTGCTTTGGGTTTTTTCAGGGTTAGTAATAATGCAGGGTTTTGTCACTAAGTAATTCTTGTTCTTTATTTTAAAATTTTAATTAAATGAAACTGATGAACGTTCTTCTATATGCTTAATGAGACCACCTCACTGAAGTCAGGCTATATAAATCTATATAATTACCTTTATATATACAAATACATATATTCATATTTGTACATGTGTATGAATAAAAATACTTTGCAGCAGATGGTTCTGCTTAAAATTTTCAAGTGTGAGTGTTAAGACTAGTGCACAGCTCTGTGTATGAAGTTTTTTACAGATAGGGTTTTTACTATTATGAAAGTACAGTCAAGTTCATAAAGCAGTGGCAGTGCAGCTAGTCTTCAATTATGTTTTAGGAATGCATACAAAAGTACCTCAATCCCATCCAAGAGGAAGAAAAAGAAGATTTTTATTGCACAAAATGTATCCTATTTTTGAGTCACTTTTTTTTTTTTAGTTATGTTCGTATCTGATAATGAAAGTTTCAATCCATCTCTGTGGGAGGAACAGCGGAAACAGCGTGCTCAGGTGGCATTTGAGTGTGATGAAGACAAAGATGAGAGAGAGGCACCGCCTCGGGTTAGTATTGAATTTATTTTTGAACACATAGTGCTTCCTTCCTTCTTATTCCCACCCCTGAATCCCATCCTTTTGCTTACTTTGGCTGTGGATTTCGCTCTGCTGAAGAAATCAAGAGTTCAGTTACTAGTTAAGAGCATATAACAGGATGAAACACCATGTTTTTGGTGGATTTTTTGAGGTGTTTCTGACCAGATCATTTAAAATGGAGCACAAGAGAAAAAAAAAAAATCTCATCTGATGTAAGACAACGTAGGGCATAACAGGGAGACTACTTAACTGATGGTGCCAGGGAGAAGGATACTGGGAAAACAATGATTAATCCTGATTTTTCCTTAAGTAAATTGTAGTTGTCATAATTCTTCCTGCTTGCTATCAATGGACACATGGGGCGGGGCAGGGGGAGAAGTTATTCATGATTTTACTGGGTTTTATAAACTTAAGTCTGTATCAGTCCAGGTAGACTCAAACAGCAAAGTGAAGATTGTTCAGTGTTTTGTCTAATTCACTGTCTGTTTTGAAGCTGATGTTTTAATTATGCCATTTAATTAAATACAGAACTTTATTGCATTTTGTTATACAGGAAGGCAACCTGAAGAGATACCCAACTCCATATCCTGATGAACTGAAGAATATGGTCAAAACAGTCCAGACAATTGTACATAGGCTAAAGGATGAAGAATCTACTGAAGATATTGCCAAGGAGGCAAAACGAGAAGGCCAGACAGTTTGTGTAAAAGATGTGGGGGTAAAGGTTAGAGTTAATACTCTCTTCTGACTTTGCAAGAACTTCCAAAGGTCTAGAGTGTCACTGATTCCTTTTCTCTTCTCCCTGTCCACTAATGCTTTAGCACGAAAAATTGTTAGATTGAAGAACAGAACTTACCTCTTCACCATGTGAAGAATTCAGTAATAAGTCTCTAGTTTGCAGTAGCAATTTTCCTCTGACTCTAAGAACAAGGAAAGTGACTTGATTCCCAGGCGAATACAAACTATGGATATGTGTTACGGAGCTGGCTTCTTCGGTTTCTGGAGAATGGCATCTTTGTTAGCCTCTGATACTCTTTTATCTCCCAGACTTCACAATGAAATTCAGAATAAGCTCTCTACTGCTGCCCTCATGACTGGAGGTTTTACACGATAAGTTGGGAAGGCAATCGTAGCAAGTTGGCACAGGAATCAGGAGTCTCTAATAGGTTGATGTAGCATGATAGGTGATAGGACTACTGTTTGGTGCTGTCACGTCTCATTGTAGATATTCTTGGCTTTCTTTTATATGATTGGAAATTTAATGGTACAAACTGACCCAAATAAGGTTGGAGAGTCAAACTGATTGACAAAGGGTAGGGACTGTCCCTCTAATCTGCAGAGATTTCTCTGCATTTCATACCTGGTGGATTTCGTACTTTATAATTTCAGAGCTCAGGTGTTCCATTCCACAGTTTCCCAAAATATATAATGAGAACTCTAAATATAGTATATTACTGAAAACATTTCAGAATATTTTTTCTGCTAATGTTGTTAATCCTGTAGACTTCAGAAATTGCTTCATTAAAGAACAAAGCAGATGAGAGAAAGCAGTATTCAGCAGGAAGCTCTCTGCAGAAGCCTGCTGAACCAGAAGCTGAGCACAGCACTGCAAATTCACAGATGACTGCACTCGTTAAAACCTTGCAGAACACGAAAACAATTGTGAACCATGAAGACACACTCGAGGTATGACATTGCAATGAACATTATAGCAGTCAAAGAATTGTGCTGGTGTTGTATTGAATTTGTTACTCTAGGAGATGAAAATTTATGTTGACGATAGCAGAAAATTGCCATCCATAACTGCTATAAATACAGATGGTTTGCAATGCAATATTTTTCTCACTTCATTATAGTAAGTAAAAGTTGAAATCGCTAATGAGTTCATAATGAAAGATATATGCATTTAAAGAAAAACAAAGCAGTCAGGATTAAAAGTTGACCTAAGTATCAAACTGTGAAAAGACTCAGAATTTTCCAGGTTTTGCTTGATTGTCAGTTCTTCATTAAATAATTGATTTTAATTGCCACTGAAAAGACAAAATATCTGATTAGTCACAGCAATCAAAAACTCATATATCCAAGTGACTATGCACATTCATTTCTAATGAAAAGTGAAAGGAGGGTTTAAAAATACGTATTCATCTCTGTTTATTAGTGAAATGTCATGAGTATGACTTGGATTGTCTTTGCTTGATATGAAGAGTCAGGGATTTTAAACTCTTCGTACATGTCTCTGACCAACACCATCTATTGGTTAATTTAGAACATTTCACACTTATGACAAATTTTGGAACTTGTCACTTAATCAGTAACCAACCTGTAAAATGCTTTTTTCATAGTTTCACAAGCAGATTATTCTTGCCTGTGTTGTGTAAGCAGTGGAACATACATGTACCGTACTGCTGCTGAAGAGGCTTTGTGACAAGCAGTTGTGGCTGTTGCTGGCTATTTCCCCACTAGTGTGTTCCTGCTTCTACGTGCTTTCTGAAAATACTGGTTTTGACATTTTTTCTTAGTTTAAAACCGTAATTTCAGAAAATCATATTGGTTGTCTAATGATAGTGACAGCAATTCTTTGTAGCTGGCTGTGAGTAAATCAGGCAGCAGTGTGTGGTCGATGAGGGATAGTGATTCCCTTACTTCCATGTAATAGCCTGCTCGTAACTCTGTTGCAGTTGAATCCAGATACCTAAACTTTGCACATGCTTTATGGTTTTCATTTCAACATTGATTGCACTTGTTGTATGTCACAACAACAGGAAAAGCAATGTGGTAGAGGCAGTGAAAGAAGTTGTCTGTTCCAGCTGCAGAGAAAAACAAACGGATTTTTATTTTTTGTGCTTAATGAAGACTATTATAGCTTGTTTGCTACATCTCAGTCAGATTTGTCATCCCTGCAGTCCCAAGAATTGGACAGGTTGTTAGTATCATGGCAAAGGTAGTGCTCCAGTAGGTTCCACACTTTAAATGTTCTGAAACTGGTAAGAAAAAGTGAACATTGACAGACTGTTTTTGCAATCTGCAACATGGTCTTTGTAGCATTTGTAGTAGTAAGCATGTTTACTAGAAAGAGATTTTCACTTTAGGAAAGGAAGGGTTTTT
>VZSC01017639.1:0-17951 GCA_013398225.1 Steatornis caripensis | reverse complement strand
GCATGCTGCCTGCTCGGGGACAGCAGGTCCCCCCTTGGCTGGTGGGTCACCCAGGTTACTACTGGCGATGCTGATGACCGTGGGGGCCAGGGGACGTGTTGGGGCAGGCTGCCTGTGACACAGAGCACAGCTCTGCCAGACGTGCTCGCCTGCGCTGCCGGCTGCAACAGCCGGAGTCTGGCGGTGAGCGTGTGCCAGGCCTTGCCCCTGNACAGCAGGTCCCCCCTTGGCTGGTGGGTCACCCAGGTTACTACTGGCGATGCTGATGACCGTGGGGGCCAGGGGACGTGTTGGGGCAGGCTGCCTGTGACACAGAGCACAGCTCTGCCAGACGTGCTCGCCTGCGCTGCCGGCTGCAACAGCCGGAGTCTGGCGGTGAGCGTGTGCCAGGCCTTGCCCCTGACCGTCGCAGGAGAAAGCAGCACGCAATCACGCCGTGACAGGCTGCCCAGGGCTGCCGCCACACACTGGGGCTGAGCTGAAGCTGCCCGGGCGAAACGTTCTTGCAGGAAATCCCGTGACGGCTGGAGCAGTGGGGTGGGAGAAGCGGTGCACCCCTGCCGCCCCTCCGGCCCCTCAGGAGCTCGCCGGCACGTCCGCAGCCCACGGCCCTGCTGTCAGGCACAGCTCGTGGGTAGAGACAGGTGTTCAGCAGCCCGCAGGCAGGGCACGCCGCAGCCAGGGCATGGGGTCTGCATGCCCTCCCCTCTCCCGCAGCGCCGCTGGGCTCAGCACGCATCGCTCCTGAAAGAGCAAAGGACCCGCTGCCTCTCTGAGTTACGTGGGGCCGTGCTTACTGGCAGGCGGCTTTGCGAATGAAGCCTGGGACATAATAGTGCTGGTGGTGGCCCTGGCAAGCATCATGCTTTGTTTAAACTGCTCCCCTGCACAGATGGTTTTGGGAGGGATCCTGTTAGCAGAGACAGGACGGAGTCAGGCCAGCTCTGGACTGGAGCAGCAGCCCCTGCTAGCCCAGACTGGGGTTTTTCTCTCCTTGTAAATGTTCACAGGCTTTTACTACCTCTGCCCTCTGCCTGTTGCTGGCTCTAAGACACGGACCCCCGGACTAGGAGCTGTCACCTTTCCTCCTGGTTGCTGAGCAGGGCAGGGGACAAGCAGCCCCCAGCCCAGGGAGCCAAGGCTGGGGGAGGCAGCTGTTTGCACGCCGGCTTTGAGATCATCTGGCGAACAGCAGGCAGAGATCCTCGGTGTTAGAAAGGCGAGCCGCAGAGCTGTTCGGAAGCGTCCTGCAGAGCACGTCGTGATGGCAGAGAGGATGGGTGTTGCTGGAGACGGTTGCTCTGCAGACCTCGCTGCTCCAGGGCAGAGCTGCCGGAGGATGGGGCGCAGAGCCCCCCTGAGCTGCAGTGCCCATCGGGAGAGAGGGGTCAGCCCCCAGCCGCTGCCCTGGGATGAGCCGTGAGTCTGTACGGTCGGTATCGGGCTACTGTGCCGTCATTCCCGTGGTGGAAGGAAACCTGGGCCAGCACTGTTGCAACACACCCTTGGGCTGTGGGTGGGGATGGGGAGACTTTCAGAAATTCCTCGCACTTCCCAAATTAACGTTGGCCTGGGTTCCCACTCCCCTTCGCTGGCTCGGAGTGCCGGTGTTTAGCACCTCGTGTGCTCGCTCTTCAGTGCCCAGAGAGCAATTACGTTTCCCACACTCCTGGGTGGGGATGTGAGGCAGTGCCCAAGCTTTAATAAGAACGTGGGGTACCAAAGCAGGCGCTGTTAGCGCTAACGAGCGCCTGCCAGACGGGCTCCGCCAGTCCTGGCATGTTCTGCACGTGGCGTGAGGATCAGAGATCTCCATGCTCCTCGGTCCACATTACCTGCTCCAGGGCACAAGGAAAATACCCGAGCAGACTTGTCGCAGTGCACGCTGTTGCAACGCTCTGGAGGGAAAACCCAAGATGGGCCCCAGAGCAGTGAATGCAGCAGGCATAGCCTCACGCCGTGCTGGGAACAGCGTGCAAGCAACCATGCTGGCTGGTAACCCTGGGCAGGGAGTCCTCCACTGACCACCGGTGCCTTCCATCCTCCCACACGTTGTGGCCTGCCCTGCAGAGACCTGTGGGCCACCGGCTGTGGAGTAAGGTGTCCCCTTCCCGCGTGGCAGGGCACAAAGGCATCCATCCCGGCAGGCAGGGCAAGCACAGCCTGCTCACAGAGCAAGACCACACACTGCCAGATGAGGCTCCTCGTGTTGCCGTTGTTCCTGGCCGACAGCGGGGTTTAACACACGCTTGCCGCTGTGGTAAGCCCACTGCCGCTGCAACCTGGTGTGACGCAGCCCCGTTTGACCGCCACGGTCTGCCAGAGCTGCTGCGTGTTGGGGACAAGAGGGGTTCCTGAAAGCAATGCCTGCAGCTTTTGGAGAGCAAGCTGTGGACCTGTCTGCACCGGGGAAAGACCTTGGAGGATGGGTGAAGGCAGGCAGCTCCTGGTCCGGCTGAGCTTTCCTGGAGGCTGCCTGGCAGACCCCGCGCACAGCTGCGGCGCTGCATAGTCCGGCTTCAGCCTGTGCTGAAGCTGTTTCATCCCTGTGCGTGTCTAATTCCAGGCTGTTTGTATCTGTGGACAGCGAGTGAGCTGGGTTTTTAATGAATGTGAAATTCTCGCTCTTGCTGCAGTACTTTGCCAGGGACCATGTTATTTCATGTATCTAGGTCAAGCTTATTCCTTCTTTTGTAGCATATTTCAGGGAGCTCGAAGTGCTGCCCTTCCCTGCCATCTAGCCATGCTTCAGGTCTTGTCATCTTCCTTCCAGGATGATTCATTGGGCCAAAACCGTCTGTGGAGCATTTCTGTCCCGAACAGGGGCTCCTCTCCGCTCTCACAACGGGAATTTCGCCCAGCACACCTGAGCTCAAACCTTGAGTCACAGGCAAAAGCGAGCCCAGAGAAGAGACCAAACACGTCTGTGACTCCCCCGGTACGGCGGCCTCTGTGCCGCAGCTGGGCGCCTCTGGCCCGACGGGACGGTGCTGTCCAAGAACCATCAGATCTCAGCCCACTCCCAACCTCTTTGGCAGACTTGAACTTCTTGCTCACAGCAAGGAGGAGACCGACAGGTTTCCTAGGCCGCTGCCCGCTGCGGCCTCTTTGGGGCATTGCACTGCTCCTTTGTTAGGGCTGGGAGAGATCCCAGCACGGGCTGCTGGCGAGCCTCTTCGAGCACAGCTTGTTTGCAGGGACGATGGGAGGTTCGGAGCGCGATAACCTTCCTCATCAACATGCTGTTCCTCTCGCCTGCTCATGCGGCTTGTTATGGGGAAGCTAAAAATAGAGCAGTGAGCTGGCTTTCATTTTGCACAGAGAAATTAAAAGAAAATGTTGGGGTTTACTTTCATTGAAAAGCATTTCCAAATGTTCTTGTGTCTGTGTCAAAAGCTATAAATAATGTTTGGTCTTCAAAAGAAGGTTTTGGCCATCAGGAAGGACGTGTGGGGCAGCTGGGGCAGGGTTGAGCCGTGTGGGGCAGACGGCTTGGCCTGGCCGTGTTAGAATCAGTGCCCGTGAGCTGCTGTCCCCAGCGCAGTGAATAACCCTTGGCTGCAGGGAGCTTCTTAGGGAAATCTCTCCAAAGCAAAGTAAAAACGATGCCGAGACCTTACACGCTGCGAGGATGAATGCCTAGGAGGGAGACGGGCGGGTGCCGCAGCACCAGGCTCCGAGGCCGCCCCTGCCCAGCAGCGGAGAATGGCAGAGACGGTTGTCATTCAGAGTCGCGCTGCTGACACGCAGCTTGGGAATGGCGATGACCACGTTGCGTATTTCCTTCTGTTTTCTTACAAATTCCGTAATTGGTGCACGCTAAGTCTGTGGCTAGCAGCTTTTATGGGACTAACCAGCGGAGCTGGGGGATAAAAAAAGCTCCCAGGTAGACCTACCCTGCTTTCCCAGCTTGCTAGCTAATCTCCTTCACAAGGTGTGAAAGTATTTGTAAGAGCGGGTTTTCCCACTTCAGAAAGCCATCGCAGCTTGTCATTTGGGGCAATCGCAGGCACTCAGCCCCTCAGCCATGTCACACATCGTCACACCTTCTTGGTGTGAGAAAACCCCGAAGGAAAGCTCTGCAGCCAGTATGAGATCCTGTTGGTTTGCCTCCAGCTGCTGCTGAAGTTCTAGCCAGAAATCGCAGCAGAGACCATGTCGTGCGATGGCCTGAGACCCCGCAACAAAGGCCACCGTCACAGCAAGCAATTTGCAAACCAAGTGCTGACGTAGCAAGGTGTTCTCTGAATAATTGAGAATAATGAAGAAATTTCTCCAAATAAAAGCCTCTTTGCTGGCAGTCTGCAAACAGAATTGCTGCCTGAATTCATCAAATGAATCACCGGCCCAGATGAGCTTGCTCAGCCCTAATCTTCTTATTGAACCAGAACCAAAACCGGTTTAGAGAAACTTCCCCCTTTCAAACACCGGCATGAAGATGCCACAGATGCCTCCTGCTTGAGAGGTTAACTTTCCATGGCACGCTCATATGCACGTCTCGACTGTTCATTTTATCGAGACTGAAAGCATCCTTTCCGCTCCGGCGGATACCCGGCCCTCTGTCTGAGACTTGTTCTTGCGAACACTCACGGCTTTGCCATACGGCCTGACCTCACACGGATGCTTCCTCTTACACCGTTGGATCTTGGCGTTTCTCTTAAACGTCTGACGTGTTCTGCCCTTTAGGAACTTCTCAGCTGAAGAGATAACGGCACTACAATGAGCAGATCTGTTCCAGCGTGGGGAGACAGTTTAGGGCTCACGTGTCTTGTTAGGAGACCACAGGCAGGCTATTCCGACACGTCCTTGGGATTTCTCCGGCTTCTGAGTTGCGTAAGCCCTGAAAGCGGTGCTTTGGCCTTTTGAGCTGAAATGTGCAGGAGGATCATAGGTAGCTGGGCTTGCAAAAGGGAATATCATAGGAGTAGCAGAAGTAGGCAGCTGTGCCGCACCCGTCACGCTGCGCTCTCCTGTGGATGGGTGATGGGTGGGGAGCTGCAAGAGGAGAACCCAGGCTGTGCATTTCCAAGGTGACATTAATTTTGGCGGCTGACGCCACTGGTTTGCTAGCAGATGGTGTCACGACTAGCAAAGGACCCTGGAGTGTCTCAGCAGGGAGTATGCTCGGGTGAGGAGGAGATCCGTGAGCGTTTGAGCGCTGGGGACCAGTGGCACGTGGTGGCCCCCAACGTGCTGCTTCCATGCAGATGAAAACAGCCTCTCTCGCCAAACTGTTTCTGGGTGGGGGTCCGCAGCCCGCATTCGTGGGGCAAATCCGGGGCGGATCAGGCGAGGAGAGGGTTCGTGTGGCAAATCCCTTCCGAGCAGCAGCCTGAGAGGCTGTGTCCTCAGCCAGGCATGCACACGGGCAGGCGCTGGGGTTGCTCTAATTGCCTTCTCGCTGTGCTGAGCCCAGCGCTGAGGTGTTTGCTCGTTAATGAGGAGAATTCTTAGAGCGTTAGTGAGTTCAGCAGCTAATTGCTGGGGAGAGCGCGATCGATTGGGGGAGGCTCTTTCATCCTTGGATAGAGGAGCGGTGCTTTGAAACCTCCCCTGCTTAATGACGGTGCGGGGAGGGGCCGCAGCAGGGGACCCACACCAGCGTCCTTCGCTCTGCTGCCTGCCGTGCTGGGTGCCGGAGGGATGCTGGGGCGAGTCCCTGGCCCTGCCAGCCCGTGCATGCTGTCTCACACGCGGTACGCCTGCGGTAGTCTGTCCCAGGCCAGGCAGAGCACACCGTGCCCAGCAGCAGGTCGAGAGGCATCGGGAATGCGCATGTGTGACAGGCCTGGACCTTCAGGTGGGAGAGGATCTGCAGCCAGTGCTGAGAAAGGTGGCACGAGGGAGGAGGTGGAGGGGCCGTTTCTGCACCCTGGCCTCAGCGTGGCCAGCAGCCTGTTTGCAGGGACGCTGGGCTCTGCCGTAGGCACAGCCGAAGGGCTCAGGAATGGATGTTTGCAAGTCTCCCAGCTGTTGATCCCTGTGGCAGAGGAAAGGTTAGCCTTTGGATTTGCTTGGCTGGTCTTTCATCAGTTCGGGATTGTCTGGGCTCCATGAGCACTTTCAGCTAAGGGAACCTGTTGAAAGCTTGGGAGAGCCCAGTTCGATCTTGCTACCCGGATCGTCTGTCTCCGTACGCTCGCTGAAATGCAGGCAGGGTCGCAGCAGGAAGGGAAGAACAACTTTTGCTTTTCAACAGCTGTGCTGAGCTTTCCCTGCCGCGTGGTGCCCATCAATTCTATGGTCCTATTCATACTTCCCTCACCCTGAGCCAGCACCAGGTGCGGCTGTCCAAGTCCTGGCTCCAGATCAGCCCCGCTGCTCATCTTCGTTCCTGTTTGCTGACTTCTGCTCAGTTTGTCCAATGCTCCTCGCTGAGGTCTGCCAAAGTATTTCAGTCTACAGCAAACGCTGCTATTCCTGTCCTGAATCTTCAGCTTGCTCTCATGATGAACCTTCTTTCCACTCTTCGGCAGTCCCCGCTGCTCCCTTCCTGTGTACTCAAGTCAGCTTTCATTTAGAAGACATCCCTGAAAGTGGGTGCCAAGCGGGCCGGGGACTGGGATGAGCTGTGTGTTCTCCAATGTCAACGAGTTCTCCGGGGTGCTGCGTGACACGGGTTATTGATATGACAGAGCCAGTCAATGTAGCTGCCACACAAGTGCACAGATTTGTAAGTTGAAAAGCCTCGGGGGAATTGGGAAAAGAAAAGAAAGAAAAGAACATGCATGCAAAATAATTCTCTAAATTTCACATCATCTCCCTCTAGCTCCGAAGTCTCCCAGCAGCTCTGTTCTGTGCTGTGAACAAATAGCCTGACACTTTTAATCCTAAAGTTGAACCAGTTCGGAGTCAAAGCATCATCAAAAACGTGTCTAAAATAATAACGTGTGTCCAGCTCACCGTCTCCTCCTCTGCCGCTGGGTTACAAAACGCTCTCTGTTCAGTCGCCTGCTCGGCTCTGCCAGATGCTCACTCCGGGACGTGCGTGTGAGGAGCTGGACTTTGCCATCTGTCTGTGCCCGTGGGGACACTGCTTTGATACGCCGCAGATCCTCGTCACGTTATCAGCCGTGACACCTGCTCACAGTCGTGGCAGTCCCAGGATGCGTGCCTCAGTTCGGCTCGACTCTAAAGCACGGACCAAACCAGATGCTGCTGCTTACTCACACAAGACAGGCGTGGGTCGTGGGTTTGGGGATGAGGCAGAGCCAGGTATCAAAAACCTCTGAGCTCCAAAGGTCCGCGCCTTCCCCGTACCTCCAGGGGACAAAGCACGCCCCATGCCTCGGGAATGACGGAAGGCACCGAGCGTGTACGCCTGCGGGCACTCTCCTGCTCCCAGGGTTTCTGCCTCTGTGTGCTTCCCAGAGGACTGGGCTTAGCTAGGTGTCACGAGTCAGAGGGAAAACGGCAGGGAGCCTTCCAAAGGCTTTACCAGCTGGTTCCCAGCCTAGATTCCCCTGCTTACCCCGATTGCCCATACGTGGAAGTAAGAAGCCAGGCTGGACCTCAGGGACTGTACCCTGCAAAAGTGACAGCTTCACTGGGCATGGTGCACCCCTCTGCCCCGCTTCCTTCCTGCAGAGTGAATCTCCTGCCCACCGCAGTCCCCGCATGCTCAGGGACGTCCTCCTGCATCTTCCTGAGCCTGCTGCCAGCTGTTGCGAGGCACCGGTTGCCCTTTCGCCCACACAGACTCTTGCAGGAGACGCTCGCTGCTCACCAGTGACAGGCGCAAGCGTCACCGCTTGTCCCCTGGGGCTGAGGGAGAGTCGCATGTCCGCAGCGGCTCAGCGTGATTTATAGGCATCGACCGGGTCTCCCAGCAGGGCATCACGGTTCGGCACAGTGGGGAGAGCCGAGGAGAATGGCGTTTAGAGCAAATTGCTGGTTTGGAGGGTCTGTAATGAGCCGCCCAAGTTGCTGAGCAGCCTCAGCTGGGATGAGGCTGACAAAACGCTTGAACCCAGCAGCAAAAGCCTTTTAATTGGCAAGTGGCTTGTTTTGACACTTCCCAAACATTTTGTTTCCAGGTACTTGTGAGAGCCCCGAAGAACAGAAGGAGGTGGGTGCGCAGGGCCCCTCTCCGTACCCCCAAGGAGAGCGCGTTCACCTCGGTGGAGAGCGCCGGAGCGCGCGCCCTGGGCTTGGGCACAGTCTGGGGACGTGAGGGATGCTGTGCCGAGGGAGCAAGGCTTGGAGGGAGCGGGTGGGCTCCTGTAAGCTTTATGGTGGAGCAGAAATCCGTGGGGACGTCAGAGGGGTTGGCAAGGAAACCCTGTCCCGGCTGGCCGCTGCGAGCTCAAACTCTGCCTCCTTGACTTCAAGCACCTGGAGGTGAAATAGTCCTCAGGACAGATGAGACCTGTTGTTCAGCTGGAACTGAGATTTTCATGGAGAAAACTGGAAACTTTTTTTTCTAATTTTAATCATGACAGCCCGGTTAAGTTCTATTTTTCAGTTCAGCCCCAGGCCTCGAGTCCCCTGTTCGTGCCGCCTTGCCCATGCCCTATCTCCCGGCCCCATCGCCTCTGCCCGGTGTGCGCTCCCCAGGGAGGGCAGGGCAGTGGGTCTGTGGTGCGGGCAGCCCTCTGCAGCGGCTTCAACGGGTGGGAGCCCCGTGCAGCACCCAAACCCCCTGGGAGAGGTGGGAGCCAGAGCAGTGGCAGTGGAGTTCAGCGGAGGGATGGAGGAAAGCATCGGGAAAGCTGGGGGAACCTGTAGGGTCCTTCGGGACGCACCAGCCGTGCGCCGCGGGAGCTGTCATCGCTCCACCGGGCGAGCGAGATACCGTTAACACCAGCATGAAGCTGCTCATTACAGCTGGGATTTAACTAGCTGAGAAAATTGCCCTCTTGTTAATTAAGGGAGCTGAGCACAAGCCCCTCCGCAGCTCAGACACGCGCGTTAATAAGCGGAAAACAGCTGAGATTAAGCACAATCAAACGCCTTTACGGACACCACGTCGGAATAGCTGCACATCACGTCAGGGCTCCTCGGCGTGAATCAGCTCTGCCCGCGGCACAGGCGCCGCTCTCGCTGACACGTTCACGGTGTCGGGGCTCAGAGCGACGCTTGGCCCCTGGGCTACACCGAGAGGGAACGTGGCCCCTGAACAGGGTCTGGGAGCCCCTGCCGAATGCCCCGGCTGCCTGTGCTGAATCTCAGTGCTCCCATACGCCGTACAGGCAGCCGGGACACCTAGCACAAACTCCAAACCTGCTCTTACGTTTGACGGAGAGTAATTGCACAGAGACAGCTTTTAGAGCCGCGTGTTTCCCTCTCACCTTCCCTAATTCATCTGCGCCTGGATCGGGAAGCAGAGCTGTGAAGATCACCTTCCCCTTCAGCCCTATGTCAGAAGAGAGGGAAATCCAGGGCAGGAGAGGCCCTGCAGAAGGGACGTGGTGGGGCGCGGTGCTCATGGCTCTCCACCACAGAGCTGCTGACAAGAAGAGTCATTTCCAGCAGGCAGCTGTCCAGTGGCATCCCCACGTCCCTGGGACACGTGCCNGGAGCCCCGTGCAGCACCCAAACCCCCTGGGAGAGGTGGGAGCCAGAGCAGTGGCAGTGGAGTTCAGCGGAGGGATGGAGGAAAGCATCGGGAAAGCTGGGGGAACCTGTAGGGTCCTTCGGGACGCACCAGCCGTGCGCCGCGGGAGCTGTCATCGCTCCACCGGGCGAGCGAGATACCGTTAACACCAGCATGAAGCTGCTCATTACAGCTGGGATTTAACTAGCTGAGAAAATTGCCCTCTTGTTAATTAAGGGAGCTGAGCACAAGCCCCTCCGCAGCTCAGACACGCGCGTTAATAAGCGGAAAACAGCTGAGATTAAGCACAATCAAACGCCTTTACGGACACCACGTCGGAATAGCTGCACATCACGTCAGGGCTCCTCGGCGTGAATCAGCTCTGCCCGCGGCACAGGCGCCGCTCTCACTGACACGTTCACGGTGTCGGGGCTCAGAGCGACGCTTGGCCCCTGGGCTACACCGAGAGGGAACGTGGCCCCTGAACAGGGTCTGGGAGCCCCTGCCGAATGCCCCGGCTGCCTGTGCTGAATCTCAGTGCTCCCATACGCCGTACAGGCAGCCGGGACACCTAGCACAAACTCCAAACCTGCTCTTACGTTTGACGGAGAGTAATTGCACAGAGACAGCTTTTAGAGCCGCGTGTTTCCCTCTCACCTTCCCTAATTCATCTGCGCCTGGATCGGGAAGCAGAGCTGTGAAGATCACCTTCCCCTTCAGCCCTATGTCAGAAGAGAGGGAAATCCAGGGCAGGAGAGGCCCTGCAGAAGGGACGTGGTGGGGCGCGGTGCTCATGGCTCTCCACCACAGAGCTGCTGACAAGAAGAGTCATTTCCAGCAGGCAGCTGTCCAGTGGCATCCCCACGTCCCTGGGACACGTGCCGGAGGCAGCGAGGCCTTCCACACGAACTCCAGCGGCGGCTGAGCCTCCTGGAGGTTCGGTGCTAAATGGCGCATGGATAACAGGCTGCTTCCCAGCTCTCCCGCTGCGGCATGCTGCATCAGGGCCAAGAAGCTGGAGACGACTGGGGGAGGAGAAGGCCTTCAGGCTGTACCTTCCGCACGATGGATGGAGCCTCACCAGTGAACCAGTTCAGGGTGCCGCCTGTGCGTGTGCTTCCCAGGAAGCATCAGCCTGCGATGGGTAAAACCTTTCCCACGCTGCAGCAGTGCTGGGGTCGTACACCGTGGAGCCGCACATGCTGCCGGGTCTGTGATGCCTGGGTACGGCTGTAAGTACCCACCCTGGGCTCCTCTGCTTGCGGAGACGCGTGGTCCTGATGACCATGTCACCCCAAAGCTCCTCTCTTAAAACAACGGGAAAAGCACCGGGTTTATGGAAGTTTCGGTCCAGCCTTCACCCATCGGTGCCATCCACCGCCCGCCCCGGCCCCTCGCCTGTCACCCCAGCGGTTTTGGTGCTTCCTCTGCCAACGTCTCCCTCACACAGCTCTGTGAACATCACTCGCTCCGCTCCCGCCGGGGCGCCAGCGCTCCCCCCCCGCAGCGCAGCTCCCACGCAGGTCAGAGAAAACCCGCTCTCAAAGAGCACGAACCGTGCGAGGGGATCTGGGGGCGAGGGCGAGCGTCTGACACCGGGTTTCTGCAGCTCTGCGCCACGCTGCGCTGGCAGCTCAGAGGAGCCCCCGACGGGGTTTACTGGGACCTCTTCAGCAAGTAACCCCTCACTTCTTTTTTCGCAGCTGATGGAGTCACTCTGTGAAAGGGGCACAGGAGAGAAAAACAGAAAGAGAACTTCCTGGGTTTTTGGGTTTTTTTCCCCAAACTTTACCCATTCTGGGCATATGGCCAGAAAGTAATAAAAATCTGTTATGTTTAGAAACAGCTTAGAAACATATAAATAACAGCAGTTTGGTGTTGCAAGAGCTACAAATAAAGTGAGTTGTGAGTTCTCGGCTTCATTAACGTCTGAAGGGGATAACAGGAGTTTTATAATGTCTAATTGAATTAAATACAGTGCGCTCCAACTTGGGGATGCAAAATTTGCAATCATGAGGTATAATTAAATACCTTTCTGGCGCTGCTGTTGTTTTTTGTCTACAAGCTAAAAAATTAAATGAAGTGGATTTGAATTGAGGTCATGTATGAATTCATGCCCATTGCTAAACAAGCTGGATTTATAAGTTTGGCGGGGGCTGGGGGGGGCTGCAACACGGGTGGCTGGGAGACGTAAATCCAACACTCACCCGCGAGCGTACGTGGCCTCCTTTCCCAGCAGAAGCGGGATGGAGAGGGGGCTGTGAGCGCGTGGAGAGGACGGGGAGGCTGCCCAGGACACCCTGCTCCCTGCTTGCTTGGCACAGCGGGAAAGGCCTGAAACTGCCTTCAGCTTCAGTGAAGGCTCGGGCCAGACCGAGCCTGCGTTGCCTCTCTCTGCTGCTAATAGGAAAAAAGATCTAATTTTTAATTGCAGTTGGGGGAAAAAAGTCCTCATTAGCAGGTTGCTAATGTGTCAGGCCCTCGGAAGCCCTCATGAGAGCGTGGAAAGCAGAGGGCCAGCCCCAGGGGAGGAAAAAAACATGTGAATGTTTGAAAGGAAAAGGAAGGGGGAGGTAATGCCAAGCAGAGCTGGAAGACCCCTGCCGTACGTGCCCCAGGAGAGCTCCCACTGCCGTGACCAAACACGGAGTTGGGCCGGCACGTTGTTCCGGGAACCAGAGCAGGATCCAGCCGAGCGGGGACGCTGGCTGCGGAGGAAGGATGCGGGAGGAGGAGGAACATTTCCCACTGCCTACGAGGAGAGGCTCTGCGGGGAGGTGCCTGTCTCCGCTGGAGGCACCGGGGGAGCCTGGCACCAGCTCCTGGCACGTCTCTGCACCGTGAACACGCCGCGGGAGAGCTCGGCTTCCTCCCACTCCCCTTTGGTCTTCTTCCTGCGGTTACCCCATGGGGAAACAGAGGGGAGCGCTGGGGTCTCTGCTCGCGGCACGTTGATCTGGAAAATGAACATCGTGAAGCTTCTCACCAGGGGCTCCAAGCGCTTGGAAAAAAGCAAGCTCTGCTGGGACAAAGGTGACAGAACCGTAACGCCCCCCTGCTAGAAACGGGGCGCCCATGTGAGCAGTAACGGAGCGAGATGCACCAGTGAGCTATGGGGTTGGTGTGCCTACAGGGGCTGGTGAGGGGTGGGGGTCCGTGCAGGGGGCTCTGCTTCGACGGTGCATTTGGCGGGGGAGGCCAGCAGGCTGCGGGAAACGAGGAGAGGAGGTTATGGCGATGAGCTTCAGCCCAGGCCGAAGCAGTGAGAAAGCGTGGTCCGCGGCAGCCTCGCAGAGCCCATTCCCACACAGAGGAGCCGGAGGCAGATGTGCTCAGCACCTGGACCGCCTTTGATCACAGCAGGCAAACTGCAGCGGCCTAGATGAAAGGGAGAAGTAAAGAGGAGAATAAAAAGAAAACGCTCTTGTCTGCTACGGGCAGCGGTGTCACACGCTCCAGATGGCACATGCAAGAGTGGTAGCTCTTTCGGCAGCATCGTCCGATAGCTTCTGAGAGCAAAAATAGCTTCTGGTTTGTTGGAGGCAGACCGCCTCCTGAACACAAAGGAGGTCCGGTGCCTTGGATCGCGTTTTCCATAGCTCGCAGCTTCTGCAGCCCCGAGGACGAGCTGCTGAAAACACAGCACCGGGGTATGGATGTGATCCATGAGAAAGGTCGGTGGGAGCAGCCAGCTGCTGACACAGAGCAGATGTGCAGCAGTGAACACACAGCACCTGACCAAGCACGCGTGATCCCACGGAAGGATGTAGGAAGCAACAGCCGAGTCATTATCTCTGGAAG
The DNA here is from genome assembly GCA_013398225.1 of Steatornis caripensis. NCBI lineage: Eukaryota > Metazoa > Chordata > Aves > Caprimulgiformes > Steatornithidae > Steatornis > Steatornis caripensis. The sequence goes on along the minus strand of VZSC01017639.1, from coordinate 4,615 downwards.
CTGACAGACACCCTGAATGCGGCAAGGATTAGCGAGTACGGGGAAACACAGCAGCAGAAGAGACAGAGGAAATCCTGAGCGCCGTTAGCAGCAAAGCAGGGACGGAGCTGGCGCTGCTCCCCATGCAAAGCAGCCCGTGCTGCTGCGGTGGCCTTTGCAGCTGCGGAGCGCTTCAGCGAGGACACTGTCCCCGCGGCTGGCGCGTCCGTGTGCTCCCAGCTTGTTTCTGATAGAAGGGCTCAGGCGCTCCACACAGGCCCAGCCTCTGCTATCGGAAGTTTGCAGAACCGACGTGAAACACAGCGCGAGTCCGCTGGGGATGGAGAGCGCGTCCCAGCGTGGCAGGACGCAGTCGCGCCCAGCAGCCCGGAGCTGCCACGGTGAAAAGCAGCAGGAGGTATAAGCAAAAGCAGACAGAGGCCTGACCCTCGCACTTCTAACAGGCAGTGGGGAGGCATCTGCAGGAAAACACAGCTGGAAAACATTTCTTATCAGAAGGTACCTGTTTGCTGGAGTTAATGCAGCTTGTCAGACAGCCCAGTTTTGCCCAATTTGCAATGGAAAGCACCTGTCTGGCTCACAGAGTTTGCACGAAAAAGAAAAAAATACTGGTGCTGCACTCTCTGTAGAAGCACGTGGAGCAGAGGGCGGCTGAGGGGCATCGTGTGTGCTGAGCCCCCTCCCCACCTCCGATGACGCTGTCCCAAAGCCTGCAAGTTTACCAGGTTTAAGAAATACACATAATTACGAGTCTAAAAGGAAGCCTGCATGAAAAGAACAACCCTCTCCCAGTGCCAGCAACAAGCAGACCCACTGCAATTAAAAAGATTTTCTCCTCTGCCCAAGTTTTTTATTTGAATCCAGATTCTTTGGAAATAAACACACATCAAAGCTTAAAATCAGGAATCCTGGCTTCATCTCTGTGTTGTTTACCCACGCCGCCTCTGTTTCCCTGTAAACTGGTACCTGGCATACCGAGACTGTGAGGTGCAGAGCAGCCATCAGATACAAAGCTGCTGTGTCAGACTGAGAATCCCATGCACTCCTCCGCTACGAAAACACCCAGCAACCGAGCCAGAGCTGGAGCAGCCGCTCACCGGGAGGAGAGCCTCAGGGAACGGCTCTCCCACACACGGGGAGCCCGCTGGGAATGCTGCCCCGATCTCAAAATTGTCTTTCTTTGCCTGTCTCTGGTTTAGCAGGAACACCTCGTATCGATGAAGTGGAAGGAGGGTCTAAAACTGAGCTTCTTCACCGGTGTTGCTGTTTCCTTGGTGGTCCTTCCCCCCCCACTCAGGTACGGGAGAGCTGGCTCCTTGTTTCCCGTGGGCACAGCAGCCGCTCTGCAACATAGCGCCAATCCTCAGGGTTAAAATATATATATATATATGTATGTATTTGGGTTTAATTCTAGCATCTGGTTTATGATTATGTTTCTGCCAACTCCTTTTAAATCACCATTCTGGTAACGCTTCCCTTTTCCAAGGCAGACCCATTTTTCACACCTGACCACCTCCTCAAATTCTTTTTAAACCCTCCCAACGCTGGAGACATGCCAGAAGTCGCACAGCTTCCCAGGCGGGAAGGGGGCTTCCAGGGTGCCCAGCGTGGCCGCCCTCTGCGAGCAGGACCGTCGGCAGCCCCACGTCAAGGCAGCCCAGCTCCGTCCATCCAAGGGCTGGAAGCCTCGGGTGGAGACAGCCCCCTGCCAGGGTGGCAAACCCCACCGCTTTACGTCCAGTTGAACAGAACGCTTTATTCAGCTAACACAATGACTTTTTGTCCTGACTTTGAGGTCAATGGTTGTGCAGCCCTGGGCTTAACCCGCTGGACTGATTTAGGGCAGAGCTGGTTCTGGGGAGCGAAGGGCTGGTGCTGACTGCTCTCCCCCAAACCTTCACCAGCCTTGACTGAGTCCTTGGAGCTGCAAAAGCTGATGGAAAACTAAACCTCAGGGGGATTATTTCAGCCCACAAAATATAACATAATTTAAACGAACAAAATACACCGAGTCACTCGGCGATGGCGAGCTGGTGACCGGTGACTGGCACGAGCCAAGGGCAATCAGGGGAAAGGTGCTGCCATTAACAAATTGTGTACGCTTAAACTCCTGCGTCTCCAAGCTGGCTGTTAAATCGGGCAGCAATACCTCAGGGTCCCAACGCTCGCTGGGCTGTGGGCCGGCATTGGCTTTGCCTGCAGCCCGGAGCGCTCCCGTCCCTTCCCGGCCTCTCTGCCTGGTTCCCTCGCTGCCTGAAGGACACGCTGGACGTCGGTGCAGCTGTGGGATGAGCACGCTGGCCGCGGCTTGGCACACACCTCCTGTGGCCTCAGGCACAGTTTGAGGAGTTTGCTCTTCTTCCGTCCTCGGTTGGTTGTCCCCTGCTGCAGGGGTGAGCATTGTGAACCAGCGCGGGGAACAAATCCAACTGAGAAAACCCCAAAAAAAAGATAAGAAAGAGGCGTTATTCTTCTGCTGTCTCACTCCTCCAGTCTGGTACGTTCAGTGCTGGCTCAGTGCAAGGCTGGGGGTGAGCTGAGACGGAGAAGGGGCTAAGGACTGTGACCAGGGCTTGCTGCTGGGCTGGCCCCATCCTCTGCCATCCTGGAGCTCCAGGGGAGCCGGGAGTTCGGAGCGGCCCGAGGGCTCCAGCCAAGCCAGGGTCGGCCTCAAGCACAGGTCCTGAGCAAAGCGCTGCATCCTCACTGTGCCTAGGAAGAGGCAGCCATGAAGACAGTCAATTATCTGGGTAGTTCATGACTGCCTTTGTCCTGGGCGTTCATAACCCTCTTTCCATCACATCCCCTTGTCATCCAGGCAGTCAATCTTTCCAGTGTGAGCTGCAAACAATTATGCTTGTGTACTTCTTCAGGGAGAGACAATTTCAGTATTGACAGGCACTTAACGTCCTCTCGCAAGAGATGCCTTCTCCTCTCTCCGTGAACAAAGGCGATGGGATGTGCAGGGTGTTAGGGCGACACTTTATCCGTTAAGGTCCTCAGCTAGAGCAGAGCTTTGCTGTAGACTTGCGGTGCGATTTAACCCACAAGAGGCCAATGTGGGGCTTCCCCTTCACTCTGTCCCCTCTGCTCTTGCCTTCACCCTGCAACTGAAGCTGCTTATTGCTCATTGAAGCTGGACCGACGATGCCAGAGGCAAGCAGGCAAGAGCCTGGCAGCACAGGCTGTGTAGCATCACATCCCCATGCTTCCCACCCCAGCAGTTTGCCCAAACCTCTCGATTTTCTCAGTGCTAATGGCTCAGATGACAGGGAGAGAGGGAGCCCACTTGTGCTGCCATCAGTGCCANGCTCTTGCCTTCACCCTGCAACTGAAGCTGCTTATTGCTCATTGAAGCTGGACCGACGATGCCAGAGGCAAGCAGGCAAGAGCCTGGCAGCACAGGCTGTGTAGCATCACATCCCCATGCTTCCCACCCCAGCAGTTTGCCCAAACCTCTCGATTTTCTCAGTGCTAATGGCTCAGATGACAGGGAGAGAGGGAGCCCACTTGTGCTGCCATCAGCGCCACCGCTGCCTGCGCCCAGAAACACAGCTGGAGCCCCACAGCTGCAGCCTCTGTGCTGCAGAAGATTCTCTATCATTGGCTGTGGTTGCAGGCAGCTGCCTTTGTCCTGAGCAGCTCGACTGCCCGCGTTTCTGCCCTGGCATCGGTGGCGCTCAGTCCTGCCAAGGCCACCCCAGGCTGCCCCCCAACAGCGAGATGAGCCTCTCTAAATAAAAGGTCTCAAGACCTTTGTGGGAGAATGCGGCATTGCTGGGGGCTAGAGATGCTCTTTTNGCTGTGGTTGCAGGCAGCTGCCTTTGTCCTGAGCAGCTCGACTGCCCGCGTTTCTGCCCTGGCATCGGTGGCGCTCAGTCCTGCCAAGGCCACCCCAGGCTGCCCCCCAACAGCAAGATGAGCCTCTCTAAATAAAAGGTCTCAAGACCTTTGTGGGAGAATGCGGCATTGCTGGGGGCTAGAGATGCTCTTTTCACGTGTCGGCCCCTTCACAGATGTGGCAGGACCTTTCTCCCTGTGCTAAGGTTGTGTGGGCTGCTTGCTCCTTCCTCCTGGGCATGTTTTCTTGGAGCAGCTCTGCCCCATGCGCGGCCCCTGGTTTCTAGGGAGCCCTGCAGTCCTTGAGCACGGGTATGTGCTCCTCCAGCTGAGATGACCCCCTCAGGGCCTTTGCCCACAGTGCTTCAGTGAGGAAAGATAACTGGGGAAGCGAGTCCGGCAGCGCGGGTACCAGCAATGACAAAAATGCCAATGGATGCAGAACGGAAGCAATGACCCAGCCAGCCAGCACAGCGGCAAGCTGCAGCCATGCCCTGTCACATTAATCTTGCCACGTGCTTCTGTGCTTTGGCAGACCAAAGCGAGTCCTTCTGACAAGGCCCATCCTCCCCGCGACCAGCTTTTAAGCCTCTTCCAACACCTCGGCTGCCCGCCTGCACACAGGCACGCACGTCCCAGCTCCTGAGCGAAGGCAGGAGCAGCTGGAGGCCCTTGCAGAGCGGAGCCTGCAGCCACGCCACCCAGCAAGCCCACCTTACCTCCGGCTCTCAACTTGATTTGTTTCTGTCACAGTTTAAAGCTGGGCTGGCTATTA
>VZSC01017638.1:166171-179243 GCA_013398225.1 Steatornis caripensis | reverse complement strand
TTAGCAGGGGGGTTGGACTACATGGTCTCCAGAGGGCCCTTCCAACCCCTACCGGTCTGTGATTCTGTGAATTAAAGTTCTAAGAGGTTGGAATAAATCTGTACTTTTCCTACTTTAGAGAACAGGAGCAAGGAGTTTTGTAGCAAAGGTCATGCCAAACAGAGGAATTTTCAGGAAGAATGGGTTGTCTTGTTGAGCTGAAGGTCACTTATCTGTCATCTGTCGGCATTTGTCAATCACTCCCTCCCCTCTATCCCCTACCCACATTTCCCTCTCATTGACCATTTTTTTCCAGATCTGCCATAAGTGTTGACCTGTCAAAGATGCCTACAAACTCTGTGAAATTTGGTGGCTGGGTAGAGGTGAGAGANGCATTTGTCAATCACTCCCTCCCCTCTATCCCCTACCCACATTTCCCTCTCATTGACCATTTTTTTCCAGATCTGCCATAAGTGTTGACCTGTCAAAGATGCCTACAAACTCTGTGAAATTTGGTGGCTGGGTAGAGGTGAGAGACTGAGATTAATTCCCCTCCATTTCACCACCTCCCCTTCCCAGAAAACTGTGAGCTCTACACTTCTCCATACTGTTCATCCTACTGCTATCCAGTTATCACAGCCAGCCAGCACATTCATAGCTACAGCTTGTTGTCCTGCCAGCAGTTTTGGGGTATGACAGAGAGGAAGCGTTCCTGGAGGAGAGGAAGTGGTAAAGATGTGGGATGGCAGCTGGAGCTGTTGGTTGCTGGACACATCTATAGGAAACCAGGTCTTGGTAGATCTGTGCCCACAGCACTGGGAACTCATGGGTTATAACAGGGGGAAACCCCCAAGGGAGCAGCTCCGTTCAACTGCTGCAATGAGAAGTATCCCTTAGCATTAACATTTATCTTTGAACTGAGCTGATGATGCTTTTCATTCATCCCTAGATGCTCTCCCACCTCTGCATGCTGGTTTTCTTTCCCATGTTCCCCATCTGTCTTTATTTCTTCTATTTCCAGGCTGGACCTATTGCCCACCTTGCCGAAACCTGCCATCTAGTTTTTTTGGCCATTTAGAAGAGGGATATATACATATTTTCAAAGTGTCCAGAGCACAATGCAGACTTCGGAAACATAATGGGAGATCAGTAGTAGTGCTGCTGTTATTCTTGTCACTGTTAGATGTGGGTGAGCATGGAGAACACCCAGTCAGCATTTTGAAGCCTGCGAAATATTAAGTGACACACGTATGATGATATTCACCCGAGAGCTCTAAACATCTGGGACCTGGACTCTGCTTTCAGTTTACTAATATCTCTGTCTATATTACAGTCCATTTTTGGTCAGGGATTTTTACAGGCGCCCAGTGGGCTGTTTTTTAATGTCTGCTGCATTTTAAGCACTACAGGAAAATTGAAGTTTATAGGTAAATTAATTCTGAAAGTTGGCATTAAAGGAAATGTTAGGACATTTTAAAAATATGTATTTTCCAGTGAGGGTATTTGATGGGACAGTGATGCAGTTCCTCTATTGAAGAGTGATTTCCATTTGATTCGGTTAAGCTTTCCAAATGAAATGTTTTGTAAGAGAACATGAGACTTGTCAAATTTCATGTTGTTTGGCCTTGACAGAAATGGAACAGAAAATGGAAAGTGGATTTAAATTTGTCAAAGTTCAAGCTTATACAGTCATTAGCATATTTCTTGTTATTGCTCAGCAGGTCATTGCAAAGATCTCCGTTTCCATCGGAGCAACTGCCATTGAGTCTAAATTCTCTAAATGCTAACAAAGAAACAAGTTCCTAAATACTTACAGATTTAACAACTAACAAATGCCATTTCTTCCTTCTCAGCCTTCTCACCTTCATTTATTAAAGCTTTTTCCTTTGGTGATTTGTGGCAAGTACTGCCCGTACGATGGGATTTTTGCCAACAGTTCCAAAAGGAACATGATAGAGTCCATGGGAGCTGATTATACAGCCTCAATGACAGTGGCTCCTTCTGGCACTCTACTCTATAAATCCCAAATTCTAGTTAATAGATATATAAAGCAGAAGGCCACAAGGGACCATTAGCTCATCTAGCCTGATGGCCCATATATCACAAGCAATTGCACTTTATGCAGTACACTTTACCAAGCCCAGCAGTGTTTGTGTTTGGATAAAGCATGTTTGCCACAAAACCGTTCAGTTTTGGCTTTAGTATGTCAAGGTAGGAGGAATCAGCAACTTCCACAGTAGTCTGTATCATTAATTTCTTGGTTAATTACTGTCCTGGCTAAAAGGTATGGCTTATTTCTGATTCAAAGTTGCCCAGTTACACCTTCCAGGCATTGCTTCTTGTTATGCCTTTGGTAAATTAGAATTTGTTAATACCTAGCTTATTGTCACCATGTACCTTGCCAAAAAAAAGGCAGGGTTTAAATGAATGAATGTTTAAATAGAACAAACTCTTCAAGTGCCTGTCAGTGAGCCATTTATTTGACTGTCAGTGGTTGGTCTAGCAAAGCTGGGTAATCTATCCTACCTGTGATTAATCCACTCGTGGTTGCTCCTTTTCCAGTGGAATACCCAACATGATGTAAAACCTTCAGCTACTTCCAGCTGCACAGCTAGAAGTTCATTTGCAGAAGAAAAACTCCAAATCATCTACTATCTGTCTTATTTATGGGCCTGGAATTATCTCAGATAAGATGGAGAGTCCAGCGGAGGGCCACAAAGTTGATTAGGGGAGTGGAGCATCTGTCTTATGAGGAAAGGCTGAGAGAGCTGGGTCTGTTCAGCCTGGAAAAGAGAAGGCTGAGAGGAGATCTGATTAATGCTTATAAATATCTAAAGGGTGGATGTCAAGAGGATGGAGTCAGACTCTTCTCAGTGGTGCCCAGCGACAGGACAAGGGGCAATGGGCACAAACTGGAACACAGGAAGTTCCACCTGAACATGAGGAGGAACTTCTTTACTGTGAGGGTAACAGAGCCCTGGAACAGGCTGCCCAGAGAGGTTGTGGAGTCTCCTTCTCTGGAGATATTCAAAACCCGCCTGGATGCATTCCTGTGCAACCTGCTCTAGGCTAACCTGCTTTAGCAGGGGGGTTGGACTAGATGATCTCTAGAGGTCCCTTCCAACCCCTACCATTCTATGATTCTATGATTCTATGATAATTTCAGTTTTTCTCTTCTGAGATCCCTGAACTCTGTAAACTTAGCATGTCCATCCAGACTAAGTTGCCTTCTGCTTATCTTTGCCACCCTGCTTAAACGTCACCGTTCCAGTTCTTTGATTTCTGCTCTCTTTAGTTCTCTTGAGTCTATGACACTGTCCTCTGAGTGTGCTTGTTCAGGAATTCTTTGTTAATGCATACAGGATGTAGCATAAAATTATCACATAATTTTCTTCCCAGGTGGGGATACATTAAAATCAGTGCAACTCAATGTGGGATTGAAGAATTCAGGTATTTCCAGCAGGATTGTTTTAGCCTTTTTAGCCCTTGGTTCCAACATTCATAAAATAAATGACTTCCACATATAAAGTAACTTAGACTTTCCTCAGAAGAACAGAATTACTAATCATAAGCTATGAAAATAAAGAAAAATGATTTATCTCCCAAAAAAGAGAAATCACAGATGGGAGGAAACATAACGGTAAACAGCAACAATTCTTGAAATAAGTGAAATGAGCAAAAATAAATGTGGAAAATAAAATTATTTGCACACATTCAAAAGAGTAATAAGACGAAATTGCAAGGAAAAACAAGGCAAATAGGAAATCAGGATGATGGAAAGCATTGCTATCTATGAGAGATGAACGGAACTATTTAGATATATTTCTTTCAGCATCAAATGAATAAGGAATTTTAGAAAAAAATACCTAATCTGTAATTTCCTATTTAATTTAAATAAATTCTGTATTATTTTGCTTTATTCTGTATTAATGAATTGGATGCAAGAGTGATGTCATTATGAGATACCAGGATCACAGAATCACGGAGTCACAGAATGGTAGGGGTTGGAAGACACCTCTGGAGATCATCTAGTCCAACCCCCCTGCTTCAATATGAACACAGATTGCGGAGTAAATTTGTTTGTGGAAACCAAAATTTATCTGCTGATCTAATGATGATGTACTTCTGCCCAAGAATGTATTTGTCTTACTGGTAATGTTATCTCATACACAAACACAAGAGCTACCATGCTGAATCAGTGCAATGTCCTTTGCGGTTCAGTCTTGTACTTCAAAATCAAGCAAAAAACATTCCAGAAGGGTTTGTTATAAACAAAAATCTTCTGCTTTGTTTTACTGAGCCAAGATCTAGATGTCAGCAGTTTTGTAGCAATGAGCTTCACAGTCCAATTCTACTCTATTTAGAATTTTTTTCCTCCGCTGTGAAAGTACCCACTTCCATTTGCATTGACTGCACCTGCTATAGGTTCATGTGAGTCAAGAGAATCGACCATGGCTTTGTCCACAGCCAAGAGGATGTAGTTTTAATTTCTGTGAGGTTCCCAGAGGAACCTGGGAACTTGCAAACACGTGAACCAACAACACTAGTATGACTGCTGCCCTCAGTGGTTACAGCTTTGCCTTGCAGAACTGCATCAGTGGTGGAGGGTTCCCTTCCCTGAAACAGTGAAGTGGGAGTATTGGCTCCTCTGTGGGATATTCCCTTTTTGGAGTCAAACAGAGGGTTCAGGCTTCTCACAGTCTGCTAGGAGAAAGACGTAGATGTTCTCAAGTCTGATTCTTTTTTGAGAACTAGCCAGTTTAGGGATTTTATGTTGGCTAAAAATACTGGCTCCATTCCGGAGAAGCTGAGGTAGGAGATCATGACTGACTCAGACAATGTTAACGTCTGCTGTTGCTGGTCTGGGGGGCTGCACAAACCCAACCTACATTCCTCTCCCCTCTCTTCTGTTGGCAGTTGAGCCTGGGTAGTTGTGCAGGCAGATGTTCTGGTCTCCAGTCCAGTGAAAAGATAACCAAGGAAGGGAGGGAGAAAGGGGCAGAGGAAGGGGAAGGGGAAGAAGGAAGGTTGTCCATGAGATCTGTTTCTGTAGTCCTCAATTCCACAAGCTGGGTCACCAACAATCATCTATCTATCTCAGACATATTGTATGAACTGAAGTGCATAGAGCGACTCGATCCCTCTTCTCCATCTCAGTCATTATGTATTTCTTCATGTCTCTTCTTGTTTCTTTCCCCCTAGAGATGCACAGTCCAAATATTTTCATCCTCACCAGCCTTACTGCCCTTATTTGAATATTCCCTTCTCTAGTTCTGCTATGTTCCTCTCGAGACTGAGTGATCAGAGTTGCCTACGGTGTTCTAGATGAGAGGGTAACAGTGATTTAATAAGGGCACTGTCATACCTTTGGTAGTATTCAGGATGTGTAATATTTGCATCCAAAGGACTGTCCCTCCTATCTTAGAATCCCTGAGAAGTTCTCAGGATTTAATGATACGGTTGATACATTGCCTGCTTAAATGTGCTGTAGCCCACAGCTGAAAGACAATATTTGCATGAGTATTCTCTCTCCCCTTCCTTCTACTTTCTTGCAGTTAATATGGATACGGGGTTGGAAAAAGCGTCCTGCTTGATTCTCAAGTTCCCATCCTGGCCAACTCCCAGCCTCATGCCTGTGTTCCCTTAGCCCTGTCCCATAACTGGATGCTAATCACAAGATGGTACAAATCTGACCGGCCCTGAATGATCCAGAGGCAAATTCCCTGCTCTGCTGATGGGTCTATGTGCCAGCATTGAATTATGCAGGGTCTGTATTCATTCTGAGTGACTTTAGACATCTGCTGTACAGATCAACATAGTCAATGGGAACCTTTTTTATTGTCAGTATGGAGAAAGAGGAATTTTCAAGATAAGAGCTATCCACTGTTTCAGGTGCAGGCTTCAGAATAAGAGGAGTTGTGCCTTTGCAGTGCCTCTCTTGGACACATCCACATTTTAGATGTCTACATCTGGTAAGATGACTCACAGTCTCCATCTGAATTATACCATTCCCTCTCACTCCTTTTAGAGTGCAAATCTTTTATTCCTTTTCAGCTGTGGTGTTAAGGTGCTTTGAGCATTATCAGACATAACACAGCAGCAAATAGGCAATCAAAGCTGACCTCGTAGATTTTGCTTCTACCTACTTTAATCTTTTTCTTCACGACATCAGGAAAAAGAGATAAATGACCACTGTTGTCTCCCTTTGCATCCACTTTACAAGTGATGCTTGCAGATTTCATTAGTCTTCCCTTTTTGAATATTACATCTATTTTTTGTTATTATAAAAGCAAACAATTCGTCTGATATTTTATATAGATAAATATATATACACAACATATTTTTTGGTTCACATTACTGTCATGAAAAAGGGGGTATTTTATGTTATGTTGCTTTCTTAGGGTGTTAATAGCATACCTATTATCCTCATATGCCTGACACCTGAGGGTTTCACTTGCGGTTTATATTGTCTTTTTCCCCAGGGATAGGAAAGGCAGTTCCAAAGACCTGAAGCTAGATGCAATCATCCATCACGTTTGTCTGCAGAAGTAGCTGTCTGTTTCTCTTCAGAGCTGTAGCCCTTCGAGGAGTCTTTTGCTGTTATCTCTCATTTCAGAGTGGCATTATGCCTGGGAAGAGGAGCCAGGAATACCTGAAATTCAGAGGAAGAAACATGAGGAGTGCCATAGTGAGATGTTTTGCTGCCCAAGCACATTTCTTGATTTCAGCCTTCCTTCGCTTGACTTCTCCAAGCTTTGCCCCAGCTTTCTCACCCGTTCATTTACAGGGTTGTTCCCGGCATTGAAGCGGACCTCCACGCTCTTCTTACTCATCAAGAATAGTGGCAGCAGCACCCAGAAAGATACATTTGCCTCCAGTGTCCTCCCCTCGAACACGATGTGATCAAATGTCTCAGGGCTTATTTTGGAAGCTGAGGTCTGCCACTGCTCCTGCAGGAACCATAAGTTAGAAGACCCCAGCAGCCTTTCAGATCAGGTTTGAAGGACTCTTACATTTGGTAACAAGAGTAAATAACAGTCTCTAGAAAATTTTGCTGTTAATCTTTCTGGGCAAAATTCAGAAATACCCCTGACAGCTTCTGGGGGCAGCAGAGCTCAAAGGCGAGCTTTGACATGCCTTGTGCTTCTCTGTGGTGTTCTCCTTAGCTGTGGCATGGGGATGGTCATCTGCTTCCACTCTAGGATGATGTGAGATTTAAAAAAAGAAGTAAAAGTTTAATACCTGTTGCTTGAAATCAATGTTGTACTTCAAGGATTTAAACTTTATAACTTTTCTTATCCACATCTTTATTTATATTGTTCTGAATACAATGCTGTCTGATCCACCCTGAAAGCAGCTGTTAAGAAAAATCTCTGTTCCCTGGCTACGGAACATTCAGAGCAAGAGAATGAAAGCATACGAATAGCACTTGAAATTGGTACATCCAGCCTGTGTACCAAAGCACTGACCATCAGTGCTGGTGGGAGTTAGATGGCAGCAGGAAGATTAGAGAACACCTGCACCTGCACTGACTGTGGTGGGAGGTTGTATAGAAATAGGGAGCATTTCTAGAAAAAAAAGTCTCTCAAAGGAGGGCTTTTGAGTCATTGAATCACAAAAACAAGTTTAGGAGTTCTTCTTGGCTGTGAGTATTTTTACACTGCCTGAGACCGGCAAGGAAGGTGATAAACAGTGGGAGAAATGATAAATCGATGAAGTCCTGGAGAGAGGCTGCTGGGATTTGTGTTTTAGTTTTGTGGAGTTGCTTCCCCGGTGAGCTGTAAGGAACCGTAAGCAGCACAAGGCAGGGGCAAGGTCAGCTCTTCCTCCATACAGATGAGATGAGTGAGCATCTGTATTTGGGAAGAAGGGGATTAGCTTCCATGGGGCAGCTCTGTTCCCTGCGCACAGATGGGTTAGTAGGGGGTGGGAGAGGGACCCTCGGCTTTAGCCCTCTGTTTCCCTCCAGCATGTCAAGCAGAAGCAAGGAGCAAGCATGGAGGGAAAAATAATTTGCCATTTATCTATAGAAGCTAACAGATGCCTCTCACGAGGGAACAAATTGACAACTTCAAGGCACAGTACGTTCCTAGGTTTGCTTTCTGCTCAGGATATACTGTATCCCTAAATGAGCAGAGGGTGCTGCTTTGCAAGGAGCTGCGAAGATTAACAAGAGTGGAAGTGCTGGAAGGGAAGGTAAAGGTTAGAAATAGAGAATAAAAGTAACAGAAAATATCCAGTTTGGAAAATGCAGTCTCATACATCTAGGGAAAATAATCAGGGACTCAACTGTTCTGCAGGAGGGAGATACTTAGCACTAGAAATGAAAAAATCCCCTAGAGATAGCAGTGGGAAACCAATTAGACATAGGCTTCTATTGCCACTAAAGAGTATGATTTTGGGGCTACACACGGAGGCAAAACCGTTATCTTCCAGGGAGGTGATGTTCCAGCTGTATCTGGCACAGGTGGAACAGTGTATCTGGCTCTGGCATATCAACGCCAGACTGACACGGACGAATTGGAGGGAATCCAGAGAAAAGTGTCATTAGAAAGGAAAGGACTGGAGAAATTTTTTTTTTTACAAGGAAGTTTAAAAATATATTTTATATGGCCTGGTTGTGTTTTGAGTTGGAAAGAATGACATTCTACAAAAAACTGAAGGCAGTAAACAGGAAGGAGGAAAAAATACATTTAGGGTAGCAGAGCATGGATACAGGGGTAAAAAGGATCAAGGAGAGCATAGGCAAGACAAAATTCTTTGAGGACAAGACTGATAGATATGATTGTGAAACAGCCTTAAGAGGGACGTGATAGATGCCCACGATGGGCACATTGCAGTACCATCAGGAGCCTGCAGAGATGCCCAGAGTAACTCGAGTGACGAGAGTAAGTCTGGCCCAGCAGCACAGAGCTCCAAGCAGGTATCTCCAAGAAAGACATCTGTGTTGGTGGGCAAAAGGCGTATTCTTTGGCCCATAACAAGGCTTTGCGCCTAAACGTCTTCCAGGTGTGACTTGCTCCCCCATTCATTCTTCCTTACACAAATACAGTTCTGTCTCTCTTCTTCGGTGTCTTCCAGAGGAGCTGTGATTTTCTAAGAGGACATAGGGGACAAGGGTGTGCTCCTGCCAAAGCTACCTGTCACCAGTCTTCTCATTGCTCCTGGGTCAGATCCAGATCTCTTTCTGAGTCGTGCCTGACATGACCCCTCTTCTGCTGCTACAGAGAGCAATCCTTCCCTCTTTCCCTTGTGCTCTGTCTCCTGGTCATACTAAAGCCCACAGAGGTCCCCTGATTTTCCTACCATGTGGCTGGTCTTCTCGTTCCAGAATAAACAAGCAGAATAGCAGACCTGGTCGCTGCTGCAGTCTTTGCAGTCATTTGATGAGAGCTGTGCCTCTTCCCCTCCTGCCCCCGCAAAAACAAGTGTGAGCGTGAGGACCTAATTACGCCTTTCAGGGCTCTGTTTTCCCTGCACTGATGCTGTTCATTGTGATATTTCTGTTTTCCTCAGAAGCGCTGCAGGGCTCGATGTCTGTTTAGCACCACCGCATGACTTCACATCTCCTTGGCAGTAGCTTTACCACTGAGGTGCAGCTGGAGACCGGCATCCTACAGCATTGCTGGGGCAGGGACTGGTGGACCCAGGCTGGGCTGAAAGAGGGTCCTGGGCCATGGGGAGGGTGGGGGAAGGCCCTGGGCTGCACCTGCAGTTCAAGTTTTCCAACCTTTTGGTTATTTGTGATATCTGTGGAGATTTTTCGGTTGTTTCTATGGAGACTATGGTGCCTTCTTTGATTGAAACTGTTATAGGGGGATTAATAGGAACGTGTGGTCTTTCACTTCAGCTCAGTGGTTCAGCTCCAGCGCAGTGTAGTAAGTGGAGGTCATTAACATCCGATAGCTGGGTAGGAACCTTTGTATCATTCAGCAATTTGTATTCTTTGCTGATACCAAACCCACAAAAACCAGTAGAGTATCACTATGGGGATGAGCAAATTAACGTCACACATACCTTAATGTGCTGTTTATCAGTGAATGGCTACCCACCCATATTTACAAGGACACTCGTATTTGCCTCTGCTCCTCTCCCACTCCTTTCAGTTTTATTTTATAAACAAACAAAACCCCAACGCCTCACCTAAACAAGGATTTGACTTTGACTATGAACTTGTGGTGGGCTCTGAGCTAAAGCTTTTCATGGTGATGTGTCCGATTTCTCAGAAGCACGGTCTGGGGTGGGGAACTCAGCCCCAGCAAACAGATCCGGCCTTATTTTAGGAGAAACAGAACCCCAGAGCTGCATGCAGCACCACAAAGCCCTGCGTGTTCACTACTAGCAGTGACGAAGCTGCTCCTGACTGCAGAAAGGCGTGAGCTAGGGAATGGTCAGAAGATACGTCTCAATAGGGAAAATACCAGCCTCTGGGATACAAGTAATGTTTGTTTCAGAAAGCGTTGCCTAGACACTACCAAACAGACCATTTCACTCCCAAAATCTTCAGGGTGGAATTTGTCTGTCAAATTTTCGCTGCGTGACACATCCTGTAAGGCGCAAATGAGCAAGACAATTATTTCAAAGCATGAAATGTTGAAGACCAGAAAGTAAAAAAAAAATCAGACCTGTCTTCCCCTTCTTTTGTTTTTTTCTGTACATTTAAACTCCAGTTCCTTCTGCTTTCTCAACAATGCAAGGACCTGTAATACTGCAGCACGCTGTGGATGTGCTGTAGAGAGAGGACAAGATGAGATGGGAGGGTGATACATGTCACCAGGATGTCCCCCTGAGCCAGCCACGCAGGAGCCTCTGATGCAGCTTGAGGAGGCACAGGGGAAAATGTGAAAATTCTATCCACCTCATCCTATCACAGAAGCAGCACCTGCTGCTGGTGGGCTACAGCATCCCTACCACAAAGACAAGGTCAGAGCATCGCTGCTGGCAGCGATCTCCACCGGCGCCCCGAGGCAGTGCGTGCCTTTGCTCCACGTGGTCCGGTCTGTGCTGCAGCATCTTCAGCAGCCCCTCAGCTGCCAGAAGCAGTGTATGCCACTGGATTTGTGAAACATCGAGTTTGTTGTTCCAGCTGTTTGTAATTTGCAGTTCAGGGCTTGACAAGGAATGCGCCATTTTTCTGCTGCATTTGGGGAACAGGCAGTGAAGAGCAGATGTGTTTTGGGAGGTACAATCTTAAGTGTTCTTGCAAGCCAGCAGCAGGGTGGGTCCTAAATCATGTGACGAGATGGTACACCTTCTTCGATCAGCCTTGCGGGATTCATTGCACGTTGTTTTGGCTTTGGTTATGGGTTTGTTTTGGTTTTTTTAATGTTAGTGCATATCAGAGACTTGCTGACATGTGAGATGTGTTACAAAGGTTGGAAAGCATAAAACTAGAGATAAGAAGTAACTCTTTCAGACAAGTAAAATCCCATGTTTCCACTTGTAGGCATTACTTTGCAAAAAAACAGCCAGTGATCATTAAATAGCAGCTTGTATAACATTTCCGAAAGATCAGAAGGCCTCTTTCATTTAAATAGTTGAACTAGGTGTTGCTTAGCTCTGTCGTAGCGGGATATGTGACCCCACGGCATCACTAGTGATACTGCAGTAGGGGAGCAGAGGGGTTTGGGAAGCAGTGGAAGAGGAGGACCTGCTGTAGACCAAATGCTGCCCTTGTCGTGGCCCACCAAAGAGGGGGCAGAGGTGACTCAGGTTTGCGGATATTCTCAGGGCAGATTAAGGTAAAACAATTACTCAAGGTCCATGCGCAAGCATCAGTTTTAACGAGGAAAGTGTAACTATCCCATAGATATGGCATGGCATCCTGTAATGTACAGCCTTACAGAAGGTTAAGTTAAGCCTTGCAGTTATTTGCCACACATGTGGGGTTTGAGCCTTGCATTATTTGCTAGATAAAAAAGGAATAAAAAGAAAGAGAGAAAAGAAGAGAGCGATGGAGGGAGAGCGATGGAGGCACCACTGGTCCAGGTTCCAGCATTGGTCCAGCCAACTGGATTCTCTGGCCTGTAGGCCCACTCACCCAGAAACATCCCCCCCCTTCCCCCGATGCTATCCTCTGTCCCCTTTTATTCTCATCCAGAACCCTTCCCCTTCCCCGATACTATCCTCTGTCCCCTTTTATTCTCATCCCTCAACATGGGCCCTCTCCTCCAAAAGTTTTGCCCCTGGGCAGCACCCAGCATTCTTCGGCTATTGGTTAATTAGTCTCACTTGCTCTGTAAATTAGCTCATCACGGGATGAGTTGAGTCGGTGGTCTTCAATTTCCCCCTGCTGCTTGGGCGATCAATCAGCCTTTGGCACCTCCCGAGGCAGGATGTTCCTTCTTATCAGTCTGTAGCTCTTCTTATCAAGCAAAGAAAGTTTATCGCTTGTGAACGTTTGAGACGTTCCTTGGGAAAGCTTAGGGATGTCTCCACCCCACACCTGCTTTTAGCGGGTTCCATGTCCCCCACTGAGCAAACAGCTCTTGTTCAGAGGGATTTATGGGTCGGCAGAAGATTGGGTTTGTTTAGCTTTCTGCTTGGTCTCCTGCAGCCCTGAGTATAAGTATAAGACCCTCAACAGCAGTCTGTAGGCCCAGGAAATGCTGATACGGGTTCCCTGTATGCAGGGTGCCAATGGCAACCATCTCCTCCAGGGAAAATGCATGCAGTCTGCTTCATGCTTGTAAGCGTAGCATCTAATATTTGCTTAATGAAGGTGAGGGTAAGGAAGAGTGGTCGGGAGTGGATAACACTAGCTAGACTTCTTGATCTTAAAAAGCATGATGCTGTCCATGCAACTGAAAGGAAAACAAGGTTTAAAAGCTTGGATCTGTAATGACCAAAGATAAATGTCAATAGCAGCCTTTGCATTGGAATAGCAAATAAATATTTTCCTAGTAACATGAATCTTTATAATGTGTAGTGTACTTGTGGTACTTGTCGCGGGGGAGAGTGGTTAAGGTTTAACAGTCGCTCAAAGAATCACCACCAAAGATATGAGGGAAAGGTGATTTTTAATATGAGTTTGTAAGAAGTGCGACTTTACAGAATTCGATGGCAAGATTCACTCTATTACTTACTGTGTGAA
>VZSC01017638.1:126546-159388 GCA_013398225.1 Steatornis caripensis | reverse complement strand
TGCAAACTAGTATAGATATACGTTGTTTAGGTGTGGAGGTGTAGTGCTTGTCATGTAATAATTCAATCTGTCAAAAAGAGCTAAAATACAGCCAGGTACAGAGTGACCTCTCTCTAAGGTAACTCAGCACTGTTACTACTGCACTGCATAATCTGCAATACCAAGTATTAACTGCAATCCCCAGTGTTGCCAACTATTTTAACCATATTTGTGGAGTATGTTTTGAATTCTTAAGGACTGTATCCCGGAGCTGTGGGATTCCAAGGGTGTTTGAGTTTTCAGTTAAAACAAAAATTTCCCATCAATGGAGAAAATATTAAAACACTGAGTTGCAGTAATCATCACAAGCAGGTTAATAAACGGGCTTTATTTATTATTTTTAAATTATCATGCCTTTAAGACAAATGCTTTGAGACCTGATCTAAAATCAGGTTGGGAAATCTCTAGTTGTCTTCACAAATCATGGAATAATTTTGGTTGGAGAAGACGTCTGAAGGTGATCTAGTCCAACCTCCTGCTTGAAGCAGGATCGGCTAGATCAGGTTGCCCAGGGACTTGTCCAGTTGAGTTTTGATTATCTCCAAAACAGGAAATTTCACAACCACTCTGGTCCCTTGTTGCAGTATTTTGACAACCCTCACAGTGCTTTTTCTTTCCTTGTACCAAGCTGAAATTTCCCTTGCTGCAACTGTTGCCTCTCATCCTATCCTTTCACACCTCTGAGAAGAGACTGGCTCCATCTTTTTACACCCTCAACTACATTAAATAGCTGTAGATAGCAGTGAGATTTCCTCCTTTCTTCCACATTTGCTTCCTAAGACCAAGGCAAGTCAGTTCCCTCAGCCCCCTGACTATCTTGATGGCCTTCCCTGGATTCCCTGCAGTATATCAATGTCTTCTGTGTCGGGGAGCCTGAATTGCACACATGAATCAAAGTGAAAGTCTACAGCTAAGCAAGACCCAATTTCCAATCATCCAATTCACTCTGAATTTCAGGACTCTCATCTACACCTGAATGGGTCTTTCCATGCTTCTTACAGCCAGTGGAGGTAAATAGGTCCTTCCAGACTGCTATTAGCCTTTCTCTTTCAACTGTCTAACTTAGGATGAGATACTTTGGGTCCTAGAGGGATGATTTCTCTACACTGATTATGAAAACAACACATTGAACTGCTTATATCTACGCTGAATTGCTTTAAAGTTAATTCCTAGCCTGAGTCTTTGTGGGCAAGAGATGGTAACAGGTCTAAGTTATAATATTACAGCTAATTATCACAATCTTGCACCTGAGCAAAACGCATGAAAAGCAGGTCATTCTTGACTGCATAAATGTTGTCTTTGGGGGTTTAATGATTTCTGTCACTTTGCAGGCACAGTGCGATAAATAATGAAGGATTAAGATGGTCTTTCAGTGAACAGTTGCAAGGTTCATATCCTAAAAAGGCTCATGTCTTTTGTTTAAATGAAGGCACTCTCATTTAGTCAAGGATTCTCCAAATCCTGTATCATCTATGCTTTGAATACTCAAGCACTGTCCTTCATGTCAGTGTTAGGGAGCTAAGCCACGGGATGGCAGAGGACAGGTAATTGCACCTTGGCTGAAGATGAGACATGTGGGTGAGCTGGGCAAGTGGCTGGAGAAGGAGCATGGTAATCCTGACGTCTCTGCTATCAGGCATCTTGAAGTCCACCATACATCACCATACAATATGATTGCTTGCATACAACTGCAATACTAATCAAGCATTTGGAATTGTAATTAATCTAAGCAGACACCATGCACTGAATCATGAGCCATACTCTGGATTCTCAAAAATGCTTATCTGAGCATTCCTACTGGCAACTGAATATTTCCTTGCAATAAGGTGATGATTTAATCAAATGCATTGGTCCTGTAAACAGCAGCTTTTACCAGCCTTCACTGGTCAGGAGATTTCCCCTCCCTTTCACGGCTTATTCAAAGCAGTCTTCCACTGCAGGCTGTAGGATACTGGAAATGACTTGGTACCTTTTCAGAAAAAAAATATTTCTTTCATTCAGGCTGGCAAATATACAGAGAATAACAGTTTATTGTACCTGATATGTATTTGTTGGACTGAGTGCAAGAATGAGATGGCGAAATATAATGGCCCGTGATATACCGCAGGTCAGGGTAAATGATCTAATGGTCTCTCCAGAATACATGAATTGCTGGGCTGTGTGCCAGAAGCCAGACTGACTCCTGGTCTTCCCACAAGTCACTATATTCATCAATCCCTGCCCTCCCGAACTCAGTGGTGAAACTCCCATTTGCATCATTTAGAGCAGGATATTGATGTGGGTAGTCAATGCTAAAATGAAAAGTACAACGAACTTTGTTGGGAAGCTCTGAAGTGTTGGATAATGGAGACACAGCTAAGGCTAAAGAGGTCCCACATCCTGCTAAAGCAGACACTTCACTCTAAAGCATTTAGGCTCCATGGGATCAGCACCCTTGGTTTTCACTTCTCAACTGCCAATTCCTGGCGGGTCTCTGACACGGGACTGCCAGCTGTGTCTTGTACTCCGCAGCGCACTGCTGAGCAGCGCCCCTCTGCACTGCTTAGAAGGGCCTCTCTTGACACTGCTGTTTGGCACTGAAAAGTATTTGTGTCACAAGCTGCAGTTTCAAATTCTAACTCAATTGATCCCTGCATCTCTGCCAGTATGGTTGTGTTCTCCTGCCCCTCTGGTCTTGCACCAGTGCTGCCGCTCATCTGGATCCACAGTCAGAGAAGTTAGTTATAGTCAGAAAAGTATTCACTTTTGCTCCAGCAATATAGGTCCTGTGTCAGCTCACTTTAGGATTAGACTTGTGCCAAGGATGGCACAAAGAAAACAGCAGCAATATATGACTGTGACTGAGAAATAGGAATGGTCAAAAGAGCCATTGGTTAGGCTAATTGTGACATGAAACTGCATTTTCAAGGAGGCAAGCTAGTGGAGAAATTCTGTGCAGCGAGACTCATGGTAAAAACAGTGCCCCAGGCTGCATTCAACTTACTTATGTCACCTAGTTTCCTAACTTCTAATGAGCTTTTCAGAGTTGGACTTGGCTTTATTCATTAATGTACAGGGAAGGATGTAGGCTCATTATTAACTTGAGTATTTTTCTCCACTGGAAGCCCTGGTCCTAATGGTGCCTACATCTCTCAGATGTACTCTGAATACAAAAGTTCAGCTTTGCATGATTAACTTCAGACTGCTGTGGTGCCATCTCCCTCCTCTTCTGGAGAAGGTGCTGTGACAAACTAGGAGTTTTTAGCAGGCATATCTTCTTAGAAAGCTGTTGTGAAACACAGGTGGTTTCCAAACATGCATGCTATCCTGGAAACTGGTGGGAAGAAGAGGACACGGTTTTCTCTGCGCACTTTGAAGAGATACAATACACACAATAGCTTAGGTTGGAAAAGACCTTTGAAGGGCTCTGGTCCAACTCTTTTCTCAAAGCCAGGCCAACTTAGATCGGGTTGCTCAGGACCTTATTAGCTGGAGATTTCGCAGCCTCTCTGGTCCCCTTTTTGACCACCATCATGGTGAGTTTCCCCCCCTTACACTGAGAAGGCATTTCCAGTGCTGTCTGTTATACTTTCACTGTGTCTCTCTGAGAAGAGCCTTAATCCATCTTCTTTGTAGCCTCCAAATAAGATGCTGAAGGCAACAATGAGAGCGTCATTTAGCCTTTTCTTTTAAAGGCTGAATAAATCTGATTCTTTCAGTCTGTCCCTGTAGGGAAACTTGCTTTAGAGATCTTCAGGAAACCGTAAGCTAGAGTTTAGATGGTCCAAGGTGCTTCAAAGAAAACCTTCAGTTTTATTGAAGGTTTCTGATTCACTCAGTACCTCTATTTTCCTGGAATTAACATCAGTGACACTGATTTATAATTTTTAAAAAAAGTATTAAGTTTTATGATTTAAATTTTAAAATCAGATGCACTTCCCTATCTTTTGGGTTTGAGTTTTTTTGGACAAGTGTTTTAAAAGCGACACTTTTATTCTGCATAGGGTAGCAGATAACGGTACGCTAGAAAGATGAACATTTCTCCTGTTTATGCTATTCAGAAGACTTTGATCAGGAAAAATAGAACATTTGGTTTCTGGGTTTTTTTAGTTTCCAACAGAAGACTTGAGACACTGATAATCTGAGGAGATGAGACTGCTCAGGCACGTTAGGTCTTTGCCAGTTGTTTCTCGTGCAGCTGCTGTCAGGGCTGGGCTCTGCTCTGAGTCAAGTCATGGTAAAAGATTGTTCAAGTTTTGCTGTTGTTTTCTAACTTGACAAATGTGAAAAGGCTTGACCTCATGTGACACAGCAGAAATATCTGAATTGCAGCTACGATTCGCTTTCAGATATTGCATTTTTTTCCTCCTGAAAACATTTGATAAGCCATTCTCTCCAGATATGTTCACATTGGCTTGAATCCCTCTGGGTAAGAGCTTAAAATGTTTACCTGCTCCCAGGGCTTGTACACACAAACATTTATTCTCTTGGTTCTCTGTTTTTTTTCCTCCCAGTTGCCCATTGTTTACTGGATCTTATTTTGCTTGGGAGCCTTATGTACTGCTGCAGCAGGGTGATGGATCGACACCTCATCCACGGCTTAACTTAGATTTTTTGCCACTACTTTTCCCTATTGTTCAGTGAAGTAAATATCATGGATGCTAGTTCTGTTTGAGCTGGGCACAGGTAGCTGCAAAACCAGCATTGTCCATGTTGTTTTCGTTTTTTCAGCCTTTTATATGAAAAGATGCATTTATCTGTATGTACAGAAAGGTAGCATTTTACTTAAATAAGTGAATAACCATATATTCTATACTACTCATTATGGTCTTCAAAGACAGAGAAAAAGATCTGCTATACTGAATAAAAACCGATAGTGCTGAGCAATGCATCGGTAGAAATAACACATATCAATCTTGCATTTTCCTAAACTGAAACATGTTTCCCACAGCATCTAATGGACCTAAGAGCACAAGACACATTGAATGTCTCACAGTCCATTTAATCAAGTTAATTCCAGACCTAACTCAATGAATAAAGGCAGTTGCAAAGGAGAGAAGTTTCTCACATGTTAAAAGTACTTGAAAAAATCGGAGTGGCTCCAGTGCTGGGAAGAGCTGTGACTTGTTTTTCGGCCTCTTTGCTTGCTGCAGAAGTTAGCTTTGCAGGTATTTTCAGGCACAAACTGAGGCTAAATGTGGACTTGTGTGATTGGAGTGATTTAATGAGGTACATTTCAGATATACAGCTGAGGGTCTCCGCTGTTGAGGCAGTCACTCATTTTTGGCCAGATGTGTTGGCTTTGGCATTCGTTTGTCCCTTGCTGGGGTAATTTGACTTGCTGAGCTCCAGGAAAAGTATCTCACTCCACCAAAGTTAGTAACATTCTGCAAAGTTAATGAGTTGAATTACCTCAGAAAAATGCATGACAAGCATGAGACTGGTGCAAGGAATGAAGCTGGAAGAGGTGTCTGGTGTGGGGGCAATGAAGCATACAGAAAGGCGGGATGGAGGAGTGGGTCCCCTCCTTTGGGTAGCAGCAAGCTGTTAGGTCAGCTTGCACTCAAACTTTGGCCAAGCAGGACTTGCCTCTCCTTTTCTGTTTTGCCACGTTTCTGCCTCGAACGGGCCAAAAATTGATATATGCATGAAGTTTTCAGTTTCATGTAGGCACAAATGACTGAGTTTTATTAGTTGTTTTGTAGCGATATCCATATAACTTTCTTTTCCTTACAAAATCTCTGAAGACAATCTCATCCTTCCCCTGCAACCAGACCTACAGACGAGATTCTTGCTGTGCGTTACTGATTTACTGCATATGGCCTTTCTGTAGCAAACATCAGTATTAATATTTGAATAGCGATCCATCATATCTCTCCGGCAAATAAAGCACAAATGTTCTCATTGTGATCTCGCTTACCCTAGGATAAAGCAGAAGTAATTTCACTGGATGGAAGCATCACACCAGTGTAAAATTGCTGGAGTTAGATGAAAACTGGGAATGGTAGAGAGCAACTGTGTAATAAAAAGACACCAGGCCATCCTTTGAATTGTAGAGTATTAAAAGAGTCTATTGTTGACATGAAATTTTTTGATAATGAGTGTGCAGGCTTGGTGGCTCCCCCTGCCCCTGTCAGTGTGACAGATATTTGAGAGGATCTTGCTCAGTCTGTGCACTGGATTAGAAATCAGCTGTCATAAAGGAGCGCTTCGCAGTGTAAAAGGTTCCTGGGTGTGATGGTGCGCACGAGAGGCAGCCGTGGGGATTAAGCTGGCTGGTAACAAGCCTTTGTATTTACCAGTCTGGTTAACTTCAGATCAGCCTTCTAAACATTTCCATGGAAACAAAGGAAGTTTTGGTTCACTGTAAGTGGCTTAATTTACTTTCTAACTTCATTAAAAATAGAATACTAAACAGAGAAAAAACTAACTCTGAAATGTATTTTTGATAATACGATTTTAATCAGTTGTGGCATTCAGTGATTGCTTTTCCATACCTCCTGCCTCCAGTTACGGGTGAAGCTTTCATTGATCAGTTGCTCCTTAAATCTGCAACGGCATGAACAAAATGAGTCAGGAAAAGAACTGTGGAAAACCGAAGCGCCTTAAATCTTTATTTTTGGTAGAAAACAATTCAATGCCTTTGTTTGTGAGCTTTTGTATTTTTTTACAAGGCGTGAAACTTGAGAGACTGGAACGTGCTTATATCCTGGAAACGTCTGATATATCTCCTGTTTTATTGTAATGTCAGGTGTAAATTTTGATATGACAGTATAGTCACTTGTCCAGTCAAAGACATAAAAGACATATTGATGTACCCATAGAGAAAAGTAGTAAAACTGTGTATTCCTTTTGCATTGGCATCTTTAAAGTCACATTAGAGAAAACTAGCGGTAAGTAGATTTCTTTCCTGGATTTCTAGGAAGAAGTTCAGATTTCCATACAAACAAAGGTGCATCAGGGTGGAAACATCCTAAGTGTGTTGTGAAGCAGCAAAGTGAGGGGAACTGTAAGCCGACTCACGCGAGTGAGGTTCTTGCTCAAAGTGCCTGTCTGTCTTTCGGGATATATGCACCCAAAGACAAATTGTTCATATGACTCAGGAGGTGTTTTCCAGTAGAAGTGATTCTTACTACTGTAATGCTGATAATTGGTAAATGTATGAACTGCTTGAACAAAACCAGCTTTAATTATGCAAGAATGCCGATCAGTCTGGAAATATTTGGCTGACTCATACTCAAAATTTAGCATTAGTCTCTGAATTTTAATAACTCTTGAGTTTTTATCTGAAGTTATATTCTAAGAGCAGTCAGAGACAGCAGGGAAATTGGTCTTGATGTTTATCTGAGCCCTGGAAATGAGTATAGCCTTGCATCTATAACATCAGGGAGGAACTTTTCCTTTCCGCCGTGGTATGGAACTCCCAGTGCTGTCTGTCCTTGTTAACGCTCAAGGCCTCACAGTGCAGTTGTGTAGCTGCAAAGTGGTAAGGTCACCGTTTTACATCCGGGAAACTGAGAGAAAGAAAAACTGCATGGTTTGTTCAATGTCACAAAGGCTTTTTGCAGTTGAGGGAATTAAGTTTGTGTTACCTGAAAGTTTGATCTCAAACTTAACTTTTCACGCTCTTCCCATTGCTCATCGCTTTCATCCGTGACAGTTGAGCTCCGTCAATCTGGTCTACCTGGAGAAGAAACAAAGTGTCATCTACTAAACCCCTGATAATAAATCGTAGCTAAGAATTTCTGTTTCTATAGAAAATACAGTAACCTTAGTTATTAAAACATGTTGTAACAGGTGGTTGGGTGTCCGGCTCCATTCCATACCTCCCTGGACAGGAATGCGTCCAGCTGACCGCGAGCAGCTGTGTGTGCACTCTCTGACATGCCTGTAGCTCGGCAAGTGGCTTTAATCAACAGCAGAAGCAGACAGAGAAATGCAGAGACAATGTGACCAAAATACTCTCCTAGGTAACTACAGTATTTCGAAGAAAACCATGGGAATACATTGGCAGCTCAGTGGTATTATTTCAAAGCAGAAAACCTGAACCAACTGGACTCCGATCGTACTGATGTACGCTCAAAATTGAGCATGGAGTATAATGCTTTAAAATGTTCTGAGTTTTTGCGTAAAACTCTCCTCCAGCTGCTGGAGTCAGACAAAATAGCAAAAGGACGTGATGTTTTATATGAAACAAAAGGTAAGGTGCTCGTCCTTGTGAATGCAAATCGGAATGCAATGTAGAAAAAAGCTCAGAAACCAAAAATCTGTAGTGTGCAATGACACTGCGAGTATTGCCAGATGGGACAATCAATGTGTTTAAAATACACAAGCTTACACGCTGAGACCCATATATTTTGAATAATGTCCCCTGCTTCCCTTCTCACCACAAAATACAAATTCTCATTTATAATATGTGTTACTATACTGGCTTGTTTCTTTGTTAAAGATTCTTTGTGTCCTTATAAACTGAGGTCCTAGGCCCTCCCTCATAAAGTGTGTGGGTTTGGGCTGGGGACAGAATGAAAATTACATTCTGTGTACTGCAGCCATTTAAGGAGTGCTGCTGAGGTAAAGGAGAGACATCGTAAGCCTTCATTATTAAATTATATCGGAGCAAAGCAAGCTAAGGATGTACTGAGTAGAACAGAGCACTGAAAAATTAAAACAGTCCTCAAATGGCTTGGAAATAGAGAGAACAACTGGGGAAGGTTGAAATTTGTGTTTTTTTCTGTGGCAACAGGTGCCAGCAAAATGCAAGTCAGTCAAAAGGTAGCTTTGTTCTTGACAATGGATTTTGGAGGCTCCTGCAGTTTTAATAATATCCAGATATCTTTGGCAGATGCTGACTGTGAAACTATTATATAGAAAACTAAAGTATACTAAGCTCCAAGAAAAATGATACTGGCACAGAAGTTGTTGCAAAGAGGGTTTTCTTCCTCTTAGCCCAGGCCATAAGGTGACAACGGCAACATTAGACCTGAAGGCTTTTCCATATGAGCGACGGGCAAGTTTGCACTCCATTCAGTGAAGAGATGGAGCTTCGGTTAGTTTTAAGTTGAACGCAGGTTAATAAGCAAACATGGTGGAATGATGAAAAAAGAGCCAAGACTGCAATGGAGGTGCACAAAGAGCAGTTGGGTACTGGTTTGAGATCTCCTTCCAGCATGACCCTCGAAGCATCTGTAGTCTTCAGAGGGCTTTGTGGTGGCTAGTGCTGACAGGAGAAGCTGGGTGGGGAGACCCAAGTGACTGTGAGAACTGCGTCTTTGCCTTGTTCTCTCATGGCTCTGGGCGGCAACGTGGGGCACCATCCATCAGCTCCCTGGAGACCTTCGAGGCGCACGAGGAGCTTTATCCAGTGCCTGTACTCTGGTCTCCCAGCAGTCCATCTTTGAGCCTGTAATCTGAATGCTTCCTTTTTTCCCCCTCTGTTTCCACCAATATTAATTAATTATTCTTTCTCCTCATAGTTTCTTTTCTATTTAGCCTTCCTAGAAGGGCTTAGAGGTTTTTCTCTGTGAGAAAAACATCCACCAGATTTACTAGGCATTTGTAACCAAGCAAACTGCTGGGTAGTCCTCTTTGTTGATCAAATCAAGAGGTTATCTGCAAATAAATAGAAGACTGAAACATCTCTCCCATAAATTGGTGTCTGGGATTTTGTCTACTACTGGAATTAATTTCTGCTGGCAATTATTGTTCCACTTAAAAATAATTAGCTTTATCTTCTACTTAGAAAATAAAAATTAGGCAGTTCTCTTTGACTAGATATTCTCAGGAGCATAGGAAAGCTAAACTCACTGGTATTAAGAAGATTTCCCATTGATTAGCTTAAAAACTGCTTCTGTAATCTGTCTAGGAATGTCTGTGGAAAAATAGCAATTTATGCTTAGAGCAAACCATATATTTAGTTTTCTAACAAAATGCATCATTTAATTCTAACTGATCTTAGCGAATGAATTTCACAACCAGAGATCCCAGCGCTTTGTTTCCTTCTTTTTTTCATTTAAAAAAGCTTTTTGTTGTAGGCCCCTATTTGCTGTCATCAAGTGGAAACACAGCTCTTTCAAATTCCTACTCCCAGTATCAAACATTCTCAATTGTACAGGTCCCTGAATAGGTACAAAGTAAGCTGTTACAAAAGCTGAAAGTCATGTTCAGGTACTTCAAAGACTCCTTTCAAATTTGTTTAAATGTTTTGAGAGCTTCTTTAATACAAGAGTAACCTCTGGCAAAATTTATTAACCTTTGATTTACATTCCTCATTTGATTTGCTTTCCTCTTCTAAGTTATCAGTTTCTAATTTTGTTTTTCAATTTGAACCTTTGAAATAGAGACACAGGGCCAGCCAGGCTCTTAGCTGATGCAAACTGACTTGTGTTAGTTCTCAACATCTGAGAATCTGGCTTCTTACATCTTCTACAGATTTTCCCAAATGAGATGTTATTGTTTGCATTCTAAAACTTTATTTTCAGTTGCATTAGTAACATCTGGCATTAACTTCATCTTGCTGTGACAGGCAATTGCTAGTTCTGAATGCAGCTGCGAACAAGCACAATATTGTACACTTCAGCTGAGCTACGTTTGCTTTTAGCATGGCAAACTGTCAGCAGAGAGTCCAAAAAATGATTTAGAGTTAACGTTAATGAGGTGATGCTCGGTATTGGTTCACGGCTGTGGTCTTTTCAGGCAGTATTAGGAAGCTCCTACCTTCCCCACTTGTGTTTGCAGATCCTATAAAGCAAAACAGCCCATCCTCCCATCCTCTGAAAGTAAATGGACTAATGCAAGAAACAATGAACTAATATGAATCTGACAAATATGGAAAATCTTCTCTCTGGAGGTCTGTCTACACGAACCATTAATTCTAATGGTCTCTGCTGGTGGGAATGAATGCATGTCCCTTTAACTCAGAAAAAATGTTTTAGGGAAAAAATCAGCCAGCAACCCATCTTCTTCATAGTTCCAATTTTCGTATGTTGAGTCATATCTGCCAGCTTTAATGCCAGTATCTTTTTGTCTTAGTGGTCCTGCTGAGCTGGAAACATGTTGAGAGAGGGAACTGGGTTCTCGTCTGTTCCACGTGCCATTAGTGGAATATTTTACTAAGTGTCAGGTGTGAGGCCAAGCATTGCATCTGAACATAGGCCTTGATGGCATCACTGACCTTGTTACTCTAAGAGCATTTACACTTCATCAGAGGAGTTATTACGGAAGGGATGCAGCCTCATTCAGGCTGTGTACTGCGTTTTAGGGCTGACTTTAAAAACAGTGGTACAGGGTTGTGAAAAGCAAACTGAAAGAGGACAAAGATAAAGGAGCTGAAGAAACACGTGAAGTCAGACCACACCAGGCACTGATTGCTACTCATGAAGTGTTGCAGAAGCTTACTGGGTGACGCTGAGGTGGAGTGAAAAGTGGAATAAANGTCTGTTCCACGTGCCATTAGTGGAATATTTTACTAAGTGTCAGGTGTGAGGCCAAGCATTGCATCTGAAAATAGGCCTTGATGGCATCACTGACCTTGTTACTCTAAGAGCATTTACACTTCATCAGAGGAGTTATTACGGAAGGGATGCAGCCTCATTCAGGCTGTGTACTGCGTTTTAGGGCTGACTTTAAAAACAGTGGTACAGGGTTGTGAAAAGCAAACTGAAAGAGGACAAAGATAAAGGAGCTGAAGAAACACGTGAAGTCAGACCACACCAGGCACTGATTGCTACTCATGAAGTGTTGCAGAAGCTTACTGGATGACGCTGAGGTGGAGTGAAAGGTGGAATAAAACTAGCAAGGAGAAAGCCCAAAGAGTAGAGAAGATAATGTTTTAGGAGAGAAACTCAGAGATAGGGAACATGTACCTAATTTTGTAATGTATCCAACATAGCACTTGAGATTTCTTAAACTGAGACTTCAGATAAAAGTGATGTTGTAGTGCAGCTGAAAGCTGCAGAGCAGGAGCAAGTGCTCTGGGTGAAACACCATCACTGGAGCTGCAATATTTACCAAGGATTCAGGTTTGTGTGACATGAAATGGAGTCTGCATCTACTGTTGTGTGGTGAGTTTATCCTTAGCAATGTGGGCTAACTCTGGAGCAATGGAGCCAGGGTGACTTTTGCCACTACTCAGAGAGAGAAGAATGGGACCCATACAGCCACTCTGCAACAAGTTCAGGACTCCAGGTTTTCAACATAAAAGTTATTTTCCCTTTTGCAATTAGGAGAAGGAAGATGAGTGTCTCCTTCAAGCTGGAGGCCTGGTTTTGTTCAACAGTAGGTTTAAATTAACCTCATTATAAGCAGGAGCTTGATGGCTTTTTTAGTGCAGAGATTTGTCTGTTTAGTTAAGATGGCTTCTTCTGTTCAACTGCTGCTAATTAGCATCCATATTAACTGGTCCAGAGCTTGCAGCTGTATTCATGTAAATGATTGTTAATGGGAACTACACCCATTGAGACAACGGGTTAAATGCCAATTTAATCAGGGTGTGTTGGTTAGTTCACTGTAACCGAAGCTCTGTTCATCTGTTGAGAGAGGTAAAGGTTTGTTTCCTTTCTCACTAAATAATTTGCTAAAACTGTGATCCTGAGTATATTCAATTAAAAGAAGGCCCATCAACACTAGAGGAATCCATTAAGAAATGGGAGTAATAAAGAAATAGGAGAATAAACTTACAAATTAAGTTAGGTAAGAGCACAAATATTTAGCTGTTAAAGCCAATCTTTGGTTTTATTACAAATGTTCGAAAGCTCGTTTCTTCTAAAAGGTGCCATTTCCACAGCTCTAGAAAATGAAGTCTTTATCCACTGAGGCAATGCAGCACAGACAGCAGCACTGCAACCATGACAGCCCCTATTCTTGAATGACAAACGACACCTTGCAGATTGAACCAGGGAGCTCCGGAGTTGAAAGCAAGAGTTGCTATCACATGAGCAGGAGACATCGCCAGTAGTTTTGCCTGGCTTCGTAGTGCAGAAATGGTGACTTACGCAAGCTCTCAACCCTCCCCTCCATGAGGATAAGCCTTACCTTGGTGGTGCGGTTCCCTGGAGAGGAAGGGCAGTGCCACTGGCTGGCCGCTTTGGCTGCTGTGTTTCTATAAGGAATCCCAACAAGTGGCAGTTGGCACATGGCAACTCTCTGGTAGCATTTATCCAGCCATAGGACCGCATTCCAATAATTCTTCTCCATCTGTACGCTTCCTAGGAGTTGTATAAGTAGGAAATTGTAAGTGCATGAAGCCAAAAATATGAAAGAATACAGAACAGATGAAGTGAGAGATTTTGTCTTAAAATAAGACTTTATCTTCTGATTCTGATTTAGACTTTCTTCTCACATTCCTTATCTGCCTTCAACAAAGTCTGCAGTGGCTCTTACCAACACAAGTGTCTGTACATGCCCTCTGTCCCCATTGACCTTCAGCTGTTCTTGATGCCATTGACCATATCCTGTTCCCAGGATGTTCTTCCCCTTTAGTGACTCTAACGTTTTTTGAATCACATTTTGTGATCTTGTCACATTTTGTCACATTTGGAATCACATTTGTCACATTTTGTCACTTTTTGTCACACTTTGAATCGCATTTTGTCATCTTCTGACCCTTTCCCAGCTTTCTGTGAGGATGCCACAAAGACTTGCCCTTGATCTTCCTTTACTCCTTTTCTCCTTGTTTCTTGGTACTGTTATACACAAATACAATTTTATCTTATGTCTATGTTGATGGGTCACCGCCTTGCCTGCCTACTCCAGGCCATTTTTATTCTGTCCAAACAGTGGTCTCGGGTTATGTTTCTGACAGGTCTGACAGACATCTAGATATAAAGTCAATCCACCCCCAACGCATGGCTATTGTTAATATTTTCCATTGTTATCTCTTTTGGTGTCTTTTTGAGGGCAAAGTCAAGAAAGTGAGCTTTTTATGTATCCAGTTTTGTTGGATCTTGCAAATCCTTCTGCATAACTTCTTTTAAGGTTGTGTTCTTTTTGTAACTGTAACATAGCTAGAAGT
The DNA here is from genome assembly GCA_013398225.1 of Steatornis caripensis. NCBI lineage: Eukaryota > Metazoa > Chordata > Aves > Caprimulgiformes > Steatornithidae > Steatornis > Steatornis caripensis. The sequence goes on along the minus strand of VZSC01017638.1, from coordinate 145,362 downwards.
CTTATCCAGGCTCTTATCACCTGGCATCTCACTTACTGCAAGATTCTTTTCTCCTGCTTTCTCCTATTTAAATTATTTCAAAATTCACATGCAGAGGCATTTTCCTACCCCAGTACATTGACAATATCACCTCCTTCCTGCATTCTTCTATTAGTTCCTCTGTCTCTGTTTATACAACATAATCTTGTTTTCATTTTGAACAATCTTCTTGTCTCATCCCCACATGGCTTGTCATCTCTTGTTCGTTTTTAAATGCCATCTTCCATCTTTGATGGGCTGATGATGCCAGCTCCCTTCCTCTTGTTTTTACCTCTTCAAATCATCACCTTTCCCATGCTTACCCTCACGTTTGGAAGAAGGTCTCTGAAACAGCAACAAAGAAACTTTCAAGTCATTTTAGAAGCCTTTTTTTTCCTGTGATGCTTTACAGAAACCTTAACAAGTTGATAATGTGCCAAGGCAGATCCTTTTCATGCTGACTGATATTTCTTGTATTCCCTGGCTGTCTGTGAGCCTCAGATGTTTTCTGTTTCAAACAGGGATCTTCTTTTTGAGTCAGTTATCTCAACAGGGCCCTGGTCCATGATCTGAGGGACACTGAAATAAATTTGCTTCGCTTTAGGCACAGGCAAGGAACCATCTCAAGCCTGTGCCGCTCTGTGTTTCTCCTTTCCTCCTCCGCCCCAACCCACACTACAACTCTGTTCATTTCAGCCTCATAATACCAGTGATATAACCAAGATGAGGCCACGTGTCCCAGAAACTAGCAAGTTTGTCATCACCTAATGGTAAACAATATCTTTTGTTTCGTTACGGTTTGCCATGGTCTCTGTAGGACTCGAGTCAGGTAGAAGTAAAAAATGAGTTTTATACAACGGAGAAGAAGTCTTTGTGGCTTGATTGGTTACAGCAAAGGACTTATGAGGGACTGGTTCGTGCAGAGGTGGTTTTCACAAGTACATTCATCTACTTGCCCTCCAGGTGTGGGAGAATGGGACCTGAGCACCAGGGACATTCTGTGCAGCTTGAAAAATAAGATTCTTTTCAAAAGGTCTGTAGTTGTCTCAAGCAAGCAGAAGAGCATAAGTGTGAGGCAGATAGATGGCATGCACCTTGAAAAGTTTATTGCTGGACCTGAATACCTTTATATTCTTCATAGAAGAATATAATCAATATAAAAAACTTGTGTTTTTCTTAGGTTCAATTCAAATACTTTGTTCCCTTAGGTAGCTCTAGCCAGTGATGAATCTGTCCACGGGAATCTTGCAGCAGACCTCCATTTCATGGCAGATGCCCTCAGCTTCACGGTGTACTCAGAGCATTCGTCCAACTACATGCTGGTGGGTGTCACAGCTGAGGATGTCTCATAAAGGTGCTGATCATAGAAGGTCTGAGGCTGAATGTCAGTATGTCATATTTCTGAACAAAACAGACTTTCAGAGGGGGTTTGTTTTATAGAGGGTGTGAAAGAAGGAGGGAGGACTTGATTAGGTTGTTTGCCAAAGAAATTAGAGGAAAAGATCTCTGAAATTGATACAGGAATACAGCACATGAATTCTGACTGAAGACAGTGGGGAAGAGTCTTAAATTTTGAAAATAAAGGAAAATGCTATTAAAACTGAACTATAAGTCATCTTACTTTTTTAAAGTTAAGTCATCTTTTTTTCTAATTTCCAAAGTGACAAAGCCATTTAGGTTTTATTGACCAGTGTGTCTTGATCTGCTTGATGACATTTCCCAAGATTAATGTGTCTGTTTCTTGACAATGCGTATGCTACATGATGCATCACAATTAACCACTGCTACTTGGTATGACAAGGAGGGACACTCTTTATCTGCAACTGCATGACTTCTATCTGCATTTGAAATGGCAAGAACACAGACAAGTCCCCTATCCACCTCTCTCATCTACCTTTTTGAAGTGGAAAAAAATTGAAATTCATGCTTAAGTTCCCAGTAAGATGCAGCACATTCTGGAGAGCAAATTGGACTGGAAATATAAACAATGGAAAAACACTGACCAAACCCCACAATGTGTAAGATACAGAACACACAAGCATCTCCCATTAGTATAAATACTAGACTTTATAGCTTTTATTTATTTGTATTGGTAGAAATGTCAAATTAATATTTATAAGCTCTCTTTAGTGCATTTGCTAGAGGTTTTTGTTTGTTTTCGGTGTAAATTGTCAGACTAACACTGTTATTCAAGACTGTCAAAGTATGTTTTTTAAATTCAATAGGAGTTTCACATTTTGATCCAATTCTGCAGAGACGTACCATTGTTCTTAATTTAAAAGTATGAATGATCCATTTGTCTTTAACACGACTCTTCACATTGTGAAGCTAAACTTGTGTGCCTTTGCCTAAAGTCACTCAGTTTTTGTCATAATAACTTTACAAACATCTCGGGAACAGGCTTAGTTAGAATTTTTTTGCCGTTATAATTAAACTCCGTACCTGAACATAAAACATCAATACAGATTCAAATTTACCTACCCATTGTTTAAATAAATTTGGCACAATTTCTTAATTTTTCAGATATCACATGATGTAAGATGAATTTTGATTTTATTGATGTTTGGTTCCTCTAATGGGATTGCCAGCAGAAGCAGTGACCAGAAATAGAAGTGTCCTTGGCATATATGCCTATTTTCTCATAGTGTTTTGGATGCAGGTTCCTCCACCCGTGCTATGGAGAGCTCCAATAGCTAAGAGGTGATGGTAACTAGATATCCATGTTATTAAACTGGAATAGACATGAAACAGTGATCTAAAAATGAAATATACTTGCATATCTGTTGAAAGAGAATCCAAATTTTCAATCCATTTAGTTCTTTGTTGGAAGAGTAAAGGTAGAGTTTAAGAAAAGTTTTGAGCTTCTCTTTGTTAATTTATTTGCTTGCTTTCTTCTTTGTTTCCTCCCATATATTCCCTCCCCCACCTTGGCAATTTTATTTGCTTCTTGTCTTTGTAAGGTCCCCATTGACAGCTAATTTTCCTTTCCCCGGGGAGTATTTCAGCTGAATATTGGTATTCTGAATGTGTGTAATGTATTTGAATAATATAATGTATGTCACAATAAAAACAAAGTAAATGTCACAACTGGCATATCTTTAATAGACAGGGACATGGCATCACCACGGAAGGTACAATGAAGACTTCTGCTCTACACACATTTGTAATAAGGAAAGTTGACAGGATGTGAGAATTCCTGAAGAATGGGATGGTACATAACACAAAGGTTTTATAAAGTCTTTTACATAAATCGGTTGGTGAAGCCTATTTTAATACTCTTCAGAACTGGCCATTTTATTGCAAAAAAGAGATATCAGAGCTCAAGGAGTATGATAGAGCTGAATGAGGTGAAACGTTCTGGTATGAAAAGGGATTGAATGAATTGATATTTTTCATTTAGAAAAGAGACAAATAAGAGTGAAATGGATAAAAGGAACCAAAACCACAAGAAAGAAGTTGGATTTTTTTTCCTTTTTTAGGCATGTAAAAGGCTATTTTACATAATTAAGAACTGAAAATTGTGAAACTATGGAAGGAATTTTTTTATAATGGAAAGCGGCCACAGTAAGAACTCCAAGCAAAATAAAGCAAACAAAAAAGAGATTGCATATTTTATGCATGCATCAAAAATATCCAATGTTATGATTGAGGGAAAGGATCTGAAATTTCATGCCTCATGACTTGAGCCTGCCTCCAGCAGTTCCAAGGATGGGTACAGACTATGCCCATCAAGTTCTTATGCTTCTCCCTAACGAGTCTCTGGTCACAGTCAGATCCTGCAGGTTTGGGACTGGGCTAGCAGGTTGGTGGTCTTACCCTGTATTGTAGTCCCTGTGAATGATTAAACAAGAAATCCTTAATGTCATGTGAAGCTGCTTTAATTGAGTGCTGAAATTTATTTTCCTGTGATATAAATTAATAAAGCACACTTGAAGTGTATGTATATTATTTATTATTTTTGGCTGGGTGTCAGGATAGCCCTCTGCTGAAGATAAACAGAAACAAACAATGATAAACAGAAACAAAGTTTTAGGGTGATGAATTCACTTACTGTGCTATTTAACCAAATATTGATCTCAGAAAAGATACTCTAAACTAAATAATGAACTTATTTGATCTATATTTTCCAGTTCTGAGAAGTAGGATAAGAAAACAAGAACTTAATCAAGAACTCCTGAATTTCAGTTCCACCTCTGCCTTTTTCTGAGCAAATTGCTTAGTCTTTGGACCTGTCTCCACATGGCTTGTACTTCTGAGGCCCAGAATTGAAGACAATAATTTTAATTTAGGCATGCCCAGTGGAAATCTAAATTTAATCCACAGGTGCTTTTTAAAGGCATCATTTAAACAACTTTTATAGCTTTTTTCACAAAACCATTGGATTGTGGATGATCTGAATTCAAGGTAATGCGCTTAAAGTTTTGCAAAGCATTTAAACTCAGAACAATCAAGTTGCGACCTATTATTTATCATTAGCATACCTGGTATGCCAGGTCCAGGATTTTGTATGTGAAGTCTCTTACATGTTTCTGTGCATACTCAAAGCTAGAGATTTCATTTTTGTATTTTCTAATGGAGCTATTTCTATGTAGGGGGAATAGTAATTCCAAATCAGAACATGGATATAGCTGGCATGGACAAACATTTTAATATCTACATAGGTCTGCAATTTCTTGAATTATCATCTTGAGGTGTATTATCAGATTGTTTTATGTTTTTTTCTAGTTTCACATCAATCTAATAGTAGTGAATAAAAATTAGTGAAAAAAAAGGTGAATAAAAATACCTGCAGCAGGAAGTTCTTTCAATATTATTAAAATTATAATTTATCAAATAAGGTGTCAATATCTGGTAATATTTTTGGAAAGTCTCAGCTGATACTGTAGCACTGGCAGACAAAAGCATCTGCAACGGGAAAGTTTTCTTGAACACGTATACATGCATATGTCATGTCAGACTGAAGCGTTTCTTCCACTTGTTAAGATTTGCATCTGAGCACTGCAGGGACATTTCTAGGAACGCTTATGACAGGACAATTGAGTTTCATCATCCTTATGTTATATTCTGTTGACAGCTTTCCAATGCCATTAAAGACATCATAGAATTGATTTTCTACCTTCATGTCTGACAGCATGAGCTCTCATAATGAGCCTGAACATTTGCCGTGCTTTCAGACCTTGAATCGATATGCTCTTTCCCTGAAACAATTGCAAGCCTTATCTTTTCAAGATTTTCCTTTATCCTGAGGTCAAACTCATATAAACTTACAACTAGAATCATTTCTCCACAGCATTATCTGTGGTTACTTGTCTGTAATGAGTGCAAGTATGTTTTCTCTTCAGATGGTTTCCTGTAGCTTCAGCTATCACGTTAAGCTGCCCAGCCATAGTCAACTAACCAGTAGAAACTCACCACAGGCATTGGATGCAAATGCCTCTTCAACAACGCCATGACAGCAATTTGCTTCTTTTTAGCACATGCGGGCTTCTGTTTCTTGCAAATATGGAAGGTCTTTCCAAAGGTGACACGCAGAGCTTAGCACTGGTTTGGGTCTGTTCTCTCAGGGCTCCACAATGGCTTTGCAAATTCTTTCTGTTTGCAGTCTGCAGATTCCTCCAGAGAGATTTTTCTGATCTGATCCACTTTGTCTTCTTTTCCTTCCAAAACCTGCACTTGTGGTCTGAAATCCTGGAAATGTTCTCTCCTTTTTCTGGAGTTTGGATAAGGAATTCCTCACATTTTTTCTCCCTCCCCCCCTTCAGGTTTTGGGCTCTTATTCCCAATACAATCTGATCTCCAGAATGAGGAATTTCACAAGACCTCCAAAATGACACATTTGCCTCAACAGTATCAAATCTGTTATAAATTATTCGACTATTTCCTTTTTCCTCTGAGTTCTCATATGGAATGTATCTCTCTCAATAACTTCATTTGTGTCTAGGATCTCATGTTTGTGCTGCACATTCTGATAAATGATTTTCTCTGCCTCAGTTACAGGCTAATTTACACATCTAGTGCATCTGTGATCGAAGTAATCCAAAGAAAATCTGCCTGTGCTTATCTGTGCTTGCCAAACCCTTGCTTTAACTTTTATGTTTCCTCCCGTGTTTCTGGAGAGCTCTAGTTGCTCAGAAGATTTTACAGCTCCTTTTCTTATTCACCACTTGTCTTAGATGTAATCTTTAATTTCTGTAGCTGTACCCCCAGTGTCAGACTGTCGGGTGTGTGTGTGTGTGTGTGTGTTATAAATTTTAAAATCTGATTTAGGCTCTTAAGTACTGAATCTTAAATAAATAAAGGACGAAAGTTAATAGATGCTAGAGAAAATAGCTTCTGGAGAAGAAAAAAGGATTATGTATGGGTTTATACCACACACTAATCAGTCTGTGTCAGAGTGTTTCAGGGATGTAATTTCTAACACTGAGAAACTAAAAGGTCCAATTATCACTACAAAACCATAAAACAACAAGAATTTACTCATCTTTTTGATTTAAATTTTTATGCATGGTTTAATGCAAATGCGTTCATAGCACTAAGACTGAAGCTGTTATTCTTACAGAGAGAAAACCTTCCAGGAGAGGTTAATAGCAGAGAGCAGACATACTGGGAATTTTCAGGAAGGAAAGTTTTTTTCTTGTAGAAAATACTAATCAGACAGGATCCAGACGAGCCAGGTGCTTGTATGGGATCTGGCCTTAACTCTTTGCAGTTCAAGCAGCACCTACCTGTGCACTTATCCCCTTCTTCATCTTCCATTTAATGGTGTGCTGGGCAACAGCCGGTACCCGGCAGGTTTCTGGTTTCCCTGTGTCACTGGCCTGGTTACCTGGCAAGCAGCTCGTCTGCTATATGGTGCCTACCATTCGGCCAAAGAAGCATCAGGGGACATCAGGGAATTGCGCATCCCATCTGTAGGACAGCAGAGAAAGCAAAAATTGCATTTTGATCCTTTACATTTTGATTTTCTCCTACTCTCAGCATTATTCTGGCAGTCAGATTTTTGGTGCCATTTGTGGCGAGAAAACATTACATGTGATGATGGATCTCCATTTTCCAGACAGCTAAGTCTGTGATTGGCTCTTGGAGGCTATATTTGTGGTCTGTCTTTGGGAAAATATTTTGGAAACATCTGTAAAACTTCAAATGTCTGTTTTTTGGCTCATTAAAGATGCATGCATTCGCCAAACTAAACTGAAAAAAACCTCAAACAGCTTAGGACTCATAATTAAGAGATGTGTTTGCAAAAAAAGCAAAAAAATATTTGCCTCTATTGCTTCCCCAAAAGATTAATGTGATTTTGGCAAGAATGAGAGCTTTTTCACAGGTATTTCTTTAAAAAACAGTATCATGTGAGGTTGAATTATTTTGAATACTTCCATTACATGGCAGAGTGCTATTTGAGTTATGGACAGTCACTGACAGGGCGTTTAGAAAAAGCTGCTACAGAAAAATCTCTTTTTAAACAGGAACTGATGGTAACTTTCAGGCCATAGGTTCTAATAAATGAACAGTGTATGTGAAAGTTCATGAACTGTTAATAATATCTTGTACATAAACTTTGCTATTATTCAGCTGAGCTTGTTTCCAATGCTGTCAGTTTATATTTAATGAAGATTTTTGACAGCTTGTCTTTTAGATCACCTTATTCTAGGAGAAGCTTATTTATAATGAACATGATCTGAAATATTAAAGGCATGATAAGACCAGGAGTTTTGGAAATTCTGAATCAAGTCTTAAATAATGACTAAGGAAGGAAATGAAGTATTACAGCATGCTACTTTCTTTTTTTTTTTTTAAATAAAGGCTTTTTCCCAGTCCTGGACAGGTCAGTAAAAGGCCATGTTCTTTGCCTGTTCTGTGCAGGATCAAGGTAGCCATGAATTAAATGTAGATCTGCAGTATGAACACCAAGGAGAGAGAAGTGACCACTCATCCCCTCAGTTGACTCTATGTGGTTTTTGTCAGTGCTTGATTTAATTTTGTCTTAGCTCCATTCAAAAAGTTTCTTGGCTTTACGTGGGTGCTGCTGTAGCAGGGACAATTCAAGTACAGTTTGGAAAAGCAGAATCTAGTGTTAATCGAATAATTGCCATTCCCACACTCAGTAACAACCTCTTCCTGTCCAATTTCCTTCAATCCATTGTGCATGATCAATTTTTTCACTCTGGCTCCTCTATAGATGAATTCTTCCATGCTGAATATATATAGCAATAAGAAGACTATTTACTTTTATTTTTAATCTAAGTAGAACAGCTTTGCAGCCCTTTCACAAGTGGCGGGGTTAGCTGCATCCCTTATGCATACAAATGCAGTTCTGTGTGCCTAAGTTCTATGTGCAGTTCTGTTATGCCTAAGGGCGTAACACAAAGGTTCTCCATGCTTTTACCCTGATATCACTGCCTTATCAATATAGATTCCCAATAGGATGGGTTACCTTAGAGTGAAACAAGATTCTGACCAAAGCACAAAACAAGATTTACTTACCTATTTCTATAAGTCTAAGCATCACAAGTGCTTTGCATGAATCCTGAATATAGTTTGAGGGAGCTCCCATAATCTTAAAATTTATGTCTAAAGCGATAGCTTAGTTTTCTCCAGCAAGTAGAAAACTTCTTAAGGGTTTTGCTTCATAAAAATTAGTTCAGGCTGATAATATTGCTCACGTGAACAAATATCTGTTATAACTGAGCCCTAAGATAATATCATGTTAATCAAATGCAAAAATTTCTGTTATTCATGTTATTTATTATGTCTGTCTCTTGCAGTGTAGTTCACAAATATACCGTGAAAGTGAGAGGCCCAGGTTGTGTTATGATTTTCTTGGAATATGACCCACCCCCATCCTTTCATCAGATTTAAATTTCTCGCCATTAAGGACAGGAAGCTATTCCCTTCTCTGAGCAGGATAAATCCATCACTTCATTAATCATTCAGCAACCTGAGCTCGGCAGTGGCTGTGGGCAGGCTGCTCTGTGTCAGACCATTCCCCCGCTGCCCTTGACTGTTTCACCAGCAATATAACCCTGCTAATATTTGTAGATGGCTGAAGCAGTTTCTTACAAGCATAAAATGTCCCATTCTTGGTCTTAATGGAGCAATATCTCCAGTTTGGCCTCTCTGTCAGAATTTCTCAGGGCTCTGGCCTGTGCAGGCAGGGATAGCTGGTGTAGATGAAATGGTCGCAGCCCGCAGGCATGTCCCTCTAGCTCTTGCCCAGAGGTTTGTAGCTTCTAATGAACATCCACAGGGCAGCAGGACAGGATCTGTTCCTCGTGGGCAAGCAAAAGGAGTTGGCAGCTCCTTCAACTTCTCTGTGTAGTTCTTTCCAGGGTCCTACCAGAAAGGTGTGGGGTTTTCTGCTGGACCTTGTATGCATGGTCTTCAGGCTCGGAAACGTCAGTCAAGGCTCCTGAGCAGCCATCGGGGTTTTGCTGATTGAGCAGTCGAGCTTGTTCCTATGACTTAATGACTTGACGTTTGCCTTACCAGCATCAGCTTTCAGAGGAGCTTTTTTTTGGGAAACAAACCGCTGAGAGTAGTAGTCCAACATAACGCACTGCTTTCCATAATGTCCATTAGGTATCCCCACATGCTGGCGGCTCCTGGGTACTTTAATTACATCTTCTCAATTAACAGTGGCGCGCTCTGCATGCGTTCATTGAATGGAGTCCCAGATTTCCATATTGAACGCAACACTGTAGCACTTTTACTTCATGCAAGAGATTCTCATTACTCGGAAGAACTTGTACACTTGCAGACCACTATTTGTCTGTAGCTGCGTCTGAACCTTAATTAACGTTGCGTTTGTAAGCAGACAATATATACAAAGTGGTGATTCTGAGCCCATAACCACCTGGCGTGTTCTTTCCTACCACTGTGCAGCTACCCTGTTTGCAATGCAGAACAGTAAGAGAAATTATAAGTAAATTAAATATACAGGCATAATGCCATCTTTCAGCTTTGTTGTTTGCAGCCAAAGCCACTGCTGGATCCCTTGTTAGAGCACTAAGTTTTCTCCAGTTGTCTAACTTGTTCTGTCTTGGGTTTGTAAATATGTCTATGGATTATTTGCTGCCTGAATCATTGTCTTGCAATTTGACAGAGTCTCACAGGTAGAAGTCAGCTTCTGACAACACCAAGGACAAGTTTTTCTGTGCATGGGTGGGCGGTAATGGGAATAATCTCAATGTCCTTTCCTCCCCTCCTCATTTTTCTGATCACTTGACCTTTAACATTACCGTGTTGACTAGCACCTGCAGACCTCCTAGCAACATCACATCTGCACTCTTCTAGCCTACCTCACCTTTAAAAGGCTGGTTTCTTGTGGCAAGCACCATATTTATTAGTTATGATAGACCTTCAAGTTAAAATGACAATTCACCACATTGTAAACAGGTGAATTAAATCTAGACTAGGTCCCATTACTAAACCTTGCCTACATAATCTTCCATTCATTTATCTGCAGAGTACGCATTTGAGACATCCCCTTTTTGAGGCACTGCAGCACAAAAATAACTTAAGTGTCTACCCTGGGTTTTTTGCAGAGTTCATTATGCCAGAAACTGCCTCCGCTTTGGTAGGGCTCACATATTAGCCCAGTAAGACCTTGTAAAGTGCCTGTGCATGCAAGGAGGTTTGAGCATGCCTAACAAAACCTGCAAGACTAACAGCCCATGAGGCAACAGCCTCTTTCATTGCCAGTTGATCATGGTACATTTAACCTTTCTTCTCTCAAGACGGTAAGTGAGAGCATTCACCCAGGCAAGAAGAGGTGAAATAAAAGTTAAAGCTTAAGCAAGTTCAGACATGAATTCCTATCACTGTGGAGAGGCTCTTAACTCCCAGGCTACAGACAGTTTCGGAAGGAGACAATTTTGTAGGGAACTGCTGGAAAGACTTCACCAATGCATCTAGTAACAGAGAGTGTTGAGGTCTTGTGCCTCGCAGGAACTTCTACACTCTGCGTCAGCTCCCAAAGGATATACTTACTGTTAGTACAGCAGTCAAGGGCAGTTACTGTGTCCTCCACCCCTCTGAATGGTCTTTCAAGGCATGAAGGGCACTCAGCATTGCAGAAGTAACCATTGAACTCCAAACTTGACTGCATAGAGCTAGGGCTCTCTTAGCAGAGGAGTGTCTGTATGTTTCTCCACAGAGCTTTGTGTGTATTTTNCTGAATGGTCTTTCAAGGCATGAAGGGCACTCAGCATTGCAGAAGTAACCATTGAACTCCAAACTTGACTGCATAGAGCTAGGGCTCTCTTAGCAGAGGAGTGTCTGTATGTTTCTCCACAGAGTTTTGTGTGTATTTTACACCCCTTGCCCAATCCTCCCTCTATACTTCTGGGAGATGCTTGGTGCTGTAGGTAGAGAAGATCTACCTGTGCAAGTGTCAACAAAGGAGACAAAAATCCGGTGTTACATTTAAAATTTGTAAACTACACATAGTGAATGTGAAGCTGCTATCTGGAGAAAGGTTTGCAAGTCCTCGTTATGTTTGTCTGCCTTCAGAGAACTTTTCAATAATTTATTATTTCAGATAATTAGTATTAATTAATTCTCTTCTTACTCCCAAGATATAATTTGAAATCTTTTCTCTTCATTTAAAAAAATGAAGTTCACTTCCTGACATGATTTTAAATAATGGATTGAATTGTACTTTCTGACATGATTTATCATTCCAAGAACTGATAGAGTATCATTATCTTGTTAGAACAATGCCTGGCCTTTTCTTACAGCAAGCGTAGCAAAAGGAATATAATAAGATCGCTTAGCCTATCATGTTTGATTTCATCAAACAAAATAGTAACAGATTGATCTTCACAACCTTAACATGCACTAAACAAGTACTTATAACACATTGAGTGAATTACCAAGGGCAATAGGGTGAGTTACTAGCGGAATCATTGTTAAGGACCTGTTTCCCTGATAGCTGTCTGCTTTGGGTTTTTAGGGACGAAAAAGTATTTTTTGCATCAATATTTGCATTGTGCTATAAACAATACTCAAGGAAAGTGCATTGTCTTCCAGGTTTTATGAGTGTTCTTCATGTTCTGCTTCACAATTTAAGATTGTTTTAATCGCAAAAAGAAGTAGCAGCAGGCTTTGGTAGGTGTGCATGCACTCTTTCCCTACTATGCTCAGACTCCATCTGTGACTTCAGATCATTCATTCAGAAGTTGCCTGCAAAAACTGTTTTGAAATAAAACTTGCAGAATTAATTTTGTTCAACCATCTTTACTGAGAATTTAATGTTTTCAAAAGGCTGATTAACAAGGCATGTTCTTTAAAAGCTAATTCTGTATTACTGCAGAACTATGGAAAGAGAAAACCTACAACACCAAAATTGCTCCTAGATCTTTATCTACTAACAGAGAAAAAAAAAAAAGAAAGAAAAATTATGCAAATACAACCACCAGACCTTCGCCCAAGAAGAAGTTCTGACTGCGAGGAAAGAAGTGTCACCAAAATTCCTGGAGTCCACTCATGTTTTCAGTATTGCCTTCTTACACGAAGGATGCTTAGATGGGGTGTAGTTCCAGGCTAGGACACCTGCCTTTGGATGTTAACACATCCACTGTCTCAGCTCCCATTGTCATGAACAGAGGTTGAGTCAACCCAGCTGGTGGAGCAACTGAGCCGACTGTGTTCTCAGAGACAGATGGTTCACCCTCTACCCTCCGTGTAAGTCAAGAGTCTCATGTTATCTTAGATGCCTGCCCAACCTTCATCTGCATCTGCAGAAAGGCCCAGTTCTCTATAAGCCCAGTGCTGTATCTGCCGGCCCACTGGCTTTAACACATATGAGTGCAAACCAATCTCTGCTGCTCCAGCTGTCGGCATCCATGATACCCAACCCAGCCTTTACAGCAGATACGACAAACTTACTTTATCTCCAGAACACATCTCAATTCATAGAAAGGCTTGATAGAAATCTCTAAAGTTTGTGACCTATATTTAATTCTCCATCTGTTTTAATGTCAGGAGGTTGACAATGTTAGCCTTGTCTGTCCCCTCCAAAGCCGGCTTGATTTGGCATTTCTATGTCTAAGACGGTTGCTCTGAGCTCCTGCTATGCCTTAAGTTAAGATGAGATCTTTCTCTGTCAGCAGCCCACCATTACATGGAGCTGTGCTGATTTTTTTCTTTGTTTTCTGAGATAAGACACTGGGGCATATGACATGCTAATTCAAGGGCTGTGGGTCACTTGTTTCATTAGCATTTATATAATGCCTTTTAATTAGCATATCTCTTTCTGCTTCCTTGGGCTTTGCTGTCAGACGTTTCTAAAGATGCTGCAGTTAAACTTTACGAATGATTTCCCTTGAAAAATTATATTTTGTTAATAAGCACAGTACTATGCTCATAACACTAATCTCCCTATGATAAAGATCAAACCTGGTATATAAAATGGTGAATTCAGGAACATAATTTTTTGTAAAACATTTCTTCCTGCTACCCTGGTGCCTACTGTAGGCTTTAGAGCCCTCTCCAGGAGATGTCACAGAATTACTTCCCTGGAAGAGTCAGTGAAAAAAAATATGCAAAATTGTTTTGTCCCTGCCCATATCAGGGCGGCTGGACGATCTTTAAAGGTTCTTTCCAACCCAAACTGTTCCATGATTCTATGGTTCATGAATAAATACGTAAGTTCATACTGAGTGAAAATCTAAATTACTGAAGTTAAAAAGAACTTGGACTGAGTCCGTAAACCAATTAATTACATGAAAATGAAGATAAGGAGAACAGTAAAGATATTCTAGACCTACAAGGACTTATGTAAGGGGTACAAGATTTTCTTCTTCCGATGGAGACCAGCAAATGTCAATGGATTTACATGAAGTCTTTTAGCTGTTGCTAAACCCATGAAAACATAAAGTGAAACAAATTCAAGCATGACCAATGAAATCTTTTGATGTTCCTGGGAACCTGCAATACAAGGTTAGACCAATTAGTGCAATGACTGTAAATGTTAAGTGTAGACAACCAAAGTCACAGTCACTCCAGTGAGAGGGTTCATTTAATGTATAATTTATTATATCAGAGTAGCAATCTTAAAGATTGCACTAGACATTGTGGCAGATATGTTCAAGGGTCATGAGCCAGAGTTTACAAAAGTACAACCTGTAATAATTTAAACTTGAATAGAAACATTCATCCAAAGTGTTTAACGAACATTAATTAATTAAGCTGCGTAACACCCCACTGTGAGCCTATGGGTAAGTCAAAGCATTCGTATCTCAATTTTACAGAAGGTTAAGTTGATGTGCAGGAAGATTGATTTGCCTGAGGTCACACAGCAAGCCAGTGGAAAAACTACAAATAGAATCTGCAGACTGAAGTTCTCATTTCCCTGTTTTTACCACTTACAAGACACTTCTCACTAGCAAAATGAAGGGGAAGAAAGAGGCAGCTTAAGTGAGACTTGGAATCTAGTTAACTGAGTTTTCTACATGTGTTCTTGCTTTTTCTGCAGCTTAGGCACATATCAAAGATATGGGTTGTTTTTAAATTATTTGGAAAGCTATTCCTTCTCCATTTATCTTTTGCATGCTTTAAGTGCAAACATTGAAATACTTGATGTCTTCAGAGTTAAATATAGCTGGGCAGTAAGAGCAACCTTCTTGAACTTCAGGCATGTAACTTTACACGGTCAATCTCTGTGCCCTACAGCTCATGTGATGCTCTGTGTTTGCCCACTGCATGGATGTGGTTCTTCAATGTGCTCATTGCCCGTGCTTAGCCTGGCTCATGGACAGGCAATCAGCTGCACCAGGAGTGCGGGTGGGAGATGAAGATGGAGACTGCAGCCCCATAGTTGCATACGTTTGCCTTTGCAAAGCACCTCACCAAAAACGAGGATGGAGTTGCAGCTTAGTGCTTCTCATGTTACCTGATGAGCATATGATACCAGGCACTAGAGAAACGGGGGTTGTGTACTTTGGTATCAGAATAAAGTTGGTTAGTGAGTACAGAGGGCGATGTCCCACTAAAAAGCAGGGCCTTGGGCTGAGAAGATATGTACTGTTCCCTAAAAGGAGATTGTGAGGTGTTTGTGGTGAAAGGGTAAGGGAGATGCAGAGGGGAAGATGTTCCTAAGTGAGACCTTGAAGTGGAGAGATTAAAGGAGGTAAAGAGTTGCTCTGGAAGGTGAAAGAACTGGGAAGGAAGGTTGTATTTTAATGCTTTGTCTTAGCTTTATATTTAAAGTGGTGTTCAGAAGGGGTTGAGTATGAAGATGCTTCTTTGTAGGGTGAAGAAAAATGCCAGGAAGCAATTGTTATTAATTCCTTATAGAGTGTCATGGGGTTTTCCTAAAAATGCTCTTACACTGCCTTGGGAAAGTGTGTCTGATTTGGATTTCTTGCTCTTGCGGTTCCTGATGGACCACGCCCTGAAGCCTTACGCAGGAATAAACCAATTTACCTTTACTGCATTTTTCAGGTATGGCTCACGAGCATTTCCTTAAGGTAAGGGCTGGGTATCTGAGATTCCGACACCACTCAGTGACAGACTTGGTGGGGTGAAAGGGAAAATGCTGGGAAAGGCATGAGGCTCACGTGTGACATTTCTTGTGCTTGGAGGTCACATCCGTTCCTCATGACATACTATGTGATCAGCCTATTCTCAGCACAGACGGCATCAATTACACAAGTGTCTTTACCTTGGAAGCAGCTGAGAATAATGTAGTACACTCTGAAGTACAAGCCCTGTGCAGGTATCTGCTCCAAGATGACAAGTTCTGCATGGTCTGGAGTTCCAACTTAGTTTGGGGAAAGGACAAATTAAGTTGTTAACACTCCATGGTAAATGGGAAGGCGGAAAGTCAAGAGGCTGATGCAGATGTTCCTGTGCTGAGTTTATCAGGTGTGGTGTAACAGCAAAGTTGTAATTCGCCATGTGACTACAAATATTGGAAAGTAAAATATGCAAATACATTTTGAAAGATCCTTGGAATATAAATGGTGAACAATGTTCATTAGATAAGCTGCTCCCTTCCCGGTCTTCTCTCCTTGAAGGGCAGCTAGGGCACTGTGTCAGGTAGGCTGGAGGGATGTCCTTGCCATGCAGTTTTGAGGGCCTTTGCAACATCAGCTATATTTTAAACTGCTTAATGCGAAAGAGCCTCTCAGGTTCCTGCCAAGCTATTGGTACCTCATTCCTACATCGGAGCCGTGGTGGTCTTCATGCTGGTACTGCATTGCTGTGTGTCTGAATGCTCTCCTGTAAGGACAAACTCATCTCTTTGTTCTGGCAATGGCTATGTCTGATTAGAAGAGACATATATTCACACACACACACTCTCTCTCTCTCCCCCCATATTCCCTTTCTCTTTTCCTGTTCAGAAGGTGATGCTTTTGTTCTTTTTAAAAGCAGGTTGAATTTCAGCAGAAAATATTATGAATTTAGGGAGGGATTACAGTCAGTGAGTTGAACTTGTGAACAGCTACGATTAATCCTAAAGTAACTTAATCACTCTGTTCCTGACTGCCCTCAGGATTTCTGTGCTTGCCTTAAGGCTGCTTCAGCTCTTCCTGGAGGAACTGCTGGCACGTGGCGTGTGAAGGCACTGGCCAGTGTTATCAACCTGGGCTGGCACCTGAAGGCTGCAGATCTGGTCAAATGCCATAACTTGACCCCTTTGCCTTCTGCACAGCCCCAGCTGCTTGTGCTGCGTTGTGCGTTGGAGCAAATCACCTGAGGGAGCAAGGTGGGGAGGCAGATCTTTCTGCTTTGTAAAGTTTCAGCAGAGTGGGTGCTCCTGGGTGATACCTGACGGGGTGGTCCCTGGCTGGGCTGCTGAGTACTGCAGCTACCCCAAAGCCTGTAGGTCCCAAGACATCAGCTCTAAGCACTCGATCTTCCATTTACCCTACCTACTCCCAACCTATTTATGTGTAGCTGCAGTGGAAAAGCCTGTATAAAACTAATCTGACTTAGAAGGGATTACAGAAAGATGCATCTTTTTCTGGTTCTGGTCTGGTATACAGTATTTCCTTCCATATTCTGCGGGAAATCGTCTTTGCAGCTGGTTCCTTTCCAAGATTAAAAAAGAAGAGCTGAGGAATTATATAATTGATTTTTTTTCCTATTACTCTTGCCTCAAAGTTGAAAATATACCTGCAGTTTTGATATCATATTTTACAGTCAAATTCTGACAATTTTTCCTAATTATACCTATTTAAAGAAATCAGCTCGAGCACTAGAGCAACAAACAAAAAGACACAATAAACAAATGATATAATTGAACAATTTTCCGCTATTGAAATCTCTATTACAATTGTTTAAGTGCATGTTGGAACCATTGAGATGAAAGTCTGTTCATAACTTCTGTGACCCACAGTGGGGCTGCATGATCCTCCGACAGGATCAGAAATGCACAGTAATAACTGTTAACTGCTGCACAGAAACAAGGGAAAAACTCTCCAGCAATGGCTTTGCATCTAACTCTCTGCACAATGAATAAAGCCTCTTCCCGAAGGTATACATTATTGTTGTCCATAAATAACTTCCAGAGTCTCTGACTGCTACATGCAGAGCGATTCACAGTGCTGAAAAATGCTGAAGGTTTGTGTTTAAGCTGATAGGAGAAGAACTTGATACAAACCATCATTTTTCAAAGGAAACTTATTTTATGAAAGGTCTATTCTGAAGCACAGGAAACCTTGCCTTGGCCTCTTAGTGCTTCCTTAGCTGTCACTTTTGAACACTTAGTAAAATTAACAGGACTTTCTGTTTACATAGATTTCTATCAGAAAAAATCCTGGAACAGGTTCAATTGTATGCCTGGTTGTCCGGAGGTGCAAAGCAGGCAGCTCGTGATCCTGCTCCGATTCTCACAGATTGGGCATTGATGTGCAGCATCATGGCTAGCATGTTTAAAACGAAGCCTCACCACAGGATTTGAGGTTTGCTGCTCTGCTCTTCTGCAGCTTAAGCTACAGAAACAGAATAAGCAGAACTGAGTGTAACATTTACTAATTTAATCTACTGTGCCCACTTGCAACTGTGTTTCTGTGCATTATTGAACTTGTCTCACAGTTTCTTTTCTTGTTGCATTGAAAATACAATTAACAACCATGGATGTCAAGCATAACATATTGCTAATGGTGAAGGCTCAAATCCAGACTGCGATGCTTATTTATGAGTAAGAGGTTAGAATATATAGGCCAAACTGTAGTAATACACTCAATTGCAGCTCTGAACAGGCTTAAATCCTGACTATTGTCTGACTTGGAGCTTTCTAGTTTTCACTTGTTAACATAAACATCCCTTACGTATAGAAGGCTGCAGCAATTATATTCTTCTCTGTGCACAGCAATCTGTGTTGCATATTTTACTCTCCCTTTATTTTGGACAGCTGCCTTTGAGGCAGATAGTCCTAGCTGAGAAGTTTGGGAGAGCTCTGACTGTATTTTGGGTATATTCATAGAATCATAGAATGGTTTGGGTTGAAAGAGACCTTAAAGATTATCATAGAATCATAGAATCATAGAATCATAGAATGGTAGGGGTTGGAAGGGACCTCTAGAGATCATCTAGTCCAAGCCCCCTGCTAAAGCAGGTTAACCTAGAGCAGGTTGCACAGGAATGCGTCCAGGCGGGTTTTGAATATCTCCAGAGAAGGAGACTCCACAACCTCCCTGGGCAGCCTGTGCCAGGGCTCTGGCACCCTCACAGTAAAGAAGTTCCTCCTCATGTTCAGGTGGAACTTCCTGTGTTCCAGTTTGTGCCCATTGCCCCTTGTCCTGTCGCTGGGCACCACTGAGAAGAGTCTGACCCCATCCTCTTGACATC
>VZSC01017638.1:113458-126433 GCA_013398225.1 Steatornis caripensis | reverse complement strand
TTCTCTTCTCCAGGCTGAGCAACCCCAACTCTCTCAGCCTGTCTTCATAGCAGAGGTACTCCAGCCCCCTGATCATCTTCATGGCCCTCCTCTGGACTTGCTCCAGAAGGTCCATGTCCCTTTTATGTCGGGGGCCTCAGAGCTGAATGTGGTACTGCAAGTGAGAATTACAAAAAAACGGTCATGATACTATAGCACAGAAAAGCCAGAAGTATTCAAAACCATATTTTTTTCATACATCTAAATAACTATTGCAAAGGTCATTAATTACTAACTGTTTAGATATTTATTACAGCACATAGAGTGTTTCAGAGCTTTTTTGATTAAAAGATACCTTTTTTTTTTTTTCAGGTATGTACCTGCTTAGTAATGGTTCTTGTCTCAAAGAGCTTGTAATCTAGATGTGCCAAGGATCATAGGATCATTGGATAATTCAGTTTGGAAGGGACCTCAAAAAGTTATCTAGGCCAAATAGAAGGGATTTGCCAAAGCTCAAGAATCAAGACAGGTTAATAACAGAAATCATATTTCTTGCTGCCTACTTTTGTACATGTTCTACTGGAGTGTGCTGCTTTTAATAGATTTAGGAACATTTATCAACTGTAGGCATTTGGCAGAAGACCGCTTCCCTGGCTTGCACTGCACCGTTTCACTGCCTGTGCGGTAACTCTTGCTGTTGGGTTGGCATCTATGTTTCTTGTGCATCAAAATCTTATGTTTGAAAACCTTGCCACAGGGCTCCTAAATTTAATTTTGACTTGACATATCTTGATGTTACCCCTGCCAATTGCAAAAAATAAGCCTTGAGCTTTTCCTTTATTGTTGAATCTCACACCACCTTTATTAGTACAGACCCAAGGCAAATACGTGTGGAGCCCTGGGGGTGAAATACAGATGAAATGGGAAAGGCATTTTTGACTGCTGCTGCACTGAGGGATGCTAATGGGGGCAGGTTTGAGCTCACCATGACCATAAAGCTATGTACCAGCTTGATAACTGGAGGTCTGCCATTTCGCAAATAGGGTTGGTGCCGTAGTCCTGCTTTAGTTGAAAACTCACCCAGTTTCAAGTTAAGTTTTTTTCTTCTCTTGCTTTTTATTTTCTATCTCTTATAATGACTATTTTACTCAATATGGAAACATTTTGCTTGAAACAAAACACAGAACATAGTTGCATTTGGTGAAGTATGTTATTTAACCTCTCTTTGGACTGCTTCCATGGGCAGAGCCTCTAAAGCCCTTTACTGGCAGGCTGGTATGATCTCTGATCACTTCCCTGCTACTTCTACTCCATGAATCAGTTTTCTTTCTTGAAAGCATCGTGTGCAATCTTTCTTACTCCTACCTAATAACTCAGACCAGATGGCTGAAGATGACCCAGCATAATCTACTCCCCAGGACATAAATGATGCTATTTAGACGTACGCTGTAATGTTCCCTTAGTTAAAGAGGACTTGCAGCAAGAGCCTGTAACAATTGACTTTATTTTGATTCGCAGTGTTCTGCCAGACAGTAGCCATTTGTGCTGGGTTACACAACATTAAAAGGTACATATCAGACGCTATCCTACACATAGACCAAAAGACTGCCCCAAATTTCCCGGAAAGGAAACAGCTTGTGTTTGCATGTTGCCTTAGACCCCCATTCCACCTTGTCCCTGAATGCCCTGGAAAAACAGATGGGAGCTATACCGCAAAGCAAGTGGGGGCACTGGCACAGCATAGGAAAAATGAATTCCATGGCTAAGGACCTCTAGAAGGAGGAGAAAAATCAACCCTTTTCTTTTTATCCTAAAGAATATTAGTTCTAATTCCCAGTTTGGGTGTACAGTAATACGATGCTCAGAGAATTCATTTCTCGGATAATGGGATTCTCATTGTTGATGATGTTACAGTTAATTGCAAAAATGTACAGCTATCTGCAGAAGCAACAGACAATTACTGCAGATACCAGAATACTGGTGCCATTTCTAAATGGTCTCAAGACATCATCTGCATAGAGTGAAGAAGGGTACCAGCAAGATGCATATGAGAAGGGAATCCTCTCTCATTGCTAAGCACATATGAAGGAAACAGCTTTTGGAACAGCCGGCAGGATAGCGTACTTCCTTCCTGGAGGTCAAAACATGCTGTGGTGGGTAGGTGTCTGCAAGTTCAGTGGACTTTGGATAAGGTTTGGCACATGGAATAGTTTGCACTGTTCTCTTACAAGTGGCCGCAGGTACCACAAATTCACTGGGGACGCAGCATTTGCTGACACATGCAGTACAACTTCAGGCTAAGCAATGTACAAGATTATCCTCTTAAGCTTAATTGTTTGTGTTTTATAAAATATAGATTGTATCAGAAAGCCTGGCATCATCTTGTTTGTTACTGGAATAAGGACTCGGTTTATTTTTTTAAATGCAAAAGTAGTACAAGAGATTTTTCTCTCCACTCCTGCTCTGGTTTCCTTTATGCTCCTTGTCTTCTGAATCCTGAGTTCGGTACCCTGCAAATGTAACCTAACTGTACAGCTGCATTGTAAACCTGTACCAGCTCAAGTTGTGCCTCTGCTTCTTGCACCTTATTACCTTTGAAAACCCATCTTTTGGTATTCTCACTTCCTAACCTTTTGCATCCATTAGGTATGTGCAGCTACAGGTGAGCTGGTGTTAAGGAGATATATTGGGGTAATCCCAGCTGCTTGGTGTACTGGAATGCATGTGCCTTGATGGTTAAATTTCTGAATGTGCCTGAAAGTACTGAGATGCATATGGTACCTGCCAATGCTTCTCTGTGTAGGTGAAAATCATACAAATGCCAAAGATATCTCATACACCTCATCCAGCCTTGGGGCTACCAGCTGAATTATGATGATTTACACAGCTGAAGCTGGGTCAGTAGTAGAGAGGGCACCAAGATATATAAATAGGAGCAAATCCTGACCACCTTTCCCTTCTGACTTTGAATCACACCAGCGAGTACCTTGAATAAAGGAGAAAGCTTGTAGGAACGAGAGGCTCCTGTCTCATTCCTGGCACACTGGGGAATTGTTCCAGATTTGCTCGTGCAGCTGCATCTACCCTTCCCTGCAAAGAGGACTTTTTAAAATAGAGTAACGCTGTCCCAAATCCACCCGTGATTCCGAAGCCACTGTAAGTGGGTTATTGATCACAAAGGGATGGACACACCTGGTGTGCTCGTTTGTGGGCTTTCACAGTTCAGCCCTGCCGGTTTGCTTCTCTGAGGCTTCGTGCAATTTTCTCAGCCAACAGTATATGGTTCTTAATGTTTGTTTTGCTTTGAAATGAAAGGAAGTATGAAAGTGTATGTTATTATTATTATTCTCTTCCTTTAATCTTTGCTCAAAAGTCAGTCCTCTCAGACCTTTAATCATCTGTCTTTGTCTGAATTCCCTTCAATTTACTTCTATCTTTCTGGTGCTGAAGTGCTTAGAGATGAATGAGGAATTGTATTGCTTTATCTTATTTTTCCTCATTAGAATGCTGGCGAAAGCCCATGGTCACAGAAGACAGAAAGTAGTTTAGGCTATTCAACATTTTTGCCTTTTCATGTTATTTAACCCCTTTGCTATGAGAGTTGTGAAGTGTTCCTATAATGAATGGATAGTGTGATGAATATAAATTGGAACAGAAATTGTACTGCAATAATGGTGGCAGGGCTGCAGCACCAATCACTCAAAAGTCAGGAAATGACAGAGTTTAGGCCGCCTGTTCAGCTTTGCCTGATCACATGTTTTTCTTTCTATGTAGCTGCTGTCTGAAAGAAAGGTCGCTATTCCATGTGAATACGACATTGTGTTTTCTCCAGTTCTTATTCTTTGTCGAAATAATTTTTATTTAAATTTTCTTTAAAATAAAAAATAGGTAACAGTGAGCACAACTCTAATTTGACTCTAAGTAATTAATGTATTTTTTAAAATGGTAGTAAAGAAAACAAGAATTAGCACTGAGAAGTGGATCCAGCTTTAGCAAGAGAAAGTGCTCCTTGGCACACCTGTTAACCCTGGACCCTGCTCACTCTTGCACAGGTCTGTAAGAGAGGAGAGGGGGTTATTTGCAATTTGCCGGCAGAGCACAGACACAGTGATTTACGGTCTACTTGCCCATGGGCATTTGTAAAGTGAAACAGATGTGTTCTCTACCATGCTGGTGTAGAGAAAAATTGTTTTCCCACTTCTCCAGTGATGCAATTATCCAAAATAAAATACATCATGGCATCTTTAGGATTGCTTCATATTCGAATATATATAATTTCTTGTATGCAATTTGTCTTTATACAGCAAGACTGACAAAACTTATGAGCTAGGCTAAAGGAAGAGCAAGTGGAGTTTATTAAATAAAGTGAATAATCTCTTAAGAAGTAAATGAACAAATTTGATTGGACTGAAAATCCGGTGAGATTCACAGACACTTTAAACAAATGTGAATTCATTGCTTAACAAAATGTTTGAAGTGGTACAGAGATCCAAAGAGTTAGTCTGGAGAGGTGTTTTGTGCTCACGGAGTTCATCAATCGTAATATTGCCATTTCTAAATGAAATCTGAACTTGTTTTCATGGAAGGGAGGGAATGTAGTGCCAAGAAATACTCAATACAAATTTCATTTGTGTAAGATTTTAGTCTCCTTGTTGAATTATCTTCCTGTAAGCCCATACTAGGAAACAGACTGTATTTTGGTCATTTTACATCACAATTATCATGCTCTTACAACTACTTGACCTTGGCTCCAAGCTTGATTCTACAGCTGCTTGATCCCATCACCTTCTTTATACCTCTTTTCCCATCCTCAGTAGTATTCAGCCGTTTTCCTCTCCTAGTATGATTTGCACCTCTCATCTAATGGAGATAACTTGATAGAGCAAGTTTTCCTCAGAGCAAATTACGGGTCCTATTCTCTGCTAACCTTGATTGACTGCAAGTTGCTGGCTGCCCTTGTTCCATAGAAACAGCAATTTTAGCTTATGGAATAACAAAGCAACCAACTAAGTGAATCCTGTGTGCTTTCTTCTGTAACGGCACAAGTGCACTGAAATGCTCTTCTCTGCACATCAGTGATCATTGTTCTAGTGAAAGCAACCCACAGCCTCCTCAGAATAGATAAGGACTTTTACAAAGAGACTATTTTTTGTATTTATTTTGCATGCGTGCATGCACACGCGAATGTGGCTTACATTATTTTTAATGAAAACACGAGGGCAAGGCAGTCTTTAAAGTTAGAGCGAAAGCACCGTTCTGCTGTTCCTTGACTGACTACTGTCAACCCAATTAATACCCTGGTAAGGACAGCTATGCCAGCTGAATGCCACTGCCAGAGGGCAATTTGTAGTTTATTTCTGCAAAGTATTTATCTAGAGATAATTACACATTAGCCTGATATGTTTTACTTGCAGTTTTAATAGAAATTGACCTGGCATCGAACCATATATTACAACTTTTTGCAATTGTACTACGAGCGTTCAAAATGACTGTAAAAAATCTCCCCAATGAGAATGGAGAAACTTCCATTCTCATTGCAATTATCCTGTAGTTTTTCATTTTAGAAGTAGGTCCTAGTTTTAATGGTGGAATTAAATGTTCTTAGGAATATGAAACATAAATTCTTACAAATATTTATGTAACATAGAAGTTGGTATCTACTTCCTACGGATGACAGTTATTAATGATAAAACTAAAAATTCTGAATGTTTTTTCCCATTGTACATTAGGAATAGAGTGCATAATGAGTCAGAAAGTTGTAAAAGGAGTTAGAAGAAAAGTTCAATTTTGGTTGTTACTAAAGAGGCAAGAGCCACTCATGGAAAGCATGGTGGTTTTTATGAACAGTCCCTCCTTTGAAGTCCCAGAGGGTATCCAGGCAGAAGAGATCTTTCTCTGTGAAATGGTTTTCTTTCTTACCCAGGAGAAAGTCAGTCCGTTGTTCTTAATTAAAATAATGTGATTTTTTTTCTTCTTTGGTGAGTAAAAAATCTCTGTTAGACAATGTGTCACCTCCTGCACGTGACTATCATCTGACTAAAAACTTCTTGCCCAAAGGAAGGGATACACTTCTTTTTCCTTTCCTTACATTGTTATAAGCACATATTTCAGTGAAAATGTTTTCACTGCTGAATCTTGCATATCTGTTCATACCCCATGAAAGTAAGTGTGATGACAGAAAAAGCTGAACAGGCTATTAAGACCTGGCATGTTGCTTACTCTTGGTTGAAACCAAACATTAACTAGTGACTTCTGAATGATAAAAGGTTGAAATGATGAATCCATGAAGTCTTCCTTCAAGTTGTGCATCCCACTTAAAAAAATTCTCAAATGTGCCTACAGATAGGGCTGGGAGTGGTTGAGGTGCCTAGAATGGATGTGTGACAGCAAGCTTCTCTTAGAGTATTTTACATTTGCAAATTTTTGTTTTACCGCTCAAAACGATCTGTGACTTACTTCTCCCTATGTAAGGGTTTGTTCTGCCTATATTGTTCAGGTGTGCATGTAACATGTTCTTTGAATTTCTTCTTATAAATACTATTCCTTTACTTCTTTGAAATGATTTGTAAGAACCTCTTTAAAATGAGAATATACCTCAAGAATCTCATAGACATTTTAGAAAACAAATTTGCATATCAGTGCTTTCTGCTAGAAATGTAATATGTGTTTATCATTATGATGATAATGTGTAAATATCTATCGGTTTAAGAAAAACATCAGGGGTTCAAAATCCAACATGTCAAATAATGTCTTTTACTCGTTCCTCTTTACAAACAGATATTCAAGAGTTTTATGAAGTGACACTGCTAAATTCCCAGAAAAGCTATGAGCAAAAAATAGAAGAAGCAAATCAAGTTGCAGAGAAATGGGAGAAGACAACATCTGCTACAGACCATGAAAATCTGCAGAAAAACCAAGAGGTAATTTAACAGATTAAGAATTAAAATATATGTAATGAGTGAGATGTCTCAAGCATGAGAAAGGCCAAGCAATGATTTATAAGATTGAAAGAATGGCCTTAATTAAGGAATTAGATTAGGATATGGAAGATGTATAGTGTTATCTCTCTGACCTTGAATACGTTACTGACTTCTTCATCCTTTCAATTGCCATCTGTCAAAGGGGAAGTAAAAAACTTTCTTTTTCTCATCCTTGGTATACTTTACCTGATACTTGGTGTCTGTGATTGTGTCCAAAAGAGAATATATCTCCTCTACTTGCTAATCATCACTGAAGTTATTAACACTCCAGTGATTCTATCCTGTGCAAAAATTTTAATAGGCCTTTTCATACTTCTGGGACTGACATTGGGCTGAAATTTTCCATAGCCAAAGTGCACAGAGATATCAACCAAAATAGTCTCTGTGTGAGGAACATTCTTTCTTCTGTAACCAGTGGAAGGATTCAAAACATTTCTTTGTCACCACTGGCTCTAATCTGCCCCTGCCTGCCTCCAGATTATTATTAACTAAATTAGCAATCTAAACTAATTGCCTCCCACCACATTTGTCCTTCAAAGACAAAAACAAAACCCACAGCAACAAGCAATTGATTGCTCTTTTCTTAAAAAGTGAGACAGAAATAGAGTAGGCATGGACTCCAAACTGCAAATCTCCGGACCAAAACCAAAGATGAGAGAAATGTATAAAAATTTCCATTGTTGTTATGGTCCAAAAGGAATTTCAAGGTTTAAAAGTAGTTCCTAAAAGCTTTCCATAAGCATAACTATTTTTGAAAGCTTTCCTCTGGTTAAATGTAAAACCCAGAAACAAATTGTAGTTCTGCATGACATTTTATATGAGATTCTTTAAAAAGATAAATCCGAATTACAGGCGGCTAGANGGTTTAAAAGTAGTTCCTAAAAGCTTTCCATAAGCATAACTATTTTTGAAAGCTTTCCTCTGGTTAAATGTAAAACCCAGAAACAAATTGTAGTTCTGCATGACATTTTATATGAGATTCTTTAAAAAGATAAATCTGAATTACAGGCGGCTAGAACAAAACTCTCTGAAGAAATGAAGAATTTTATTGTAAAAATTAATTAGCAAAAGAAGCTTGCAGAATTAATGAGAACAAGAGTTCTGATTTTGAGTGAAATCAGAACAAATGAGTCTTAACGTTATTGTAGGATATATCCCATGAATGATTCAACATTTGAGTCCCAGCTTGAAGACAGTGCTAGCTAATCTCTGTCTTATTTTTTTGCACAAAGCTGTATGATTTAAAATGGTGAAACTGTATTCCAGGATGTTGTCTCTTGAAGCACCTGAGAAAGACTCTGTGGATCACAGACTCTGTTTTCATTTCAACCTCATAAAGTATTTGACCCTCAACCCCATCTTCCTTAACCTCACTGCTGTCTAAGAGGTGTGCTGCTAGTCTTGCCCAGGGCAATCTAAACTCCAAGTTCTATGCTGAGAATAATAGAATATATAGGGCTAACTCCAAACTTTGCTCATTGTATGAAAATGAGATTCTGAGTTAAAGCAAAATAATAGAAAACTATTGCTTAGAAACTGGAATAAACATTTCAAGCCAGGGTGCCAGCAGTCCAGGATACTCTCCTTTTCAAATATGCTGTCTATTCATCAGCCTAATGGGTGCACAAAGTGCTTAGTCCCTTTAAAAATCATATGTATAAAAATATATATGTTTTAAGGTTCCAAATGCAGGCAAAACAGACTATAAGTGTGGGCTTTTGTTTTTTTTTCCTTTTGACAGCAGAACATACTATCAGCAGTTCCGAGTCAGAACTGATTAGCACATGCTGAATGTACCAGCTGCTGTACAAACCCAATACTGTACTCTGCTTTCTATGAGAAATTGCCATATGAAAATGTAACTGGATAATTTAATACATCAAATAGATTCTTATTCATGGTCTATTCCATGTGGGGACTGATGGTTTTGTACTTTCCTTTTCCATCTTCAATTACCTCAATGTCCCAAATGTGGAAAGAAAAAAAAACATCTCCTCTTTCATGCGGTGTTCCTCTGCAATAAAAGCCCAATATGATCACTTAGTCCAGAGGCCATCCCCCTTTCCTGCATTCCACTTAAAACCTTCCTTGGCTGTCTATATGTTAATTTTCTATATAAAATGGTTCTTTTTAAGTATTTTTGTTCCAATCTTAATTGCTGATAATAAAGGAAAGCAGCTTTCACTGTCCAGGTCAGTTATCCAATGCCCCCTCCTTTGTACTGATGTATTTGCTTTTCCAAAAGCATGGACTTTTAGATAACAGAAAAGTTTTTAGATTGTTGTTTGCAATACCATACAAATTTGCTGTACAGAGATCGCTAGCCTCTAAACTCTCTCATCTGACATCTGTGATCACCATGGTGGTTTGTAACAAGCTGATGCTAGGTTTTACAGCCTACTGGGGCTGGATCTTCATCAATTAAGAGAGATGACAGGGTTACAACCCGTTTTATAATCTCCCGTCCTTCTTAGGGAGTGCCTCAGAAGAGAGACATCTCCCAAATTCAGAGACTGTAATTTTGAATGGCTTTTGCAAAATCAAGTGAAAAGTCAGGGGAATATATTAGCTCACCATATATGCCAGAACCAGCTGCATCCAAATCATTAGCATGAATGACCCCACAAAGCACCCCATGACTACAAACAATGGAACTAAAAAATCATGTTTTGGGCTTCAGTGATAATTACTGCTGCTTTTCTTTCTCCCCAGTTTCTTTACTTGCATGCTTCTAGTTAATTCTAGTTAATCTCTGTGCTGCTCAGGTATTGACCCTGAAGGAGCTCCTGGCCCTCATGAAATCAATAAATGTTTTGGTATGGCCTATGCATTTAAACACCATGTCCTTGATTTTACTCCACTGTTAACAGATTTGTTGGTCATTAGAATCGTAGGTGGTATCGATGTTTCCAGATGCAAAATGCATTACCTATCAACATATTATCATTGCATTTCACCCTGTACAGAAACTAAATATATGTGGCAATGTATCTGGCAGAGCTGTAAGCATCACAGACCAAAATAATTTCAGTGGGTCGGTGTTAGTGAATAAGGAAGAGAGAAGGACATATATGAATGGGGTTTTTTTTATGTGAATCTGTCCCTGCTTTTTCCCTCCTGTAAATCCAACTTGACAAAATCAACTTAAATTGGTAGATAGTTTCAGAATCAATATAACAGTGTTTGGTACCTGACAATATAACAGTTTATTCACACCTGTTCCAAAAAGCGCTTAAACATGTGTTTAACTAACCATCTGTAGTAACAGGAGCTTCCAGCTTCTCTGCCTTTCTTTCTCTCAGTCTTTTAAAATGACCTTTGTGACCTGCCCTTTCTCAGCAGCCTTGTCATTTTAGGTAATATGCCCATGTAACAACAAATGCTGGGTCCTAATGAAAAATCTGGTCTTTTGGGAAAGATAATATTTAGTTGGCTTAGACTCTTCTCAAAGGAGCTATACTTAAAGACATGAAATATTTCAATTTCCAAAACAAAAAGCCTTGAGACACTGTGGAAGGCAATTATTCTTGACAGCACAAGCACTATATATCTCTATATCTCCATGTACATAAAAAAATTTCCTGGAAACTACTCTACAAGATTCATTTATTAATGAGAATACTGACTAAAGATTTGGGAACTGCAGGTTTTAATTCCTTGCTGTTCTGGGTACTTCCTGAAGGACTGTATGTGAGGCTTGATAGGAGGACTTCAGAACTGAGTCACAAAATGGAACTGGGAATTGTAGCCTCTCAGATGTCCAGGTACCAGTCAAGGTATCAGTTAAGCACCGTATCTTGCAGTGCACTCCATGGGAAGATGTTGATGTCCGGGATTAAGGTCCGCAAAAACTGGAACACACCTATAAACTAATAAGTAATAAATCCCAAAAGTGGGGCAAGATGTTATTCCCTTAAAAACTGCCTCATTAAAGCCTTGATACTTTATCCCAATTAAGGTTCAGAATCACAATCTCTTTTCTGTAAAGAAGACTATATCTAGACTTCTCTTGCAATATGTGTAAAGGCACTGCTGATACAATTTTCCTTATGAAGAAGCTATTTGGTTAGGGTGTTTTCCAGGGATGTGGAAATACATATTCAGCTCCCTTCTTGACCAGAGATGAGCTGATAGTGCTTCTCTTCTTCTTGGGGTGTTTCCAATTTATATGGAGTAATTAAATATTTATTGGGACAGGGTGCTGACACATGACTCTATAGCCTAAAGTTTATAATTATTACTGCTCTGATAAATACTAAAGTAGAGTGTATTTTGTATTCTTTGGCATACCCAAAGGAGGAATCTTCCATGTCCAGCAAGTGTCCAAGTATCAATGTTGAAGAGTCATAGATTTAAAGTCCTTCTCCCTGTTTTCTCTACACCTTTCTCCACCTCTCCATTGTCACCATGACATACATTTAAATCTGGAAGTGGGAGAATTTAACAGAAAAGATTAATAACCCTATTCCAAATGCTTAGTGTGTAGGGGACTGTCACAGGAGCCATATGTTCATTCCTCTCAAACTGCATTTAGGGGAATGCCAGAACAGACTTTTTGTAGGGCCTGTTGTAATAGGATAAGGGGTAGTGGTTTTAAACAAATAGAAGGGAGATTTAGACTACACAGAAGGATGATTTTTTTTTTATGATGAAGGTGGTGAAACACCAGAACAGGTTGCCCAGGGAGGTAGTAGATGCCGCATCCCTGGGAACATTCAAGGTCAGGTTGGACGGAGCTCAGGAAACCTGATCTGGTTGAAGATGTCCCTGCTCATTGCAGGGGGGTTGCACTAGATGACCTTTAAAGTACCCTTCCAAACCATTCTATGATTCTAAATAGCAGGATGCTACATTTAGCAGGAGGGTTGGTGACATATGCAGGAGGAAGTGTGTTCGGAGATTACCTAGCTTAGCAGGTTGAGAAGATACGCCAGGAACAGGTAGTTTGTGGATACTGACAGTGCTTAGGCATTGATTGAGTGGATTGATATGGACCAGAGAAACTCATTTTGGGAACAAGTAAATGAGAACACGACTGTGGAGAGCTGACAGTACGACGATAATGTACCTTGAGGTCTGAGGATCTCAACTACTTTTAAGCTGAATCATTTCAAGTTGCAGTAATAAAGCACCCACATTAGCTTAAACCAGTAAACAAGTATCTCACCCGTGTAGCCTGGTACCCGGCTTCCAGCAGGGGCTAGGAGTAGATGCTGAGGGAAGAGTAAGAAAAGGGCAAGCCTGTATAATGGGTGATTTAGCTCTTTTGCAAGTCTAATCTTAATTTGTTTGGACTAGAAGCACAGAAAGTCCTCAGTGCTGCAAAACTCGGCATTACCTGATTTCATAAACATCCAGCATGATGATCACTGCAGCTTAGCATCCTGACTGGGGATGTGACCAATATGCTATTGAAAATCATGAAGACGGGGTTTGTTTGTAATTTTGCCTCTGCCAAAGAGCTTCATTATTTCTTTGGACCAAGCTTTATAAGACCAGCATTCACAGCTTGAAAATGTTTTCTTGAAATGAGGGCCCTTAAATTGTTCCTGTTGGAGCGAGAAGACTGATTTCTTCTCATCCTTAGGAAATGTGAGATGGGGATTTGTCTGGAAGTGGTTTAAATTCTGATCTTCTGCTGCTGAGAAGACTGCTCTAGCCCTACTGTTGTGGTTTGAGCCCAGTCAGCAACAAAGAACCACACGGCCGCTCGCTCACTCCTCCCCCCACACTGGGATGAGGAGAGAATGTAGCAAACCCTGGTGGGTCAAGACAAGGACAGGGAGGGGTCACTCACCAGTTATGGTCATGGGCAAAAACAGACTCAGCTTGGGGAAAAAATGTTCAATTTACTCAGTTACCAATCAAAGCAGAGTAGGATAAGGAGACACAAAAGCCAGATTTTAAAAACAAACACGTTCCCTCACCTTTTCTTCTTTCCCGGGCTCGAGTCCCCTCACTCCCGATGTCTCTCCCTCCTCCCCCTCAGCGGCGCAGGGGGACGGGGAATGGGGGG
>VZSC01017638.1:72036-112726 GCA_013398225.1 Steatornis caripensis | reverse complement strand
AAATGGCCCGGCCTCAGCCCCAGGCGGGGCCGACTTGGAGCTGGGGGAGCTTCGAGCAGCTTCTGCCAGGGGCCACCCGCCCGTGCAGCCCCTTCCCCTGCTACCAAAGCGCCCTGCCCCACCCTGAACAACGCACCTACCCAGTACCAGATAAGGCTGGGGAAAGGTGCTCTCCATCTCTGCTGTCAAATCTTTGCAACTGTGCAGCTGAGTTTTCAGGTTAGTGGAGTCTGAGAGCAGGTGTGCAGGTCTGAGCCCAGCTCATCTTACCCAATGGTCACTTGCCTGGGAAAAATTATTCTTCCCTCCCAGGTCTCTCTGCATTGCAATAAACAGTCACCAGATACAGGATGCCTCTTGCTTAATGGTTGTGTAGATAGATAGAATTAAAACTGGGAGATGCTCAGAAAATATAATAATGGAGAACATAAAAGTACCTAGATGGAAGTATCCATCTGGTAAAACAAAAATTGAATTGCTCTTTAGCTGTGACAATAGTAACACTGCTTGAAGTCGCAGGCTTGTGCTCAGCTCCAGAAGCACATTAAAGGACATAAATTTACCTTTGTTTTAACCTGTGTTGTCATTAGTTTGCTCTCCAGTGCTACTTGTTTTTGATTGGCAGTGTTTTGACCTTTATTCAGATGGAAAATTGAGGTGAAGGATAAGAACGCTGTGCTGTCACACTTATATATAAATCCGGTAGCCAAAGTCTGCTTGTCTCTGTATCATAGCATTAAAAGACTATTTACTGATAGGGCATATGGTGCAGATACTTCTAGCATATTGAAGAAGAACGATTTGCAATTACTGTGCAAGTTTGGTCATCACACGCCGATCTCACATGCACAATCTACATTCAGCACAGTGAGATACCATTACTTTCAGATGGTCCCCAAAGATTCCAGTTCTTCATTCTTAATTCCTGTTCCATGCACTTCTTATGTTTAGAGACTCATTTTGCAAAGATGGTCAAGTGCAAAACGAATCCTCCTGTTTCTGCTTGCTTTAGGAATGTCTGCTATCCTTGTACCCAGCTATTATAAACATTGTAATTACTTCTCTGTCCTTTAAGTGCTGGCTTGTTAAAAGTTCCAGCAGTAAAAACCTTACTTAAAAATCTTTTGCCTCGAGCAATTATCAAACCATTAATCTGTTTCATGCTAACAGCTTGTCTTAAAAATGTGGACCTGCAAGACCCTTCTATATCTGCATATAAAAATTCAGTCTCTTCTCTGGATTTTTGTTTGGTTTATTTGTTTGTAAGTGAGTACAGCTTAATTTGTACGGCTTGCTTTGCTCCCAGGAGCCAAATCTGATTCTGTTTAAGTGATTATACTTAATATGCAAGAGTCATTAGGTATGATCAACCATAATGTTTCATTAGAAAGGTTCAAAACATTCAGTTTTATGTGTCTGTTTCTTCACTAGATTTAGCTCCTACAGTATACATTTACGTGATCAAAAGCAGTTTGTGTCTGTGGGTTGATTTTGTACCAGAGCCAATTCCCATGTAATTCTGTTTGGCACTGAGTTCTCCTTCAAGAACGCAGCAGACTTTTTAAAGGGTACAGTATAGGTGACATCTTTTGGCTACAATTGTGTCTTATGAACCCAAGGATGTGTAAAAGCCATAACTAGGTAATAGCTAACAACAATGCTGAAGCTTGGCTTCTTGTTTTTTTTTTTAAATATACAATAATTTTGCAATTTTATTTTCTATGCATTAACGAGGTATGCTTTACTTGCAGAGATTATTTTATCCACGTGCCTCCTCGCATGGTTTGACTAATGTTTAGAAATGGGTAACTGCAAAGTTATTAAAAACCTAATTTATGACTAGCTGTAGCTAAATGTCTTACCCATACTGGGTATCCATGCTGGGTCTCTATTTATAAATTTGTTATTTGTTCTGTAGCTTGTCAATAACTTTAGTGCCAGCGCATCTGTTAAATATCACTTTCAAGTTGCTTCTGTTTTAATGTGGTCAGGCCAATGTTTCCGTTTTAAACCAAGAAGTTGTATGTATGCAGAACAGTGTCGTCCTGTGAACAGAAATGCTCCAGAGTACAGTGTTTTGGCCTCCGTGTCCCAAATCCCTGCAGAAGGAGAGTTTTCTCATGAAGTCACGATGCTGAGAGTAGGGCAACATGCATGTCACGCCACTCTCTAACCAGGCAATTTCTGTCCCTCTGGGCAAGCCTCAGAGGTGACATCATTCTGCTTTTGCTGTCTCATTGTGCTTGCATAGAGTTAGATATGCTCACGTAAAAAGCTTTTTCCTTTGTTGCCTCTCACTTTCATTTTAACATCACCATCATACCAGTGTGCCTTGCATGAGAGTTTAGAGCACTCACTGGTCTAATAGGCCCTTTCTGACAGGAAGATTTCATTTAGTTTAAGAATTGTTCGTCTAGTTTAATAATTGTTTTCTACTGATTTTGGTGGGAGGGAGAACAGAATTGGGATCTCGACAATAAACAAACCAGATCAGCAATGATGAGAGAGTCACATCGACCACAGCAGGTTTGTTTGGTTTGATTTTTTTTCACATTTATATAATATGTCTATCAAACAACCTCTAGGCAGTTTTCTGATCTGGGATTTGTTGTTACATCTGCAAAGGATTGGGAGCAGGCCAGAACAGCTGCTAGGGACCAGAAACAATAATTTTCGCCAACGAAAATATGCCTGAATATTAACCAGCATATAAAATTAGCCAAACTTTTAATTAAGCATTGGATCTCTGTTGTGATAAGCATTGAGATCAGACTATTGTGTAAATTCCACTTCTGTGTATCAAGGTCAAAAATTATAGATCTAGTCATTGAAGATACTATGAAAATATCACTTAACAAAAAGCTCTTGAAATTGTAACATTTTTTCTAAAATAATTTTTCTAAAACATGTTATGTTTTAACAAGGGTTGTTCTCATACCAGAGTAATCTGAAAAAATTACCTACATAAAAATATCAGAATGTTCCAACAAGCTTCTACCACAAGCTAGCAGTTCCTCCAAAGAATATATGCCATAATTCATTGTTTCTAATCAGATACTGACAAGTTATGTTTCAACCACCCGCAAAAACAAATACATCAACTCTTAAGAATATAGTTCTTTGCCCTGTAAAACTGTAAGGGTTCTGGAAAACTGATATTCAGGATGAATGTACTCTAGTGAAGTTTCACTCTAAAAATATCACAGAACAATTTGTCTCACTTACATGTTTATTAACTCTGATCATTCACCAATCTGAGCAACTAAGCAAGAGAATTTACTGCCCTCCATGTGCAGAGGACACAGGTCTCCATAGAGAGGTTTAAGAGCCCATTATATATTTCTGCGGTCTACCAATGCTTCTTGATTAAAATGCTTCTTAAATAGTTCCCAAGAATGAAAAAAGGTATCACCCCAAGACTTCTGGATCATATAAAAATCACCCTGGGAGTGATTTCTTGGATAGATGCATATATCTTTGCTCAGTAAGATAAATGTATATGAAAAATAAAATATCCTTCCTGCTTTGTTTAGTTTTTTATAAACTGAGACAGGTGCTTGCAGGTTTTAACAAATAGTAAATACAATCCCAAATGTAAAAACATAGGAAATTAAAGGGAAGCTGTCAACTTGAAAATATAATTTCTCTCCACGTTTTTTATGTATAATATAGTTACAAATGACATGACTAGAACCACAGACATCTATGCATTTTCAGCTTGTACATTTTACACATTTGACTGTGTTTAGCTATCACCTGTACCACTTTAATCTGTGCAGGTTATAGTGAAAACTGCCCCTGGTTTAGAGATGAGACATTTTACTACTTATTTTCCATTATAATATTTAGGTGAATCATGAATAAAGCGCTTGTCTAGATCTTTGTGTTCTGTAAAGGAGTGAATGTCACCCTTAGCCATTCTCCTCCTTCTTGAAAAGAGCCTTTAGGAACAAGTTTCTTTTTCCTATGTAATCTTGATTCATTTACCCATCAAAATGGCCTTGTGTAGAGATCACTTTCTGGGCTTATTTCTCTAACCATATTTTCCTTGCTGTTAGAAGCTGCTGTTGATTCCCGCCTTTCCACCAGATCAACACCACCCTATTTGCCTTGTTTTTAAGGCCTGTCATGTCCTGCCTCCTCTCTGCATGCCTAGTTTTGTATTTGTCTAGCGATTGACCTCCATGTCTCCTTCTCAGCTCTTCATGACATATTCAATGAGGAATTTTCCTGGTATTGCCAATTCCAGCGTATAGGAGGTCTGCAGAGCTGCGAGACTATCTCATTTCATCTTTAAAATTGCCTTTTGTCCCAAAAGAGAGGTGATTGCAATCATTCCTGATACGTTTTCCTCCTGTTGATCAATATTGTCGTACTGTTTGCTCATGTTTCTCCAATTTCTGTCATCTTTAACTGAAATGGACATTTTGATGGAGTAGAAGCCCCCATGTAGCAGTACAAAGATGTAATCCGTGACTGGATATCTGCAGCTTCATGTCTCTGTGAGGTGCCTATTCCCCCCCAAACCCAGAAAACTAGTTTTACAGATGAGTCCTGAAACTGAATTTTTAGTACCTTCAAATATCTCGTGTTTAAAAAACATCAGGTGAGCTGAATCTCACACTTTCATCATCCGGCATAGACATACACAATGCCGATGCAGAAAAAAGGTTGAACCCACTAATGGCTCTCTGTGCCTGTGAATGATTTCAGCACTCCAGCCACTGCTTGGCTCGTATATATGGCTGCTGCTTCTTCTTTGTGAGGAGCTCAGCCTTGTTACTACATAGTTATAACTCTGATAGTGGTGTTGAGTTCGTTGTTGGAGCTGCATAAAGTTTCTTCACTGAAAGGACAAGCCAAAGTGATTAAGGTTTCCCAGGCCCTCCAGTTCTTTGCAGAAGCATGGGGGAGCCTGCCTGGTTTTCTGAAATGCTGCTATCCTTTCACTGCATATATTTTATTTTTTTTTAGCTCAGCACTTTCAGGTAGTCAAAGTGTCTCTTTCTGAGAAGAGACAAGAAAAATAGCTGCTGTACAAGCTGGAAAAAAATTAAATTAGGAGTAATAGACATAGTGGATCCGAAGTCCACTTTCTCAGAAGAAGGCTTTTGAAACTCTGGTGGAAACAGCAATGGTAATTTTTAAATTGTTATTGTTTTAATGAATCGCTAAACCAAGTTTGATCTGTGTGTTTTGGAATTTGTTAACTACCACAAGAAGGACTGAAAGGATCTGCTGAGAGATTTCAGGTCATTCATTACATCAAACTGGTGTCTTCTCTCACACATTTTTTGACATTGTGGTACTTTGTAGAAAACCAGAGGTAACAAAACAGACAACTTTGTCTCCTCCTAAGGAGTAGGAAGATTCATGACAGACATATGCCTCCCCTTATGTAATCAATATTCTTTTTTTGATCTCTCTTGTACTTTTTTGACAGTAAGTGCTCCCAGGGTACCCAACGGCACCTTTGCTAGGTCAGCAGCAGGCCTGTAACTAGAGCTTTCAGTATTCAGGATGCTGACTATGTTGTCGCCTGAAACAGTCTATCTTCTGCACTTGTGGGTGTATTTCTTAATTCAGTACCACTTTATTTTTTAGTTGGCTTCCTTGCTTTTGTTCCCACCTAGGGAATGTGCCTGGAACACACACATATCTTTCCACTCACAGTGGACACTTCTGTTACTTTTGAGGAGTAGAATTGTCATATATTGCTCTTCACTTGCAATTTGTGATGGTTGTCTTACCCTTGGACAAGAACCAAAAACCTCCTTATATTGATGCTCTGCTCTATGGAGAGCCATCACAGAGAGGGGAGGACTGATCTGACATTCTTGCTCAATACTGAGCAGAGGGGAGTGCTGCAGCTTTCTGTTCAAATTGCAGTGGACTTGGAAACCCAAGAGACTTTGTGCCCAACTTCACAGTGTTTTGTTGCAGCCCAGCCAAAAGACGGTGAAGGCTTGAATTGCCTTTGTGAATTGTGATCAGGTTGTTTGTCACAGATACATGGAACAAGATTCCTAGTTAACCATAGCTAAGAAAACAGGCAGTGCGATTTTTCCAAACTGTGAAATTACGTCACTGATTGTGATTTTTTGACAAAAGATATTTGTCTTAATAGTAGAGACTGCATTTTTGCCAGGAGCCCTTAAAAGTGCAGTATTAGAATTGGCCACCTCTTCTAGAGACACCTCTTGTGAACCCTGTTTTACTAAGTGCTGCACAAAAAAAGTGTCAAGAAGATGATTTTGCTTAACTTCAGCTTTGTTTATAAGCTAGTGAAATGCAAAGTTGACTTGGTAGTAATAATGCAATAGGTTGTAAAGAATGGGCTACATATAAAGTATAGCACACGGAGCTGTGTGCAGTTGACACCAATGGTTTTATGAGGTTTCTAATACAACCAGAATTGGAATTTGAGTCCCTGCTAATGAGAAGTGAGGTTGTACAGTAACTAGTACATAAAGGTGATTGGGGATGTTTCAAGCAAATATTCATAAACAGTGAAAATATTTTTGAATATTTTGAAGTTTTTCATCTGGCGTTCCTCCAAGCTTATGTGTACGTCTCTAGCTGAGCCAGCCACCCCGATGGCAGATGCATCCCAACAAAAAGGAGAAAGACTTATCTAAGCTGCCTACACACATTTCAAGTGCATAAAGTAGCACACAGCTTTAGTGTGAGGTGTTGCAGAGTCTGAGACAGTTTTAATGAAAGTGGATTTATTGCCTCATCCAGGCTCCTCTTCTGTTAGTGTCACCCGGACCTCGCTGTCAGAGAGGTCATCAGCTTCAGCTGGCACCTCTGGAGGATTCCTGGTCCCTGTAGGAACCATACGCTGTATAAGGTAGTATGCTTGGAAAGAGAATTACTTGGACTAGGAAACTTCCTCCCTACCACCAGGCATTGCCTGGTACAACAGACGTTTTCTCCTTTTCTCATAATGCACTTGATAGTGATGTTTATTTAATGCAGTTACAGGTGTCCTTACACTTCCGTGCTTCTACAACCGCAAGCTCACAGAAGCTCAAATCCCTGTACGGACTATAATTTTTTAATAACCTTGGTCAGTGACTAGTGTTACTAGTTCTTGGAGTCCTCAGTACAAGTTTCTGCCATCTCTGAATTAGGCAGTGGCAGATTCTTATTCAGCATTTAGCTCATGAAAGTTATCACAAAGGAAATTGTCTGGCAGATCCATGGAGCCCCAACCTTCTGCAAAGTATTTAGGGAATGTTTGTTTTCCTTTTCACTTCACATCATTGTCTGTTTATCAACATTTAGGGAGTGTGATGATGTATCCTGCAGTTTAATGAACTGAGTCATTCCACTTAACTTACCTTTGGAGTCCTTTTCCTTTTATATATATATTGGTGTGAAGCATTTTTTTAATGCTCTGTAGGAGGGAAGCTGAAGAGAGATGGCACAGTGTTTTGCCAAAGGTTTTGTTTGGCTGCAGTATTTT
Source organism: Steatornis caripensis (assembly GCA_013398225.1). Lineage (NCBI taxonomy): Eukaryota > Metazoa > Chordata > Aves > Caprimulgiformes > Steatornithidae > Steatornis > Steatornis caripensis. The sequence continues at coordinate 105,255 of VZSC01017638.1, read as the reverse complement.
TGCACGTCAGCATGAATATATATGATTGTGTAGCTCAGCAGCCCTGACTTAGCAAGGCAGCCTGCCACTGCAATGACAGCCACCCCTTACTTCCCCTCCCTATGGCTCTGGCTGAAACAAATATTCTTCTATACCAAGGTTTAGGATGCTTCAAGCAAAACTATCTTGTGAAGTAAAAGTCTTTACAATATTCTCCAGGGGGTTTGATTTTGTGTTTAGTTTGTTTTTTTTTTTTTTCTTTTCTTGTTTTTAATACTGACTTTATATCCCTGCATTAGTGTAAAACACCTTTGGTCTTCCTAAGTATCACTTTATGACATATCAGTCCTGTTCTCAAAATGGGACTAGTTTTATTACTGCTATTGAGTAGACTGACTTAAATTTACCATTTCTGGCAAGAATGGGCACAGAATTTCATCTCGAGTGAAATGTGGGTAGTTTCCTCCTCTGTAATTTCTCTGGAGGTGTATGTAAATAGGGAGAGACTGTATGGGTCTGTGATGGAGACATGAGACTGGATTCTATTCTTGGATTTGCTATGGACCTGCAGTGCATCATGAGATAAATCAGAATGCATCACATTATCTGAGAGACTTCTTATTTAAATATGTTTCCTACAAGGTTATCATGCAATACCTAGCACTGTTGGATGTTTCTTCTATTTGGAGTTGTTATAACTCTTTTTTTTTCTTACTCTCACATATTACATATAATTTTTATAATGAGGAATAGTATGATCAGAAACAAAAAGAGATACAAGGCTTGTCATAGTAAAAATATAGTGCTAGAGCTTATCCTAAACTGAGTGTGGTAACACACGTGTACACTCTTGTTCTCCTGAGAACTAAGAGGGATACAGTCCCCTGAAAGCAATCGTCATAGCTCTCCTGACTGAAGTAGAGGCTATTATAATTAGCAGTAAATGAAGAGCTGCCCCTGAAAGCCAAGGCACTCCACAGGAGTCATTGCGCTAGTTCTTTTCCATCAAAACCTCTAACCTTACATTCAGAAATGGCCTATTATGTCTAATCTGAGGTCACTCCACACCAGCTGTATGGAATACTGGTTGCCAAGCAGCTCCTCATCTTGCACCATAATATAATTGTTATTAATTAGTACAATCTCTCTCATTATGGTTGTTACAGGAAACCAAATAGAAATGCAACATCAGCAGTTAGGTAATTGCAATTTAATTGAAATGGGTCCATTTGCGAGGGTGCAGAGCTGGGAAAGGTGAACAGGCAACAGTAGGCTCCGCTACACTGCACACCTAGCTGGAGGTGGGGAGGAGAAAGGCCACCATCGACCTTTCTGTTCCTCCCATCACAATATGACTTGATTTGTAAAAAGATTTGAGCCAAACCCTTGGAGGTCCCAAGAACTGAGGAATCAGTTCTGCTCCTGCATAAAAATGAAGTCTAGCTCATCAGGTGCTACACCAGTGTGTACGAAACATGGAAACTGCCCTGCAATATCCTCCTGGCCTGGAGAGCACTGCAGTGATTTACTTAAATGTTTTGCATCTCTGCGGCTATGTTTGCTGCCACTGCTGCCTCAAATCTACTATAGCTATGCACCTTTCTGAAGAGTTTGGCTCCCACTTAATTTATTTCTGGTTTTCCGGGGAAAATGCATCAGCTAGGGGCTGTTACTATGTAGGTCTCCTGTTAAGATCTTGACCTCAATCCATATGACTAGTGTCTAAGGGGGAACACTGAAGTAGCCGTTTGAGCTAAAGGGATGTACACATACTTGGGATTTCTGGCAAACACAGCGCTGAGCCCTGGAGTTGGTAGTGAAATTCCCACGCTGTACTGTGAACAACTTTGGAGACAAAATGTATTGGTTTCAATAAAAATTAAATGTGAAAAGAACAATTAAAAAACATTGTGTTAATGTAGCAACCAAAGCAGTTGGGGTTTTTTTTTTGGTTGTTTAAAAAAAAAAAAGCCACACTGATGCAATAAAAAATGACACAAGAGAATAAATGTGTCAAGTTGTTATGGCAACTGAAATATGTAGGTTGGGATTTATGTATCGAGAACTTCTATGTAAGTAAAATAAACATTATTCTATGCTAATTAAAAGATCATGAAAATATTATTTAATTTAATATCATTAGTCATGTTTTCTCTTACAATTAATGACTTACTTTCTGTTTCCAAGTATTTGCATTTGCTTCCAGCTGTGGTCCGCTTGTATTTTCAGGGCAAGATTGTGATTTCACTAATAGGGGCTTAAATGCGGAGGGACTCCACTGAAGCTAATGAAATGTATGCAGATGGGCACAACTAGAATCCAACTATGTGCTTTAACAAGTTATTCTTACTACAGCTGACCTTTCAGCTCAAAGAAGGTTTTGGCCGGTGTCATCGCTCCATGCTTGAAGGGTCCTGCCTGCAACCACAGCTTTCCCCCCAGCCTGACACAGTGCACATGGAGCAACTTCCAGAGCCTGTTTCTGCATAAAGCCTGCCCTCTTCAGCTGTAAATTTAGCTTCCAAGAGGATGTATCACAGCCAATTCTAAATGAGCATTCATTAATTATGTTCAGTCTTTTAATTTTTCTAGTCCTTTTCCTCTAGCCTTCAGGAGAATTCAGTAATAGCTTCTGCTTTATTTGAAAGAAATAGGTCTTTAATATCCCAAATTACTCTTCATATTTCATCTTCTTTATGGCCAGCAAAGTGCAGACTGATGGCTGAAAGGTAAGTAATGGGGAGAATGAACATCAGAATCTGACTGCATCCCAGTGAGCTGAGAGAAATCCATTTTTTTTTTCAAGTTTTAATCTTACTCATTCTCATATTCAGAGGCATCTGAACCTGCCCTATGGAGTTTGGTGACACTGTTGCTGAGAATGTTTTGGAAAATAGTCTGTTAGGGTAAGAACTCAGCCATATATAAGTTAATTGTCTCAATTTCTTATGTGGATAGCTGCCTGGCATGGAGCCACAGCAAGGGTGGGTCTTTGCCTCAAAACTGTGTCCAATCTGTCCAGTCTCATGCTTTGAGTCTCATTTCCATGCAGCGTGAATCACTTACCTCTTCATCCTTGCAGCAGGGTTCATCTTTGCAATGCTCTTTTTGCTCAGTTTTCCTCTTTGCCACGTGCAGCCGGTCAGCGGATCCTTCCAACCACCAGTATTTGGTGTGCCAGGTCTCAGCAGTGGAGAGACTGTACCAGAGCAACAGCCCTTGCAAGGCTTGTGTTTGCAAGGACTCTGGTCGCTGCACAGTGCCGTGGTCCCTCCGCGCCGCGCGAACCATTGCACTTGGCAGAGTCCACCACTGCGTGACCTCAGTGACACTCTGCTCCCTGCAAAAAGAGACAAGTGCCTTGGTTGGTGCTCCAGATTGAAAATAAAGCTCTGCATGAGTGACGCTGGTGATGGCGCCTGAATCGGCAAGATGAAGCTCCTGGGTGTGTCTTCTGGTCGTCACAATGTTTGAGTTTGTGGAGCCAAGTAAGTCCGTCCAGCTTCACCTGAACTGTCTGGGAGGAGAAAAGCTGAAGCATGAGCGGGTCTCTCCTCCCTGCATGAATTTACTGCCTGGAAAGTCAGTTATCTTGCCCCAGACCCAAAGTCACAGTGCAATTGAATAATTGTGATACGGATATTCAGGGAGATCAGGTGTGAGTGTAGGCTTTGTGTTAGCCCAGGCAAAGCAATTACTGTGTCACTGGTAGCTTGGGCAATAGCTTTTCGATGGGTGGTCAAATCTGTATTGGGGAACGAGCAAATGCAAAGTTTGCTGGTGACATTCTGACACCCAGAAACACACTGAGAGCAAGAGTTGCTTTCGGCAGGATGGAGCAGTATTAAATCAGATCCTGACCTTTCTGAAACACAAGCCCATAGCCACATAATTGTTCCTGAGCTCTAATACTCTTTAAGTCTGTCATAAAATCTTCTGAAAGGTTGAATCCATATTAGTTAAAGTGGAATCATAAAAATCCCAGGGTAAAATAAATATTATTGTGATATTTATGCTCACTTTCAAATACATTAGCTTTAAAAAAAAAAGAAACATTTGTGGGGCGATTTCTACAGTAGAATCCATGCCCAAATGTCTATTTTTCTTTTCTCTGTTCATGTTTACTGGTCATATTGGGAACACTGGTGCAGAAGGGACTAAGGTGACATTCTTACAGGGCTTAGCCATGAGACCTCGTAGCAATCTGCAACATAACCCTGACTTGAGGCAGCTGCAAAGACTGAGCTGATGATGTGATGTGGAGCAAACCTTGATGTCTTCAAACAATGAACCAGAAACCCTAACGTGGAAATAGAAACATTCTGATGACTAAATCATTTGACTGGGGATACTGAACCATGCGTTTCTGAAGGTCTTCAGAAACACTTAATTAGGCATCTTCTTTTTTAAATGATTTTGTGGACAAGAAGATAGCTCTGCTATATTATTTCTGGACTGAAATTTAGGGCCAGCTGAGGCAAATGAAACTCTGCTTGGCTTCTGTGGAATTATATTTCTGATTTGAGTTTCTGTCATGGCCTGCTCTGAGCTGTCAGAGTTTTAAGTCATCTGTGATATCAGTGAAAGCTAATTCCTGCCCAAAAAATTGCTGAATGACATTTATTCCTGTAATAAGGACTAGAAGAGTCATAGAAATAGGACTAGCAGGCTACAGAAAAAGGAAAGCATATCTTACAATCTCTAGGATTATTTCTCTGCATGGCACTGCACGAAAAACTCTTCAAGTCCACAGCGATGCTTTGTCTCTCACAAACTGTCCAAGTTGTACAATTTTTTTTTTTTTGTGCTCCAAGATTGTCAGCAGCAGGACCCGAAGTGGAGATGCTCACAATACATTTAGGAGAGCTGTCATCTCTGCCTAGGTACAGCAGAAAGGTGCAGCCCTTGGTGGACAGATCGCAGCCACAGAAGGCATTCTTGCTGTTGCTGGCATGTTGCAAAGGATGAACTTGACTTGAGTCCAGTTTTAGTTCGCACAAGGCTTGAGCAGAGCATGAGTGGTGTTGGCTGTACCCTGGCATAGATCTGTGCGGCCTTCTTTGCTCGTATCGGTATCCTGCTGTGCATCTCAGTTCAGCTCAGGTTGCTTCCTACTCCAGCATAGCTGCTAAATGAATTAATTTATATCATTGTCCTGTAAAATGGGTAATTCTAGCATATGGTATGTTGCATTTTACTTTCCCCCTGTAGCTTTTCAACTGTTCTAATGATTTTTTAAAATGCTTACTTTCGAAAAAGTTAATTAAATAAAAGCTGTATCTCTCAGCACTATATATTCCTGGGAGTGTTTGATTACCAAGATAATAAATTTCCTGACAGATATTGGCATTCAAAAGTTAAAGATCACTGTTTTTTTATACCTTTCCTCTCTTAATGTAAATCATTTGGGCCAAGCTGACATTTATCTACAGACTATTATGGGACTGGAGCAGAGCTACCAATTCTTGATACAAAACACAAAAAAGAGGACTCAGATCAGCTTCTGTTTTGAACTTCTCTCTCTAAAAGCACATAGGAGAGCATCCCCTAGGCTGCTGGCTGTAAGAGAAGGTGCATTAGCTCTCCGAACCCTAAGGCAGTTGCAGATTTATTCAGGCTCGTGGGCTGTAGCTCCCCCACACTCCCACCGGTGCTCCTGGTCCCTTTGCGAAGCGGATCAGCATTTTCTAGCCACAAAGCGGTATACATGCCCTGGAAAGTATCCCATACAGGTGTGCGTGGAAATAAATTCTAATTTCTGGCAGCAACATACAAGAGCATGGGCGAGCAGGATAATGTTTGCATGTATGTTTCTTGTTTTTTTAGTATTTTTTATATTCCCAATGTTGAGCCATACTCTGAGAGGTAAACATGTGGTAACTATTGTGGACGGTTACAAGCACCTCCTATTGACATATCAGGTATAAATTCTGGAGCCGTACAATAAACGAGAATTCATGCACTGTTAGAGGATTTGGCTGCTATAGGCAGACCTCCTGTAGGAAGTCTTGGAAACCCCATATGCCATAATTGCCTGTGAGGGCAGATGCTCCTTCTGGCTGATTGCTGGCTCAGACATGAACTGGAACATGCTGCCTGCTGAAAGTGGAACCAGTGACAAGTCTTTCATAATTCGTAATTGTGTACTTTGGCAAAAAATAATCAGCAAGAATTTTTTTTTATGGTTGACTGTGACAATTGTGCATGTCCTAATATGTGCCTGGAACGATGAGTTATAAGCACAGAAAAGCTTTGCCGAGCACTGTTAAAATGAGATAAAATTAACAAGGTAGCTGACATGATTACTATTCTATTAATAAACATTTAAATAATGGTGTAAGTTTGTACAATGAGAGACACATTGCCTTGAAGAGATTATGGTCTAAATAGTCCCTGTTAATTATAATCTAAATAGATTAGCATTAATTATGCACAAAATTGGAAGATTGCTTTTGGTGTGATTTACGGTTCTCGTGGTTACTACCCATGTGAGCAAAGTTACCAAGCGAAGTTTTAATCTGCTTTTTCAACATTTGCTTGTAAAATCTCTTCTCTTTCTCTGACAAACTTGAAGAGAATAAGATAGTATTTTCTTCTGTGAGTCTGTGAGGAGGAAGATAGAGTTGTTCCAACTACCAGCCTTCTAGATAGAGGGGTCTGATAAAAAGTTTAGAATTTTGTCAGTAGTTTTAATTCAAGCTTGAAGTCATTATTTCCAGAACCTCCTACAGGGAGGTGCGAGCATGGTGCACGTGCTCCACCGCATTTGTATTGTGTCATGGTGGGGCTGCCAGTTCTGCTTCTCATGGTGACCTGCACGGTTCAGGACTAATGAGGTGTTGCTAAAATACTTCTTTTGCATGATCAGGCAGCTTTTTGGATATAAAGTGTACAAATAATTTTAGACGGTGTAGGCTTTTGGTTAACCTCTAAAGGGAGGATTGTATGTAATCAAGAATAAGAAAATACTCAGATCCAAGAACATTATTTTTTAATAAATCTATCACAACACACAGGAAGTATCTTTTTTTGCATCTTGCATTATACAGTCCCATTTATTTCATAACACAAGGTTAAGTGACTGTTGGTGTTGGGGTGGATTGCTAACGTATACTTTGTTCAAGTTTGGGAACCATATATCATTCTGCTAATGCTTATTGTACCTTAATGCACTGGAAGAGAGAGATGTTCCAGATTTGTTACAGTCGCTCTTACTTAAGCTGTTTGTACCCTCCTAGTGTCTTTGGTTTGCCACTCTTCACAATTAATGTGACCCATTTCCCTGAGGAAAGCAATTGAAATATTTTGTAGCATCTTATTACATTGTTTTTTGTTCTCTTAAAATATTGGAGTCAGCTAATGGTGAAAAATTTGAGAAAAAAAAGAGTAAAATATAAACGAACTAAAGTTCCTTATCCAATTTTGCAGCTGATAAATGCTACCGCCATAGGGTCTGTAATTTTTGCTGAAAATTGTCGTACCCATTTTGAGAAGTTGCAGTAGCTTATCTCCGTTAGGATCAGGCAGAGTTTGGTCTTGATGATTAGAGCAAATAAATAACATACTGATTTGCGTAGTTAGTATTGTTTCCTGTAAATAATAACAATGGAAAACACTTACATCAGGTATTCCAAGAAAGGAAAGATGAGATATAAATTTTTAGCATGCTTTTTGCTCCTTGTAAAACCAATTTTCCCTTCCTGAAAGAAACATTTAGTCAGTTGTTTGGATTTTCTGTAGGCTCTGAGCCAAGTTGCAAGATCTCAGTTCAGTTCCTTGCTGTCCTGCCTAATTTCTGCCTGGTTGCCTTGCTGTTCCATCCTCCCTTCCAGATTACGAATGGAGGATACGCAACACCCTTCGATGATAAGAAAAAAATTGGAAGAATGCATGGTTCTCTGTGGTTGTGAGTGTGTTAGAGAAGCTAAAACTTTAGAGACAACATGCACGGAGTCCTGCATGCTCAGCCCCATGTAATGCTGAGCTGCTGGGCCTGGTCCAATATTTAAACACATTCTTTACTCAAGCACAAGGCTAATGCCATTGGTTCCAGTGAAGTTAAAAGCACGTGTCTAAGTAGTTGCCTGGATTGGGGCCAGCATTCAGTCTTTTGCTGGACGGAGCCCTAAATAAGCAATCTTGTATCAGAGGAGAAAACTTTTGCACATGTGGATGTGATTTGGCTCTTTCTGTGGCACTGGCTTGTTGTTTTCTGAGTTGTGCTGACAATGGTTGGCCTATTTAAAATGCTAACAATTCCTTGCCTGTTGTGTTAAAATTGACTACACTCCTGGTGCACAGGCTAAAAAAAGGATAGATCTAAATCGTTCGCAGTGTCTGTGATGCTCAGCACTGACAGATACAAGACACTGTACTCTGAATTCACTCTGCTTTCCTGTTCGTGCTCTTGCAAACTCCCCAGAAATTTTCTGAGATCCGAGTTAGTGGCAGTCATCATGTTTCAGTCAAAGGCTAACTCTTAAAGCAGTTTTTTGCAAGGCAGAGCCTTGTAAACAGAGATGTCATTTATAATATTTATTGTCTTAATGCAAAATCTACAATAATGTATTAAATTTCCAGCAGGAAATTTCAACCCCCAAATATAGCCTTTTACTTTATCTTCTATTACAGATATCATTTGAAAGAATACTATGTGTTTTATGAGTTTTTTCTGTAAGCAATGTAAGATTGAAATCTGTGTAAATGAAGGAAAGGTAACAAAAAAAAATCGAATTTAAAACATTTGCAAAGATGGCTACTGCACAAGTATGAAACCCTTTCAAAAACATGTCACTTAGGAGAATGTCATCAATTAGAAATGAGAAACAAACCAGGTAATTCAGTTGGTGCTGTAAGATCTATTCCTGCAGCTACTCCGGATGAGAACCTCATTACCGTCTGTGGTTCTTTTTGGCAGGGCACTGATCTCCTTCCTTATCTCTGTGTTGATGCTGAGAGCTGCAGAGCACCTTGAATGCCTTCTGAAGTCAACTAGAGATTATAAGAAGCAACATGTTGTAGACTTAGCCTGTAAAGACTTTCACAGACTACCATGAGAGTAGCTATAAGATTAAACCCAGAAATTTTTGCATGACAAAACACTGAGGTGAAAATCTTATGTATGAGCCACCTGATATTTATCTGAATTCAGGCTGCCCTTTTGTATGTGCATGCTAATCTTTACATTTAAGTGTAGTAGAATTATACTGCACATCTCAGCTACTTTTTTTGATTTTTTTCCCCCTCTTTAGTCTGCAGCTTCCAATGGATCAGAAGGATCTGGACAATGTGGTAAACTCAATAAGGAGAACAAGACTTCTGAAAATTATGTGGTAGAAGTGAAGACAAAGGTATGGTCCACTCTTGTAATGGAGAATGAAATCCTTATTTAGTCAAGTTTTTCTGGGAGTGGAACGTGTGGAATATATTGAATTTGAGCTCCTGCGGTCATTTTTTGCTGGTTAATGACTGCATGTACATTACCATATTTGAATGAGGTTTAAGGCTGCAATTTATTGCTGTATGTTACTAGCCCTGTGCATTTTATGCTGCCGTAGGCAGCATTTACTTTTTTTTTTTCCTGTAAAAATGTTGTTAATATCGGTGATGGTTCTACAGGATTGCTGATCTCAAGACGTTTTCATTTCAATGTATTTTTGAAGTCCAAGTTGTTGCAGAGTTAGTAAATTTTATTCAAGGTGTTTTAGGTCGTGCTGTATTTTATTTTTGGTATGGAGTCAGTATGGAAGAATATGAACGTCAGCGAAGTAATGATTTTTGTATGGGCAGTCTAATGATACCTGCCATAAAACTACACTGAATAAGACATGAAGCAGTATGACTTCACGGCTGTGGTAAGGCACTGTATTACACTTCTTATTGTAATGGTCTTGCTGCTTGCAATGGTAAAGTTATAAGTATTTCATTATAATATCTCCATTATTTTCATAGGTTCACAACTTGGCTGGAACAGTTCTCTTGGGCTTAGATATTATTATGTAGAATTTCAGCCTTGAAGTCATTGTGTATTTATTCTTTCCTAAGTGAAAGAAAATTATTAAGTTTTCTTTTAAAGTTAACAAGCTGGAAATATGATGAAAAGAAAACAGACATTAACTGAGTTGGCATGCTTGTGTGATACCTTGTAGACTTCAGCTAGAGTTGTTTCTAATAGTGGAAACTTGCAGACTATTCCTCTTGTCTAAGACTTTTCCATGGGCTTTGTTTACATTTCTAGATCAATTTTGCTGTTGGTTTACTTTTCAAGATCTAGAGAACTAACTGTCTAGCATGACTTTCTGAGTTTCTTGTGTTGCTAAGTTCCCAATTGATCAGGAAAACTTTTGTGCCATATAGGACCATGGTGCTACTTGAAATACAAGAACATGCATACTCACTGAAATTTGCCTCTATTCTGAAAAAAATATTTCCCCAAAGCAAGGAATTATCTAAATCTTGATAAATACCCTAAATATATTGTATCTGTGAGGATTTTGTAGAAATCATGGGATATGGATCTCAGCCCAATTTCATAACATCATTTCCAGTATGATTGCCCAACTGTACAATGCACCATCTTCCCTACTTAGAGTCATGATACTGTGAACTCCTGGACTCAGTGTTTCTCCACCAGCAATTCTACGTACTACATTTTCATGCTGTTTGTAGCTCTCCAGCACAAAGTGTACACGAGAATAAACTCAAAAAATTAGCAAGTCCATTGCCAAACTAAGACATTCAGAGCTGTGAGTGGTATTTTCTTCAGTTCCCAGTATGATGAGATAGCAGATGTTATGTTTTCATTTCCTGGAATTTGTGGTTTAGTGGTGTCAGTTCATTTGAAACAGTTGTTTTTTCTGATTTCTTTTTCAAGTGACTGTGCTTGAGTGTCAGTGGCACGCTGCTATGGCAGTGACACAGCTATTTAGGGCTGGCTACATGTTTAAACATATGCACCAGAGTTTTTCAGTTCCTGATGATCAGTTGGTTGCTAGATTTACTTCCCCAGGCAGAATGCTCAAGAATTAAAATGAACTCTTCATTCACCATGAATCTTGAGAGCTAAAAGCCACTTCAGGACATACTGCCCTTGAGTACCGCATGTTTCTATTGTAGAACATCCCAGCCCACATAAAGCCAGTGGAGCATTTGTAACTGAAGCATTTCTGTTTGATTCTGAATAAGGGATTTGTAGGAAGCAAGAGAAAACAATTATGGCTTTGTATGGGAAATAATAGATACATAAAACATTAGGCATAAGTTTTAAATTAATGAACATTGCAGAGCTTTCAAAACGCTAGCTTATCCAAGGTCCCACAGAGCTGTAGAATGGCTCAAGGACCTTTCCCCATTCTCTGCTCCACACTCTGTGATGATTTGCAGTTGAATGTGTATTTCCTACATCCCTACAAGTCATACTCTGTTCGAAGCTTGCCTCACCATCTTCTCATAGGCCCCTAAGCTGGTGAGTTTGTGGGAATGAGACTCCTAGAGAGGTTGCACTGTCTCCAGCTTTGGCGATTTTAAAGACCAGACTGGATAACAGCCTGAATAATGTGATCAGACCTCACTACTGAACCTACTTTGGAATGAAGACCTTCTCAGGTCCTTTCCATTATCATTTATCCTGTGATCCTTTGGTTATATTGACTCCTGGAGAGGAAGGGAGGCGATCACCCTGCCGTCCCACTGAGCACCCATGGAGGAGAATGATTTTACACACCACTGGGTGCAGCAGCCGAGGGCCGGGTATTACAGTAAGACCTGCAGCAAACAGGGCTAGTGACACAGACGTTGCCTATTAAAAAAAACAAAAATAGCTTTTATTATTGCTTTTGAGTGCTGGGGCAGTGCTTGGCTAAAGTGTTGTGAGCTCCCACATACTGCGTAAAAAGGTGGAAAGCTAGGCATGTACTTGAGGCAGGAAGAGAGGGAATCCACTCTACAGCTGTGAAGCAGAAAACAACCAACCTTTTCCTATGGCTGTTGAGCTTGGGGCCACCATGGCCACTTGCGTGCGGAGTCCTCGTGATGAAACAGTGGAGCTGTCTGTCCAGCCTTCACTTCTCCCCATGCCCATTTTAGTATCTATCTGCAGGGTTCAGAGCGGTGAGGTCTGTGCTTCCCTATGGAAAAGAAAATTGTCTTTTTCATTTTGTTGAGGAAGCTACCAACCAGAGAAATTCATCAAGACTACAGCACTGAACATGCTAAATAGCAATGAAATTTGCCATGCACGGGAGAATGGAATAATTCTTGTTACAGTTTCTGCCTGCGACTCTCATGGGCCTGAGGCCAGTTGCAGAGCTGCTGCCGTTAGGGTTGCTGCAGTCAGGAGGGGCAGAATTGCTAATTTGTTGATCTTTAAATTAACACCAGCACTCATGGGCTTCTGGTTCAGCCTGGGAACTACATTAAAATTCTTGGTGACTAAGGTATACAGAACTTCACGCCTTCTGATGTTTGTATTAACTTCTCTTCTTGGCTGACGTAGGATTTATTCTGTTATTTCGTCTGTAATATAGCTCCTAACTATATATCCAGGATCTGATTAGTTTCTAATTCTTTGGGTTTTGTGTAGCACAAAACAGTCCTAATAAAGACTCTGTGTCATGAGATTTTCTTTCCTAGAATATAATTACTCAGATAGATAAGTTGTATCCCAGTATTAACCTACTAACTAACCAATTGAGATGCACAGCAACCTAGCTGCAACAGTGCTCAAGTGGTATAAATGAGCTCTGACCATAAAGATGCAAGTTCATGACTACATCGATTGCCCTTTTGGAAGAGACGTAATCAGGGAACTATTAATAAATGCTCATAGCTTGTTTGGGTGCAATACATGACCTGAAAAGAAGAAAGATAATATAACTCTATGTGAAAGATTGGCAATTTAGTAACATCAACAAGTACTCTATAGTGCACAATTTAAGACACATTAGTAAATAAATCTTTCTCCACATTTGCAAGAGGTTGTGTGTGTGTTTATGTGTTCTCTGTGTAGGTGCATAGAGCTCTAAATAGTCATTGGCTAAATTTTGCAAGACACTAACATTACTCATGCTGTGTTAGCAGTCTGGTAGATGTCTCCTTTCTCAGACTTTAAAACTTGGAGACTTAGTACTCTTGTTTTTGTTAATTTCTACTGTTTGAATTAGAGATACTAATGAAGCCTGTTTTGCCTTTTTGTAAAGAATCAATTTATCTTTACGGTTTTTGCTCTATAATATTTAAGTTTCAAAAGAATTTAAGAAATGTTTAAAGAGGTGTGCCATGAAAGATTTAAAAAAATGAGATAATTCTTCCTATTTGTTTTAGGTCTTACAGAAGCTTGGTTTTATAAATATTCTGTTCAGCTGGATGTTACAGGCTCTGGTTCTAAACATAACTGCTTAATTAAACCCTATGCTTTAGCTATCCAAGTGGAAGTACCTGGATACAGCGAAGATTTTAATGGCAGAAAGGAGCATTAAATTGTCCATTCTAAAACTACTGCATTATGTAGACCATCACATTTCACCCACTCACCTCATGTTGTTTGTTTTTGTATGACTTCAAAAAACACCTTGGTAAAATTAGAGGAGAAGGAAGCAGTCACTGGGTAAGTGGTTTTCACATGGTTGTCTGCAGAGCCACTGGTATCACAGTGGGAAATAGTTGTTATTCTTTCTGGATTAAGGCTTCCTGAGAGACAGAGCTCATCACAGAAGTTATTTTTGACCATCTAAATCAACCACGAGCAACTATAAACCATCTCTTTTCACCCCAGGTGGCTGCTTCTGAATTTGTTTGGTTTTTGGGTCAATTCCTTCTACAGTAGATTTCAGTCATGATGATATGTACAGATAACATGAAGGGTAGAAGAGCAGAGGAAAAAATAGAACTAAGCAGCAATATGACCTGCAGAAATTAGAGCAGAAGAAGATGTTGCTAATGAAGGGTAAAGCAGTGCCAAGGATTTGCAAATCCTATATTTGGGGCAAAAAAAATGAAGTATCTAGTTGGAGGGAGAAAATTAAGCAGCTCAGCCTCTTTTTTTGGGGTTTGGGATGGGTGGTTTCCTCATGAAAATGAAGAACTTTGTCCTTGGGAGAAACACTGGAGACCTATGGACAATCATCTGTTCTCATACTGCAGCCCTGACTTTGTTGAGTCATCAATAGATGTGTGTTAGAAGCCATGACCAGGAGCCCTGGCAATCCAAATGAGCCCCTGGAAGGATGAAGCTGGGGTCTGTGTACCCCAAAGCATGTCTGTCTTCTGTCTGGGGCCAAAGGAGATTCTGAGGGTAAAAAATAAGTTGGCTGTATTTCCGGGACTATGCTGCTCAAGCTTGGGTGGCACACGTGCAAATCCTGCCCTGTTAAACGCTCATTGTTGCATTTTATAGAAGGATGTGACACTCAAGAACTGGAGGAGTGCAGGAGAAAGCTTTTAGATACACTGATGGAGACTGATTTTCCTGGACGCACATGAGTTCACGTTGTTCACATGAACAGCCTCAAATGCTTCAAACCCTCTGTTTTTCATATAAACTGTAAATAAGCTCATGATTTCACTGGGACCAGCTCACAGGAGTAGAGTTACTTGCAAGTAGAACCATTTACAGATCATGCACTTGGTGATCAATTTCAAAATATATCCCCATATGCCAGTTTCTAGTATGATATGAAATTTTACAGCCAAGTCATTAGGTAATTATATCTATCGAAGTACTTCACACCTTACTAGATCAGCTTGAATCTACCAGTTCGAAGAGAACAAACTGTTGAATGCTTCACATACAAGTGTTAAAATATCTCCTGATTTTAGAGTTGACTGAATTCCCTTTTAACCTATCATGCTTAGAGCACAAGCAGGGCTTATGTTAGACCATCTTAATGGGTTAATTTGTTCTTAAGTAGACGGTTAATTAGTTCTTACTTCAAGGATGTTTGAAAAGTTCCCTGTTTCCTATGATATGTAGTTTCATAAACTTGTCTGACTATTTGGCTACTGGACTAAACCTCAGTAGGGAGAAAACTTGCAGGTTCCAGTGCAGCCGGTAAACACAAAGTTTTTTTTGTGCACATGTGGTTGCTCAGAGTGAGTTAACATTTTAGAGACAGTAGTAAGTGCTCTGGAGACTTTCACTTTAAGATCTTACATCCACCAAGACTTTAATAGTTGGGGGAGGGTTGGTTGCTCTCTGACCACATATCTGATTCACTATGGATTTTGTAACTTTGGTAGCAGTGACCTCATTTTGGCAAAATAGTGTGTGTCATTTACTGAGCCTCTTGCTGCTTTAGCAATCACAAGTATATTAGGGTTATAACCCGAGTAATTTATGGAAGAGAGATGACTCTTAAATATTCTTTTATTTCCTTGGAAAGGCTTATTTTATTGAAAACATATTTTAGCTCTGAGTGAGAATGAAAGATCCTCAGGAAAGCACCCAGGGGGAATTGTGCTGTCCAGTGTGTTGAAAAGGTGAATTGTAATGTATGGGTGTCTAGACGTTTCCTCTTGTTGCTGTCGACAGTCCAGTTGGCTGTATTTTTTTTTTTCCAGTGAATAAGAGCATTGATTTTCCTCTCTCTTTGGCCAGAGCTTTCATTTTACATATCTTTCCTCTTCTGTGTCTCTTTCTCTCTCCCTCCCTCTTTCTTCTGTCTCTCTTCCTCTATCTGTAAGAGAGGGAAGACTTTAAGAGCTGACAGCAAGCTTTCTAACTCAGAATGATTCATGTAAGGCACCTGAAAGGCAAGCTCTGCACCAGCATCACTGCAAGAAAGGTAGGGCCTTGGGGACTAAATAGTCTGTGAAACTCTGAGCAAAACATACAGAACATGAGATAAATCAATTAAGTCTGCAGATCTGTCAAAGATGCCGAAAAAGTTTGGGAGAGAACTTAAGGTTTCTTTAAGCTCTGCAGTTCGAGGTGCTTTCTTTTAATAAAAACTTTGATGTGTTTTTTGTAAGTGTGGGAAAAAAAAGGTGCCCCTCTGTAGCTTTGTATTATGTGTATAATGTGGGGTTTTTTTCCATGGATGGTAAACTATTATTTTATCACTGTTGCGCTTCACAAACCTGCATGCATGTGTGAATATGCAATTCCCCTTTTCTTCCCCCTGACTGATTATTTTCTGTTATACTTTCTGAAAGTTTACCTTATCTAGCTGTTATTTATATTCACTTCCTGAATCCGAATCTGACCTAGTAAGTCTGAGCGATCGTAGATGTGATGCGTGAGCTCTCACACTCACCTTAATGTTTCAATCATGCACTTCAAGCAATGTGCGTTTGCAGGAATCGTGCTGTTAATAAAACCCCTTACAACCCAAAGCAGTTGTTTTGGCAGAGAAGTGACAGCGTTTTGATAGATGGGCCCGATAGTTGTATGTGTTGTGCTTGCTCGGAGTTAGTAGAAAAGAGGAGGGAGAGAGCAAGCGAGAGGGGGGAGAAAAAAAAGAGACAGGGAAGGAGAGAGCGAGAGGGAGAGAGATTGAGAGAGAGAGCGAGAGAGAGACTTGGCAAAGGAAATCTTATGGGTATACTGAAACTGCAGATCAGAATTGTGAAACCAGAGCCAGGGCTGAAATGTGATGCTTTTGCTCTTTTGTGCTTGTTGTGGTTCTCATCTTCCCATTTAGAAGGCTGCATACCATTCAACAGAATATTTTGATCACAGATTGAACAATGCAGCAATCAAGCCTGATAAGCCACCTGGAAGTTTTGCTTGAGATGATTTCTAGTGGGTTTTCTGATCCCTGTGAGCATCATGACTGCCTTTAGCATTGTGGAGGAGGACTCGAGTTTCTTATGAGGGCCCCACTTGGAAAAGCAGGCTGTGCAGATTCAAGCCTCCGGTTCTGTTCATGCTGTTCAAAAGCCTTTCCTCACCCTTGCTGATTTGTTTTTATGATTTACATACACTCCTGTGGAGATTTACAGAATGGATTGTCTGTGCATTGTCACGACCAAGGTAGGACTGGAAACATTGTTGTTATGTGTACATATTTCTCTGCTATTTTTCTGTTCCTGTAATTAAATAGATTGAGCATGTACTGTGTCAGGTTGCAAGATAAAGTGATAAATAAGCTTCACTTCAATGAGCATTTTGTTCTCTTTTTCTGTAGATTATACAGTTTGCTTCTATATCACTTCCTAAATGATATGTAATTTACTTATTTTTACTAGCAAAAGGAAAATTATTTCATATTTTATCTTAGCCTATGCATGTGTCTATTAATATCTCTGGCTACTAGAGCACTTTCAGAATACGTGGTATAATGCATATATTTTCTCAGCTTATGAGTTTATTCTTTAAACTAAAAAATTTAAAAAAAAGGGGGGGGGGGACATTATATGGGTCCTAGGATTTTAAAGAGGCCAATCAGATGTAGTTTAGATAGCCATGATGTTTCTGATTGGAGAGATGCAAGTTTCTTGTGGATATTGTGGCTTTTGGGGGGAAAAACATAGCTTCCTTTGCATCTCTAGGCCTGAAAAATAAAAATGCCTCAGTCCTAATTCAGCACTCTTATACTGATCTTAGATCTAACTTAACTATTTGGGAATAGTCCTTCTAAATAATTCCTTCAAAACGTGCATGTAAACAGTTTTTTATCCACAACGACAGCAGGGTAAGGACCTTGGGGTTAAGGACACTTCCTGACTTAGATCTGGGGTAGGGATAAGCTGAACGATTCTTTGAGATGTCTTCAAACTTAGCAAACTAACTTAATATTAAATGACCAGGAAATAATCAGGGAACTCCATTTCTGTTCCTACAGGGCAGGCAGCTCACCACATGTTTGTAATCACATTTGCACATGGTGACAGTATTTATAAGGAGCAGCTACTGGGGGAAGTCCGGACACTGGGGTCCAGCACAACTGCTCCTCATTCGCATTTATTTTTGATAAACTTCATTATTTCCATGGAACTTGAAAAATGCCTGGGGTAAACATAACACCTGAAGGCTGTGTAAATGATAAGGCAAACCAATGGTTGTCACTGCCGTCATCGTTACTGTCATTTTTCGCATGATGGCCTTGCAAAACCGGGACCCCCATCTGTGACATAGAGAAGGGCAGGAGGAGACAACCTGGGCATCTATATGCAGCAGTGAGGGCTGGTGGGTGGCTGCTGCAAAGAGTAGGGGAGCACGGCGGAGCCACAGAAACAGATGCGAGCTGTCATTCCCATCTTGCCAGTGGAGAAACCCATATGGGGAAAGAACAGGAGGTGAATGAGGCCACAGTGAATGGCCTCATTCACCTCCTGTTCTTTCCAGGTCCTTCTGGTACACAGAAGCTGTGCTGGATCTGAGACTGCATCCTCAATCTGCCCTGGAGCAGAGCAGAGGTGCCTGTGGGTGCCTGTTGACGCAGTACCAGTGAAAAGCACTCAGCAGTGGTGGTGCAGTGCCACTAAACAAAGCCTGGATGCAGGATCATGCTAAACATCCAATTTCTACTCTCTGACATTGCTTTCCAATAGAAAATAAGCAGGAAGGTTGAAAAGACAGTTGTGATTAGCTCCATTTCTGGGTGTGCAGTGGTGCAGTGGGGACCAGCAATAGCAACCATCTTTGGCCTTAAGAATTTGGTGAGAAGGTGTGTAGTAACTGAATTTGGGACAGCGGGATGAGTCTACTCCTAAGACGGTGTAATTGGGAGAAGAACTTGGACCAGTGCCTTTTTTTTATATCAGGAGATCACTTTATTTGTTTTATGAATTGATGAATGCTTCCACTAACATTTTCCCAGGGCCGTCTGGGCAATAACAAATGTAAACTCATAATCTCACTACTGCTGCTACTCTGAGCAGGGCTCCACTCCATCTACACACAATATTTTTCTTTCCATCTCTTCCGTGTCTTGGATCTGCTGCTAATTGATTGATATGATCTGCAAGTCAAGCGTATGAGTCCCAAATATTCAATTCCAAATATTCAGTCTTCGCCAACTTTGATGTTGGAATGAGACAGAATTGTGAATTGTAGGTGACCTGCTATTTGGATGCATGTGGGAACACCATATTAACATATGTAATTGAGATGAATAATGGCAAAAATATAGTTTCAGAACACTTTCATATTGCAAAGGCTTGAAGCCAAATAAATTACAGTTGATTTCCTCTTGTTTGGTGCCATATTTAAATAGCTGCACCAGTGATGTTATATTGCATTGATCCGTAGTCTGCTCTTACTTGCTTTATTGTGCATTGGAGTAAGTCTACTTCCTTTAAACATACCAAAATTTTATGGCGTCTGTTTATGCCAATTTTCACCAATACAATAAGAGCAGAACTTTTTCAGAACATTTGAGATTTTTAAAAAATTCATTTCAATAAGTATGAATTCTGCCAAGCAACAGTATGGTCATTTTTGGCCACAGATTTGGTAATTATCCTTATTTGAATATTGGTCTTATTTGTGCAAATAATTGCCATTCTCATTCTTGGAAAACTAGATCTCAATGTCAAGAGGGAGTAAATACATGAATTTTATTATTCCGATATTATAAATAATAAAAAAGGAGTAAAAGGTGAGTACTATTTAAACTGCAAAAGATGAACACTGTTTAAAGTGTAAAAAGTTGACATTTTTAACACATGGTCATTAAATTTACTCTGGAATTTGCAGTATTTCTAGGCTATAGAAAATGACATAAATGCATGGTGGAATGAATATGCCCTTGTAGATTATGTACAACGGATCTAGAGATCCTCCTTTGAACTCTATATGGTAGAAGACACCATCTAATAAAATTAATTTCTGATGTGCCTTGCCATATCTTAAATCCTCCTCACATTATTTTTTCAGCCAAAATGTAAGATATGTTTAAGATAGATTTAAGATATTAATTTGTACAGATTATTCATCTTTTTAAAATTTTCTTCATGTTTCCATGCATTTCTGAACCCCAAAATTAGGAAACACTGAATCAGTCAAGGAGGACTTTACAAGGGCATGTAATGATAGGATGAGAGGTAAAGGTTTTACACTGAAAGAGGGTGGATTTAGATTACCTATTAGGAAGTAATTCTTCCTGATGAGGGTGGTCAGACACTGGCACAGGTTACCCAGAGCAGTTGTGGATGCCTGCTCCCTGGAAGTGTTCAAGGCCAAGTTGGATGGGGCTTGAAACACTCTGTTCTAGTGGAAGATGTTGCTGCCCATGGCAGGGGGGTTGGACTGGATGGTATTTAAAGATCTCTTCCAACCCAAACTATTCTATGATTTTATGACTTCTTATGGTCTCCAAGTTTATTTTAATTGATCATGTTCCCAGTATAGCTCCTTTCTTTTACTGTAGCATTAAGCATGTTAATTTGTGGCGCTTTTTTATCATTAGGAAAGTTTCAGTATAAATAAAAGCTTAGGTCAAGACTCCATCCCAGTGGAAACACCAGGAGTTTTTGAAAAAGAGGAACATTCCCACCGTGCCTTCCAACAGTCAGAAGCAACATGATGTCCTCTCCACTAGCTGTCAGCTCTCCTTTTATCCTCCTGCCTTTTACAGAATTATGAATATAATAGTAGCTGCTGCTGGTGAAAAATAAAGTATATAGCTCTGTGTAGCCTGACAAGATTCACTGTAACAGGGGCTGCTTTGCTGAAACCCCAAGTTCTTCATTTCAGGTGGCTTAGAAAAATTACCAGCTTTCACAGAAAAAAAAAAAAAAAGCTTTCTGGCCCTTGTTACAAAGGAGAGGTGGAAACTCTAAAGGTTTAAAACCCAGAAGACAAATGAAGGGAAAATAAATTATATTTTAAAACACATTATTTCAAGGTGTCAGATTCATGCTTTTAGTTGCAACTGGCAACCATAGCACCACAAAAAAAGAGAGCTGAATAATACCACAAGTGGCCATCCAGTCCTCTGTCACAAGCAGAGCTAGCTAAAGACCTTCTCCTAGGATAGAGATTTTAAAACTTTCTGGGCCATCTAGTCTAATACTTTATTATCCTTAACATTAGTAATCGCCCTAAGAACTGTCAATGTTGGTTGCCACTGGTGTCATCTCTTGTTTTGTTTTAGAGTTGTATCTTGAGGTTTGCTTAAAATCCCAGATTTTATCACCCGAAAACTGTTTTGTGAGAAGAACCGTGTATTCAGAAGAGCTTGCAAGGATGTACACAAAGACTAGACTCCAAATAAAATAATCCAGATTTATTCACAAACCCTAAACCACTTGCTATTTGTTGCCTGACTCCCACGTTCACAGCACTGAGCACTGGCAGCAGTAGAGTTCAGGTGACCCAGAGTTGTGTCCTGCAGCTTGTAAACAAGAGAACTAGTCACCTTCAGACCAAAGGAGAATGCCCAGCTTGAACTTGTTGGTTTTGTTAGCTACAAAAATAAATTTCTGTCATCAAAATGTTGAAAATTCTGCAACAATTACTCTTTCTTAGAGATTCTTGTTTCCATCTTCCAGTTAACTCTGTAGTGGTTTAAGCCGGATCTCTCACTACACAAGTTCCATGTTTAATTCAAGTGTCACTGACCTCTGTGGACCAGATAATTAAATGAAAATTTGATTATTCACGTGAACAGAAAAAAGATCTTGTCTATTTCATTGGGTTTTGGTGGGGGTTTTTTGTAGCTAATGAAAGACACAGTTCATTCCACTAGTGAAGAAGTTTGGGGTTTTGGTTTTAGATTTTTAAAATTCTGGTTTAGTCTAGTTTGGTAAATTAAAAATATCTCTCTTTTCATGGCTGTCCACCCAGCACCTTTCCTAAGGATTTAGTTCAAGTGTTTCAAAGATGAAATATAGATGGAAGGAAAAAACTTTTTTGTAATGGTGCTGGGAAGAAGGTTGGTATGCTTATTTATGTTATTAACCCATATCAAGGTTGAATGTGTACAATTCTGACTGGTAAGGTTGCCAGGACCCAGCAACATCTGTCTATAGTATTTTCTTCTGCTCCTCTGGCAGTGTATTTGGAACAGGGGACACCAATGTATTCACTTAAGGTGGAACTCTGACAGATGTGCGAGCAGAAGTCTCAATATGCACAATGGTTGTGGAAAATAAGAAGCCACTGCTGTCAAGTACAGGACCAACACCTGGCTTAGACCCTGGGTGTGGTATGACTCTTTTGTAGGTCTCTCCCACTCCTCACTTTGCAGCATCAAGTTAAGAGTTTAGCAGACAAGAGCTATAAACTTTGCACCTTGTCTTTTTTTCAGCATTAGCCTTCCTTTCCCCATAGTCCCAAAATGGAAGACAAAGCAAAATTCAGAGCTCATCCTCCTCAAAAGCATCACTGTAAATCTGAGTGAGGAGACGCTGTCCTTTGGCTAGTTCGTTTTGAAACTACCAGTCTACATTAAGTATATAATTATAAATCCCTGTTGATAGTGTGTCGTGCTCAGGAAAGATAAGGGCAGGTCTTGTGTCTCAGTACGAAGTGTCCAGAACCCACTTGTGTCTTGTGTGGGTTCACCAAGTGAGGGGGAACCCTCATTCAGCCTTTAGCCAACACAATTGACTCCCAGTGCCAAGCTAGTCGATGTAAAGGGTGATTTTAGAACTTGGCTGAAGAATGGAAAAATGCAGAGGTGGCACCACTGGAGTGACCTCACTGTTCCAGTCTCTCTAATTTAGAGCACCAGCAAAGGCAGTTCCAAGATCTCTCAGAAGAGCAGAATGGTAAATCAGACCAGGTCATCTGCTGGAGGTGGATAGCAGGTCTACACACTGCGTGCCAGCTGTTAGTCTCCCTTTGCAGAGGTGAATTCACAATGAGATTACGTTGGATTATTGATTATGGTACCTAATGACAATACAAATTCCTAATACTTAGAATATTCTTTTATGCCGAAGGGCTTTTGTAATAGGCCTTTGTCGTGGTTTAGGCCCAGCCAGCAACAAAGAACCACATGGCTGCTCATGCACTCCTCCCTCCCTGGGGGGGTGAGGAGAAAATGTAGCAAACCCTGGTGGGTCAAGACAAGGACAGGGAGTGGTCACTCACCAGTTATGGTCATGGGCAAAACCAGGCTCCACTTGGGGAAAAAATTCAATTTAATCAGTCATCAATCAAAACCAGAGTAGGATAAGGAGATACAAAAGCCAGATTTTAAAAACAAACACGTTCCCTCACCTTTTCCTCTTTCCCGGGCTCGAGTCCCCTCGCTCCCGATGTCTCTCCCTCCTCCCCCTCAGCGGCGCAGGGGGACGGGGAATGGGGGGTGCAGTCAGTTCACCAGAGATTGTCCCTGCCGCTCCTTCCTCCTCAGGCGGGGAGGGCTCCTCACATGCTTCCCCCTGCTCCAGCGCGGGGTCTCTCCACAGCAGACAGTCCCTCATGAACCCCTCCGATGTGAGTCCTTCCCGCGTGGTGCAGCCCCTCAGGAACGCACCGACCCAGCACGGGCTGCCCACAGAGTCATGGTGTGCTTCGGGAGCAGGCACCTCCCCTGGCGTGGGGTCGTCCACAGGCTGCAGGTCCCTCTCTGCTCCACTGTGGTCCTTCATGGCCTGCAGGTTCATATCTGCCTTGCCGTAGTCCTTCACGGGCTGCTCCACCGTGATCCTCCATGGGCTGCAGGGGCACAGCCTGCGCTCTCCCCGCGGGCTGCAGGGGAATCTCCACTCCAGCCACCGCCTCCCCCTCCTCCCTCACTGCCTCCCAGTACCTGCACAGGTGTTTCTCTCATCTCCTCCCTCTGCTACAGGTCTCCACGGCTGCTCCTTTGTCCCCTCCCTAAATCCCTTACAGCAGAGGCCCATCCCTTGTCTCCAAATGGCCTGGCCTCAGCCCCAGGCGGGGCCGACTTGGAGGTGAAGGAGCTTCGAGCAGCTTCTGCCAGGGGCCACCCGCCCGTGCAGCCCCTTGCCCTGCTACCAAAGACCTGCCATGCAGCTGTGTGACCAACACAGCCTTACTGAAGAAAATAGGCCTGTTCTTTCCCCCGCAGTTATCTTGTGTTAATCTGGAAAAAAATCAATAATGAGTTTTAAAAAGGTATATGGTTAGAGAATGAGATTCAATTTATTTTGTGGGACTTCCTACAAGATCAGCTGTACGTGTCTGAGAGGCTGTAAGGTCAGTCCCAAAATTAGGAAATGATAAAGCTAGGTATAAATACTGACGTTGAACCAGTGCCTCAGGTGTTGTAGACTGGTATAATCTTATCAAAACCAGCAGAGCTGTCGAGAGCTATACTACATGAGGATCTGATTTAAATTTAGCTGGATATCAAATAAAAAAATAACCAAATTTCTGTGTGCCTGAATGTTGTTAATAGTGCTAAATAGATCTGGGCAACATTTGTTATTTTTTCTTTGCAAGACTTCAGGCTTTGAATCATTGCGGTTTGAAATTGTAAACTGGGTGGCTAAATTTTTTGTGCTGAATTTCCTGGCTATAACAAACCCAAAACAAAGGAAACATAATGATTTTCCTCCCAGAAATTCACATTTAGCTAAAATCAAAATCTTTTTCTATAGTCATTATTAGGTGCTGATGAGCACTTCAAACTGTGGTGTTTGCCTGCCAGACCCTAGAAGTGTAATAGTGCTGAATCCATGCAATTTACATGTAATTTAGTCAACTCTCTTCTGAAGTGGTACTTGAGGACAGCTTTGACGACTATGAGTTGGCTGCTGGCTAAACTGCACAGTCTTAGTAGAGCAGGAAGATCCTTTTCATTGATTACCATTTATCTTAGCTGGAGAATATATGCATAGATGTCTGACAGATGGGGAGTGTATCTAAGTTATTTATCTGAAATCTTTATTTACCAATGTTAAATTTTTGAACAATTATTCTAAGCCTCTAGCTTTCGTATTTCAAACATTATGAATGTAAACTGATGAGACACGTGCTGTCTTTTCTAGGAAAAAAAATAATTTTTGGGGGGGAGTCTCAAGAAAATTACACAGAACAAACCAGTGTGCATTGCATATGTAATATCTTGTAATTATATCTTGTCAAAAGCTCAACTTCTTTCTCCTTTATTCTTTAGAAATATGGTAATTGTCCCTTTTCCCTTGTAGTTAATTATAAATTTCAGGAAGAATTAAGTCTGTTAAATCTCTTCTTCCCTCTCTTCCCCCTCGCTTGGTCTCTATGGCAGCAGCAGGAATAGAAGGGAATTACTTTGATCTCCATTTCTGAGTGACATTTCGTTTCTTCCAAGCATTGACCTTGTTTAGTGCAACTGAAATTTTCAGCAGATTTCATTAGATTATGATTTGCTGATCTTAGAGAGATGTCTTTATTGAGATTAGTTTTAACTATGAATGGAAAAGGATGATTTGTTTCATAAATCTATGAACAGCTCTATAAACTGAGAAAAGAAAATGTTCAATTAAGTCCTCAGGCAGATACAGTTAAGGGCTTAATACAACTGCACGGCAGTGGAGAGTTGCAAATGTAAGGAAAAGTGGAAGATACTTAGCAAGAAAAAGAAAACAAGAGAGCCTGATCCTGGCTCAATCAATGATAGTGCTGCTAAGTGATAGCAGAACTATACATCCTTAGCAGATTCCTTCTCTAATATTCAGAGGGCCTGGGTGGAGGTGGGAAGATAATTTCCTAGTGCCAAGGTGAGCTGCATTTTTATGCATTTCACATAGCTGGAGCTGACCAAACGGATTCTTTGCAATGTTCGAGAGGCCACTGAAAACAGAAAAGATGAGTGTCTCCTGGCATGCATTCTCAACATAAACATACATTTTTTTCTGTGTTTTAATCTGTTTGCCTCTACCACGCAAATTTTCTTCTGTCTCCCTTCACCGGATGCATGACTTATGAAAAATGAGAAGATATGTGCAGTCAAGGAGAAAGAATTCGTATTTATGGGTGAATAATTAGGTCAGGGGTATGGCTTAGTATATGATTGCATTTTACCCAGTCCGAGACCTCTGGTTGAGATCTCCAATTTTCATTTCTCCAGAGAATCATCTGCATCAGAGAAGATAATTTGTAAGGATGGTAGGAGTAGATAAGTATGTTCCACTTGGTTTGACTTCAGCCAGCTCTTTTGCTACTGGAGACCTCACTCAAGGATTTGTATATAATTTGCAAGTCATATTCTTGGTCATTCTAGTGGATACAAACAGAATCTCGCCTGTGACTGCTTTTGACTCTGATCACCACTATCTTCTCTGAGAAAGAATATTAAGTCAGATCTTAAAGAGTGCTGCAATTCAGTGAGCCCTGAACCTTTAGCAGATAAAATATTCCTAAATATCCTCTCTGTATTTTGTTACATCTTCCTGCAGAGCTAAGATCTGCCTACAAATGTGCCTTCAGCCACAGCCACATTAGGCAGTATTAGGCTATCCAAATTTGGTATTGATGATATACATATAATCTCTCCCTGCCGATGAAAAAGTGGCAATATGCTACTTGCTCTTTTAAGTCCTCCAAACACCCTTAGCAGTCGCTACGGTTGATCACACGCACAAAAGAGAAATTCTTCCTTGAAATCTTACCCAGAGCTCGCTGATGTGCAACTGCGCCTCTGTCACCTGAAACTCTCTTGTGCAGAGCCACAAGGCTCTCACCTTCCGATTCAGTATTCAATATGCAGTATTTCCCACTGCAATGTTGCAGTGGGCACTGACGCTACCACTCGGCATTATACTAATGTATCTGCAAGACACATTATATACCAATGTTTCTAACAAGTGCTAATAGCCATCAGTTATTTCAACATCTGACTGAGAGAAGCATATAAGAAAGAAGCTTGCTTAAAGATTACATGCTAGGAAGATAGAGGTTGGGCACAGAGACTCTGAAGGGCTTTCAGCCTTGGTTCTATCTTCTGAAGTTGATGCTTTTCTGTCTCCTGTTTACCTATCAAGTTTGTGTTTCTGGATGCTTGATAAATCTATTGGTTTGAGAATTACGTGTAATAGTGTCTCCAGAGAAGGAGGTACTCTCTCTGACTGACTAAGAGGTTAGCATCTCTATCTGACTTTGGTCATCACTTTGTTGCTTCCTGACTGCATTATTGCTATGCAATTTATCAAGGATTTAAAGCATCAACCCAGAAAAAAAGCTGCGACTAATGCTGAATTCAGCAACGAGAATGAATTTATTCTTTTATTTCCCAAGGTCTCTTTATACAAAAATTACACAAGCGGAAGATCTTATTGCATATTTTGAAGGCTCTGATTGCATGAAGCTGTGGTAAAGCATACACCTGGATAGCTCTGTCTATCTCTACATTGGAGCTGTCTCAAGGGTGAAGCGTAGTGCAGGAGGCTGGGTATTCTCAAAGAAAGGGAGTAAAACAAGACTATGGAAATCATTCATTCCCAAGCTATGGAGAAATAGCCCCTCTGTTTCCATTTCAGATGGACAACTCTTTTATTGGAACATACTCTCCCAAACAGCAAGGCAAGACATATTCTTTTTGTATATAAATATTAATAAACATGTAAAGCAAACCACAGTTAATTCTGTCCTCTCTTGAAGACTGCCTAAAGAAAACTTATTTCAAATAATGGATTTCGTCACTTTTCAGATTTTTAACTTTCCAGTGTAGAAGTGGACCAGAATCTTTAGTCCTTATGCTCATGGTGAAAATGTTGGTGAAGAAGTTAGCAGTGATCATCAAATGGAATTAATTCCTTCTACAGCCTGCAAATAATTCCCAACATATTTATTCCTATGCTTACTTGTATTTCCTAGGCTTGCAGAATACTTTATGTAGTGTTGACTTTTGAGTAATTTTTTTTAGTTGGTGTCTCTATGTGTGACATGCTTGAGCTTTTGGCTGATTTAAAAAAAATAAAATTTGAGCCCTTTTATGAAGAAAAGCAGCTGATATACAGCCATATTTCTTAGAACACTGCCAATAGGTGAGGGTGTAGCATATGAAAGGTATGAAAAGCATTGGTTTTTACACAACAATACAAAAAGTAAAGATCAAATAAGAAATCAGCTGTAATTTAAAAAAAAAAAAACCAACCCCCAAAAAACTGTAGGAGAAAAGTGTTCAGTCCTAGCCCTTGAGCCACATGCATCTCTCAGACAATTCCAGTGCAATGCCATGTTTTCAGCACAGTAATTCAAATATCCAACTATGAAAAGCCAAACTCTGCAGGTCACCCTACAGCCCAGATGCATGCTCAGCCCAGTCCTTGTGCTGAAAAATTGGGAACTCTGGAGAGCTGGTGCCTACGAACAATTCCCAGTTACCTCTGTCTTTCTGGCGTTTGAATATACAGCTTGTGTTCTGGGCCCTGGGGCAATTTTGGTACCAATCTCAATATCAAGAATACTTGCAGAGTATTCGCCCCTCCTGCTATGAGATCTGGAGCTTTTATTTTGCGGATGTATAGGCTTTAAGAATGGGAGGAGTCTTTTTGAGAAGTCTCCTGACACATATGTTATACATGGTTACCGGAGTTTGTAAGATCGGGCTTTTCAATCAGAAAAATGTTTCCTGTCCAATGCAAATTATTAATTTTCTTGCCTTTCTCTTACCTTGGATTAAAGACTGAAGACCTGCAATTGTTAAAGTAGTTAAAAATAATTACTAATATTTTATGCAGTCTTTTGATAAAAATTAATTTGTAGTTTGATTGTTGTGATAGGATTACATAGTTTGCTCTTGCATTCATTCCTTCCTCACAGGCGGTAACACACACCCGCAGGATATTGCTGCCATGATAGCAGTGACTTTTTCAAATCCTTTTAAACAAGACTTTCTAAACTTTAATCTAAAGGTACAATGCTTCTTGCTTGCTAGCTGTTTTTTTAAATATTTCTTGAAGTTGTCTAAGTGAAAACATAAAAGATAACCAGGTTTTAAAGTTTGGGGAATATAAAGCTGAAACTGATGTGCAGATTTTTTCCTTTTTTTTAACTTACAAAAGTATTTACTATTACAACGGTTTACAAATGTTTACTTTCTGGAGACAAAGAACAAAACACTAATACTGCTTCATTAGTTAATATTCTTGAATCAGACTCAAAATTGAAAATTGTGAGAAGCCTAATCATTGTTTGCAGAAGTTGCTCTCCTTTGCTCTCAGCATGGGGAAAAGAAAGGTGTAATGTGGTTGCTTGTGATGTATCTTACTTAAATGAAAATAAAAGGAAGGAAGCTTTTTTTTCCACATAATTTCCAGCTTCAGGAACCCACATGATTGCAAGTCCTCTGATTCAAGGAACTAGATAATATTTTGACTCTGATGTCAAATGCTGAGAGTAAGGGTGGCAGACACCAGAATTTATTCTGAACTTTTCTTCAGGGACTCTGACCCAATCTGCTGTGCAATTTGTTCTGATGGGCTCCAAACCTTTGCTAAAATGTAATTGAATCACTGCAAATGCGAGGGAAATTACAGGAAGATCAGCCCGAAGGCCTGATGGTTGCATCTTGCATTGCCATGTGGAACATTAGACTTCAAATTAATCCCTCACTCGTTTGGTTCTGCAAAGTTTCAGGGAACTGCAGGAGCCTTGTGTACTTGCTCCATGTCCTCCAGGGGACAATCTGGGGAGCAAATAGAGCATTCTGCTCAGCAAAGAAACACACCCTAAAAATTTGAGATAGACTTACTCCTCCTGGAAGAGAGCTGTGAGGTTGCTTAAGCTGCAGCTATCACTGGTTCAAAGACGATGTAATGGAAATGGCTTGTCACAAACTGGAGAGAAAAAAGACAATCTCTACCTACTACTTAAAGCTGCACTGTTCTCTGAATGCTCCAGGGTGGAGGAAAGCCAGATGGCACATGCTTGGGGTTCAGAGTGGATGAAGGATATGTTCACCCAGATAACAGAGAACTTCAAAGCAAAATGAATGGGTAACTGTTGAAGCCTTTTTGGTCCTGCAAACTGCGGATTCTTTGCCCTACATGCCAGTGGAAAATGACTTTGTGAGGTGTAATGCATACTAGCAAACTGCTAGATGCTCCATCTGGAATGGAGTCCATAGCGCCTAGTGATTGCAGCACATACTGTGTTGTGTATAATGCCATTTTCACTTATTTGCAGCAAAGCCATGGCAGATGCCCATCCCACAAATGCTCAGTCGAAACACCTGCCTGGATACCCATTCAGCACTCTACCGTAAGTTTGAGCCTTTTTATACAAAGATTTGAGAGACTGAATGGTAAGTCTCTGTGTTTGGAGCAGCCCCATCAGGTAAAATTTCCATGCTCAGTGCATTTGAGAAAGAACAGAGATGAGTCCTAGGGCCATACCAAGCTCCTTGGAAGCCTGAGCTGTTGAAATGTTGGGTTGTGGCTTAGCAGGGCTTCTCCAGGAGTTTCAGCCTCTTTGGGAATGTAATTGATTCCACGTGGAGCAATGGGGATCTGTGGCAAGCATGGTATTGTTGTTGGTGGTGTCCAGCTCAGAGGAGTGTGAAGTTACTGTTGATTGCTGTAACTCTGTGCTTGCTCCAGCTGAGCATGATGACTGGGAGCCTGCTAGTTTTGCCTGGTTATGGACAGATTTTGTGGGAATTCATTCATAATCTCCTGCAGAGTCTGCCAGAAACAGCTGACATTTAAATTGCCAGGCTGTTTCCAGACCCAGGTGGTGACACAAGGAAGGGGAGATCCATCTTTTCTTTTCCATATTCTCATGGAATAAAGAAAGGCTGACAATGCCAAGTGCTTTATGGAATGATAAGTGGGAAAATTTGCCCAGTGTAGGTAACAATAACTTTTGGGATGATGGGTGGTAAGTGAACTTCAGTCTGCTGGATTTATAGGAAATGACCTTTGTAAATGCTTTCCTTCTCCTGCCAATTAGATGACTTCAGTGAGATTAGCTTTCAACTATCAAAGACACAGTAATACTTGAAGAGAAAAAAGACACTGCAGTCAAGTAGACACTGCATTGATTTATATCTTGTCTGAACGTATGTTGTAGATAGAGCCAAATCCTTGGATACTAGAAGTTAGAGGGCTGACTAATAGAGCTATGATGATTTATCTCAGCTGAGGACTTGGCATGATTTAGCTGACATTTTCTTTGGCTCTGGACCACAGCATGATGTAGGTCCACAGCTATCAACTTGTCACCTTTTATAAGTAGATGAATGAGAAACAAATTCAAGTTTTCACTCTCCCTCAGTCTCTCGCTGATCTTGCAAGTGATTGTAAACCTTGTGGTTTTGGTTGTCCTTATGTTAAAATGAATGATATCACTACTGATATGTATTAAAATAGACCCAGTCAAAAGTATTGATTGAACAGTTGAGTTGTTAAACAGTTTTTTGCCAGGTGAGGATCTAGCACAGTAACTAATTAGTAACTCTTCTTAATTCTTAGTTTCCATTCTCAAAGGCTTTGGATTGACTTTATGATCTTGTTGTTTTTTGTTTATATTAAGAGGGTTGCAGCATAAGTACAATTATGACAGTGTGGTGCTTTGAGAAGTGTAGGTATACTGGGCATTTGTAATAAGTCAGGAGCAGTTGCAGTCAATGATTTCCACTAACACCAAGACCTGACTTTTCAGATGGTGGCTTTAAATGCTTTGGGTGTTTTTTAGGATACTTGTTTCTTAAACCATCAAAATTAAAAGCATTTAGCTTGAATATTTTCTTGTTTATTGTTACACCAGATAAGTTTGTGTGCAGAGGTAATATCTATAGACTTGCTATCTTGCAAGTTTCTATACTCTCACAAAAAATGATAAACTGAGGATCAAGCTTTTTTGCCTTTGTTAGCACTGGAAGTGGTATAAGATCAAAATAACTCCAAGAAGTGTTATTTTTAAACTGTTAGAGTGCAAAGTGGTTCTGGGACCAACACTGTTTAATATCTTAACCAACAACATAGACAGTAGGATTAACTGCATCTTCAGCAAGTTTCCAGATGACACCAATCTGAGTCATGTAGTTGATACACTGGAGGGAAGGGGTGTCAGCGAGAAGGGTCTTAACTTGAGGCTTGAGGTGTGGGCTCGTGTGAACCTCACAAAATTCAACAAGGCCAAGTGCAAGTCTTGTACTTGAGTCAGGGCAATCTCTGATATCAATACAAGCTGGAGGATGAAGGGATTAAGAGCAGCCCTGTGGACAAGGACTTGAGGATACTGGTGGATAAAAAATTGGACATGAGCTGGCAATGTGCAGCTGCGGCCCAGAAAGCCAACTGTATCCTTGGATGCATCAAAAGGAGCGTGGTCAAGCAGGTCAAGGGAAGTGATAATCTGTCTCTATTCTGCTCTTGTGAGACCCCACCTGGAGTACTGCATCCAGCTCTGGAGTCCTCAGTACAAGAAGCACATGGACCTGTTGGAGCAGGTCCAGAGGAGGGCCACAAAAATGATCAGCGGAATGGTACAGCTCTCCTATAAAGAAATGCTGTGAGAGTTGTGGTTGTTGAGCCTGGAGAAAAGAAGGCTCCAGGGAAACTTCACTTTCAATATATAAAGGGGCCTTATAAGAAAGTTAGAGACTTTTTACAGAGACCTGTAGTGGCAGGACAAGGGGCAATGGTTTTAAACTGAAAGAGAATAGGTTTAGATTAGACATAAGGAAGCAATTTTTTATGGTGATGGTAGTGTGACACTAGAACAGGTTGCCCAGGTAAGTTGTGGATGCTCCATCCCTGGAAGTGTTCAAGGTCAGGTTGGATGGGGCTTTAAGCATCCTGGTCTAGTGAAAGATGTCCCTGTCCATGGCAGAGCAGGGTTGGACTGGATGATATTTAAAGGTATCTTCCAACCCAAACCATTCCATGAATCTATGAAAGAAACTCCAACTTACTATTAGAATACAGTTCAACCATTCACTTAGTTGCTATTTTTTTTTAATGTAGAGTACATACGGTCCTTGAGGTAATTGCCTATTTGGAGCTTGCTTCCATCTATATTTTGCTTGATTGTAAGAGTTGAATAGAGTGAAGGAGCTCAGCACTACCCCACAAATAAGTTGTAATTCCCAAGTACCTCCTGCTTCTTTGTTATCAAACCATTTTCTAAGCAGCCAAACAGATTTTTCTGTCCACCTTATCTGTATCAGATATTTATAGGGAATTTTTACCATACTTCAGTAAATTTCTTGGAAGACTAATGCAGACAGCGGGAGAAAATTAAATCCAACAGATATGAACTTCTAGGTGGTCAGTGTTTTCCACCATCTGATTTCAAAAGTATTTTTTAACTGCCTTGTTTTTATCCCAGAAGAATATCTGTGAAATGTCAGCATTTTGATAGAAAGCTGATTAATGAAGTGAAAATTTCCAGTGATGCATCAAAGCATATTACCTGCTATGGAAGGACTGAAAGATAAAAAAAAAAAAAAAAAAAAA
>VZSC01017638.1:44954-71939 GCA_013398225.1 Steatornis caripensis | reverse complement strand
AAAAAAAAAAAAAAAAAAAAAAAAAAGCAGACAACTGGCCGGTTGTGACAGCTCCATTAGATTACTATAGTGTGTGTTTGGATGCCTCTCAAGAGCGCTTTAGGGAACAGTAACAAATAAGGAAAAACAAACTGGTAGAAAGGGTATCCTCTTTCATCAATTTTACTGGCTTCATCACTCAGGGTGGCATGAGTCTGGGCTAGGTTTTTCTCTCCCTTTTTCAGCAGAATTTATAAAAAGCACTGCGTCCTCTCTTGGGAGCGCCTTTCCCATCTAATGCAAGAAACAGGAGATCTGGCAGCCTTGCTGTTATGTAACAGTCTGACTTTTGCAGTCCCTAATTTACCATCCTTTTTGAATTTACTGATGATCCTTGCAATTAAGAGTCTCAGTTCTGTTTGGCAACTCACCATCTGCAAAAGAGAGCATAAGTGAACACTGCCTTTCTGTGACTTCACAGTGTCCTTAATTAGATTCATTTTAAGTCTGAGAATTTTAATCAAGGGAATTACCTAAGGGTGATTTTGTCTGCACTTGCACTTTTAGTCATGCCTTCCAAAGGATCTGTAGTGTTTGATTATAAAATACTCCAAAAGGAGTTCGCTGCACTGCTTTTTAGCATACTAAACCTGCCTGTTGCTGGGGTTGCTCACTAGCTAAATCCATTATGGCAAGATAATAAAGTATCACAGGATACACTTGTGTTGCAGAAACATTTGGGGTTGTCTCTTTTTCTGGCCCCATTGACAGCTTTTCTTCAGTTTGGCATTCAGCGCAAACATTCACCTTATCTCACCCTGCAGCATTAGTAAGATGCCTTTGCTTTTCCCTGCTGCATTCTCAGCACAGCTCCTTGGCCCACTGTCCTAGTTCCCTTCTACTGAAAAATTCCCTTTTGCGGAGGCATTTGCCACTGAGAAGTAGCAGCAGAGAGTGGTAAAGCCGGTGTGGGCATAAAAGGCAATGGATTTGGTGCGTGCCCTAAGCAGAACCTTGTTCAGCATCAGCTGTCCCCTCGATGTGCAGAAAGAAAGAAACAGTGACTTTAAGGGTAGCGGAACCTGAGCGAGGGTCCTCGCAGGGGAGATGCGGCAGCTGTGCAGGCTTTGATAGCTCAGGGGCTGCAGAATCACAGAGGTGCTACATTCTGTGGAAATATAGTACAAGTTCTGGCTGCCAGCCTGCTTGGCAGCTGCCCCTGGGTTTACATATATCCATAACACGAGGAGAGCAAAAGTCACTCCTTTTTGAACGCTGCGTACATGTGCAGGATATTATTGCTCTATTTATGTGGGATAGATCAGTGTATGGAGGATAAAGTTACTCTGGCTTTCTCTTTTCCCAGTTTATTTGGAACACTGGAGGGATAGGAATGCATGAATGCCCTGTACAATATCTGAATTTAGCCTGACCTGGGAGTTAACCTGTAAACATTCCTGGTTCAAGCTAATCAAGGTTTTTGTATTCAGACTCACTTTACAGTTGCTGTTTTAAGGAAATTCATACTTTTGGAAGACGGCTGTATGTTAGTTCTGGTGGTTGTGCTCTATGTAAAGAATGTTCTGAGACGCTGCTGTAGAATGGAGCCAAGCAGAAACATATTGAAACATGCATATTCTGCTTTTTATTTTTTAAAGCTGTAAGTCTGGAAGAATAGTTTCTGAAATCAATCTTGCTCTCTTTAAACACAAAATAAATAAATGTTTCTGTTTGGGTAGACTTGGCTCTCTCCTGGGACTTTGTGCCTGGTAACATCCCCCCCTCTCCTGTGTAGATGTTCTCTATAAAATAAATAAATAGCTCTACACTCCAGAAAGTGCCTTTTGCAGGGGTTCTCTCTCTCTCTCTCTCTAAGCTTTAAGTCTTTTTCTGTTAAAACCCCGTTGTCTAATAAATTCCACAGACAATCCAGGTCTTGGGGAATGTTTTTTGTGGCTAACGTGAAATACTTGCAAACAGAGCTATCGATACAATGCTCTGTTCTTCTGNTGGGATAGATCAGTGTATGGAGGATAAAGTTACTCTGGCTTTCTCTTTTCCCAGTTTATTTGGAACACTGGAGGGATAGGAATGCATGAATGCCCTGTACAATATCTGAATTTAGCCTGACCTGGGAGTTAACCTGTAAACATTCCTGGTTCAAGCTAATCAAGGTTTTTGTATTCAGACTCACTTTACAGTTGCTGTTTTAAGGAAATTCATACTTTTGGAAGACGGCTGTATGTTAGTTCTGGTGGTTGTGCTCTATGTAAAGAATGTTCTGAGACGCTGCTGTAGAATGGAGCCAAGCAGAAACATATTGAAACATGCATATTCTGCTTTTTTTTTTTTAAAGCTGTAAGTCTGGAAGAATAGTTTC
Source organism: Steatornis caripensis (assembly GCA_013398225.1). Classification (NCBI taxonomy): domain Eukaryota; kingdom Metazoa; phylum Chordata; class Aves; order Caprimulgiformes; family Steatornithidae; genus Steatornis; species Steatornis caripensis. The sequence goes on along the minus strand of VZSC01017638.1, from coordinate 69,580 downwards.
TGAAATCAATCTTGCTCTCTTTAAACACAAAATAAATAAATGTTTCTGTTTGGGTAGACTTGGCTCTCTCCTGGGACTTTGTGCCTGGTAACATCCCCCCCTCTCCTGTGTAGATGTTCTCTATAAAATAAATAAATAGCTCTACACTCCAGAAAGTGCCTTTTGCAGGGGTTCTCTCTCTCTCTCTCTCTAAGCTTTAAGTCTTTTTCTGTTAAAACCCCGTTGTCTAATAAATTCCACAGACAATCCAGGTCTTGGGGAATGTTTTTTGTGGCTAATGTGAAATACTTGAAAACAGAGCTATTGATACAATGCTCTGTTCTTCTATCTTTCACCTCAGTACTGATGGTAATGGAAACTTTTGAGTGCTAAAACTCAGCTTTATTTTTAAAGGAGGTATTAAAGTAATGTTGTGCATGTTTCTGCTGGGTCACTGTATTCCTGCAGATCTTTTTAATGCCCAAGGTTTCCTGTGCCCCTCCTTGCCCAGTGCTCAAGACAGTTTACTCTCCACCTCTTTGCTGTTTAAAAAGGCTGACTGTGCCCTGCACTGCTGAGTCTCTCACTAATTGCCAGCTACGAAGCTGCCTTTTCAAACAGCCACTTAAAGCCCCCTTCGCCTTGGATAGCTCTCTGATGCTGCCTTCTCATTTGCACCACTCCTTCCCAGCCTTCCCTGGGGAAAACATGCTACTTCTGTTGTTGCCAGATGTACCTCGAGGTGCTGAAGACTTGCGGCATCTCTCCTGTAATCTGATTTATGGATTCAGTGGGGAAAGTTCCAGCTAGACTAAGGTAGTGTTGGATTAGCAGCAAACCATAGCACATCCCAGCAGGGCAGGAAATGCTTCATGCTTGGNCCCCCCTCTCCTGTGTAGATGTTCTCTATAAAATAAATAAATAGCTCTACACTCCAGAAAGTGCCTTTTGCAGGGGTTCTCTCTCTCTCTCTCTCTAAGCTTTAAGTCTTTTTCTGTTAAAACCCCGTTGTCTAATAAATTCCACAGACAATCCAGGTCTTGGGGAATGTTTTTTGTGGCTAACGTGAAATACTTGCAAACAGAGCTATCGATACAATGCTCTGTTCTTCTGTCTTTCACCTCAGTACTGATGGTAATGGAAACTTTTGAGTGCTAAAACTCAGCTTTATTTTTAAAGGAGGTATTAAAGTAATGTCATGCATGTTTCTGCCGGGTCACTGTATTCCTGCAGATCTTTTTAATGCCCAAGGTTTCCTGTGCCCCTCCTTGCCCAGTGCTCAAGACAGTTTACTCTCCACCTCTTTGCTGTTTAAAAAGGCTGACTGTGCCCTGCACTGCTGAGTCTCTCACTAATTGCCAGCTACGAAGCTGCCTTTTCAAACAGCCACTTAAAGCCCCCTTCGCCTTGGATAGCTCTCTGATGCTGCCTTCTCATTTGCACCACTCCTTCCCAGCCTTCCCTGGGGAAAACATGCTACTTCTGTTGTTGCCAGATGTACCTCGAGGTGCTGAAGACTTGCGGCATCTCTCCTGTAATCTGATTTATGGATTCAGTGGGGAAAGTTCCAGCTAGACTAAGGTAGTGTTGGATTAGCAGCAAACCATAGCACATCCCAGCAGGGCAGGAAATGCTTCATGCTTGGGCAGATAGAGGCAGGTACTAGCAGTGTATGTGTTAACAGAAGGGCTTAGATCAAATTTTGAGATAAATAGGGCAAAAGAAGCCATTTACTCCTCTATTTCATCAAAGAGAAGGGAAGAAAGGGTAGAGAATATTTTTTAAAATGGGAATAGCCCCTTGACAATTGAATATATATACTTAATTTATGACATATGTGGTCTTTCCTCCTGTTTCAGTTTATGTGATCCCAATGAAACAAGGGAGGGGTTTCACAATTGCAAAACAAGTTCAGAAACCCCCAAGGTAAGGTGATAATTTGTTTAAAAATAAGACGATAGTACTATATAGTACTAATAGTACAAAACCATTATCTGCAGATTGTCCCACATAGATGCTTGACATCATCATCATGAAACATTTTGCAGAAGTTATTTACAATGACTAATCTCATTAAGCACACATTATGTAGAAGATATTTGCTGTCTTTATTGCTTTATTTGTTTTATGGAAAGCATCAGGATGTTTCTATAGCAGTCCCAGTCACAAAAGTGTAGCAGGCATAATGTAGAACAAAATATTTCTAACTTGGTTATAGAAGTTTTCTTTAAGTTGAACCTTGGTATTGACCTTTATGACAGCAATTAGTTAAAGGTAAACTTTTGTAGAAAAACAAATACAGATTTAACTACTTAAAATCATTGCAACTCATGAGGTTTATGAGCAAAAAATATTTAAACAGAACTCAATACCTTCCTGGACATTATTTTAAAATTCTGTTTTAAGTGTTGATTTAGCCAGGCAACATTTTGACAGTGTCACTTAAGTTTAAAAACAACGTGCACTTCCAAATTCTATCATATTTGTTATTCCCGGAGGAAAAGCACTATTCGAGTATAGTCTTTCTGATAATATATACATAGCTTGAGGGTATATCCCAGCGGCGTTGCTACCCAAAAGCCACGTTTTCTTGTTACAGGAGATTCCATGCTAAGGCCAAACAAGAGCAATTTCAATGTTCTAAGCTTATGGTGATATGCACAACAACAAAGTTAGCTCCACTCTTTGCTTACACCCTGCAATAACTTGTAAATATGGTTATTAATTATGGCTGTTGAGAAGTATTTCTAGTCCTCGTAAGGTGAGTTAAATTGTTTTCATTATTTTTCTCTTAGATGTTCTGCAGCATAAAACAAGGCAGTGATTTAATTTTTTTAGAAAATCGAACATGTTCATTATATAAATTAAAAAAGGGTATGTGTACGTAACCAACCAGTGAAGTGGGGCTCAAGTGGAAGAGTAGGACTGTGACTCATGGTTCACTACTCCATGACACAATGATATCTAGAAACTGCACGTTAGCAAAGAGCTTCATCGTGTCTGGCACTGTAAAAATCTCTAGAAGAAACTTGTGGCTGAAGCAGTTGCAGAAGACAAAGGGTAGGAACTGTGCCTTGTTCGGCAGTATTTTATAGAGATGCTGAAAGTGAAATTAATCGGTCGAGGTTTGTGTCATCGGAGAGCCATAAATGCTTTGGAGGTACAGTTCGTCTTTAGGCTGGTCATTAAATTATGAAGGATATGTTTCTCTTGATTTATGGTAAAGGAGACCTAGAAAACCAGCTCTTATACAGGTGTCTGAATCGAAGATGTACCCCATACGAGGGGATTTTCTGTGCTGTACAAGTCTGTGGCAAAGTGGAGGCCTACATCAGAGACGCAGCTGCGAGACTTTACCTCTAGGCTACCCCAAACAATCAGTTTATTATAGCTATCCTTTTAGAGATAGGTGGAGTTGCCACTGACTTCCAGGCAAAATGCAAATGAACACAGGATTGGATCTGGACACAGCCCAAGCTGTAGAGGTGTTACAGCATCTCACAAAACCTTTTATTGTACCAACCACTTCTTTTCTTAATACCTTGAAAAAAAATGTATTTACCATAATAGACCATATGTCTTAGTGGCATTTTCATTTGTATTTTTAGATTGTAAGTCCTGTTATTAATTCAGTACATACATACTGTATAATGTCATTTACACTTACAGGGCTATAGAAACCTAAAGGTCTCTCTTTAACACATAAATGGCTGTGAATAGCCATTTTAGCGAATATGTTCCCCAAAGATTTATTCCTGAAGAGTTCTGAGTGTCACCCGTGAAGTGCCTGGGGGACCCCCCTTTGATCCTGTTGATGTCACTCATATGCCACTATAAATGAGCATGGGAATCCTGCCCTCCGTCTGGGGCAGCCAATATGTCAGGGAGATGTTGCACAGGCATTTCCGAAGAAATGAATATAAAGAGCTTCTTCAAAGGCTGACAGAAATTACTCTTCCCTGTGGAATACTCATTTCTCTGCTGTTTTGGACTTTTCTTTTACAGTTGCAAACAATCATGCAAATTAGGATTTGTTTGCTTTGTTTGTTTGTTTTGAGTGCTCTACGGAAGCAAGAAATATAAATAGTAAAGTGCGTGTAAACCATATAATTAATAAACTGTTATACGTCATGGGAAGACTATGAATTATAGGTTTAAATAGCCTATGTTTTCAAGGATTTGAAAACTAGAGTTTCAGTTGTCCATGCAAGCAGATCTGAATCGTGTCATCTCTTCCTGGGATTTGAGCCTTGCCAAAACCCAAAGCTGCTAGCTCAGCCCTATTTGTTGATGACTCTTGCAGTCTGAATGGAGCTTGTGTATACATCTCTACAGGTCGGTGTCCCCGCGTGAATTTTTCTGGGTGGGTATCTGCCTTTTTTGCATCAAGCATGACTGTCTTACGTGAAGTCACAGGGATAAATATTTGTCTGAAATGCTTAGCATTAATTATGGGTTCAGACACATCCTTTCAGTCATTCCAACAGTACCTATTCGTCTAACCCACAGTAGGTCCATCTCTTCTCTCTTACCTTGGATAATTTATTGTGTTTCTTTAGTGTTTGAACATCTTGGGGTATTAATTTGTTGTCACAGGACACTTGTGAAGAAGTTGGGAAAAGCTGCTATCCCCATTTTACAAACAAGAGGGAGAAGCAGAGAGGTGGAGAACATGACTACATTGTGTGGAAATACACTGAACATGTAAATTCTGGGATGAGTGCTGCACCCAAAGTAATTAAACCATGATAGAGCTAGTTAGTCCAAGACTTATGCCACATCTTTGTAAAACATTTTACTGTGCCATGCAACTTGTCAGCTCTTGGAACGACCATGGGGCTTCATAACAAAGCAGGGGGTGACAGAACAGGACATTATTTTATGGAAGGGGAAGAGACGTTTTTATAAATATTTACCATCATAGGTAATGGAGTAACTTCAAGAAAGGTTTTTGATACATTATTTTGGCAGCCTGGGACACCCCTTTGCTTTGTTATTTACCTTCAGTTTGTGAGATGTGCTCTAGCTGTAGAGCAATGGGACAACCAAAGTGAGCAGGAGCTGACAGATCCGCAATCTGCTCCGCCGTCACTGTCTTTGCTGAGAGCTGAGTTTCAGGGCAGCTACATTTAGAGGCTATGCAGTCTATATTCCTCTGAATTGTTTATAATGTATGGTGGAAACGTCTAAAATAGGGTGCTGTATAATTAAAGAAAAAGCAAAGCCACAGAAAAGCTGAAGCTTTTCCTCCCACAAATACATACTATGTATATGTATTTTTATACAGACACTCCAGTACCTCCTTCTTTGTGCCTCTGGCACCAGCTCCTGAGCTTACCCCAGTTGTACTGATCTCTGCTGCATAAATAACTCTCTGGCCCTGTCTCCAGCTAATCTAAACCTGTTGGTGTTCCGCTCCTATCCTTTTTGCTGTGCCACCTGCCTCTCAGTCTGACTTCCGTGGTACTCCCTTTGCTGTCACCAGTCTGGGATTTTCTGAGCGAAGGCTAGGTCTAGAATTATTTTGGGGATGGAAGAAGGAGTAAGGGAGTGCTCTTCCTTATTTTGGTGCTCTCTTTTCACCCACAGAGTAGTTCTCACATTTTCTTTTTCCATGTCGTGTCCTTACTTCTGAGGTACTTAGCGAGGGATATTTCTATTTGGATAAACATTTACTGGTTTTAAACTGTTTATTACTGTGGAACAGGTAATCAGAAAAAAACAGTAATGAGTGAAGAGCAGTGATTTCTAACACTGCATAGCCACCTAGAAATATTTAAATGTCGTGACAGCAGCAGAATGGCAATATTGGATTGAAGGACAGGGAATAAAACTTGGGAGATTGAACCCAGTCATCTGTTGTTACAGGAAACACTATCATGTAAGACCTCACTTAAGAATTTGGAAATGATACGCTGTCACACACTTCTAATCTCCACTGTGTTTCTGTGTTGGTCTCTGCTACTGCATAAGTATGATAAGATGAAGCATTAAATGCAAAATGCCACTATTGAAAGATTAGTCTCAGTAAAAAAGCCAGGTGAATCACTTACCTGGGAATTTGTAGTCTACCTGGATTTGCCTCTTTACTGTAAAACAGAATTGCATGTCCCGATCTCTTGCATCTATGCACGGTGGAGCCTTTGATTCTAAGCTCAGTCCAGGCCTGCCTGGTAACAAGCAAGTTTATGTCATGTTTGGCATTAGCAGACTGAGTCTCTTTAGATGGGTCATAAAACTTCAGACTCGCCATAGCAGATAGAACAAAAGTCCCAAAGGACCTCTACAGCTCTGCAGCTGATAGAATTCCATGGCTGATGCTTAAAGTGTGGTAAAACGTCAAGTACAGAGTGACAGTGCCCGCAGAGTATCTTTCCCGCCTCCAGCCATCAGGAGTTTAGAGGCTTCTTAAGTTTGAGGTTATGAATGGGCAGTTACTTTTGATAGACCAAAACTCATTAAAATAAGAATTAGGTAAGTGGAACAAAATTCTGCTGTCAGATATGGTAAAGTAAATCTGGACTTGCACCAGTGTAACAGGCCAGGGTTTCGTTGCTCATTCTCTTTCTTGCTGATAAAAGTGATTAAACTTTGAAAGTTTGAGTCCTTTCCTTTTTTTTTTTTTTTTAAATAAAGAACTGGTTTGATAGTAAAATCTTGGCATTTACTTTATCAATTCTTCACTGTAGTAAAGAAGTTTTACTTATCAGGTATATGCTTATCAGTTTTCTGGTAGTATATAGGCTTATTCTACTTGAATACACACTAATCAGCTATGCATTTCCTACTGTTTTAGATATGCGCATGAAGGGGGCTTTTAGAGATTTAAGAGGTGGTTTAAACAATTATTTTTTTGCTATCTTCATGAAATTCGAATTACCACTAACTTTCTGCAACATCAATTCTATGGAAACTCAGCATTTTCTACAATAAAAAAAGTCTTTGAGCAGATCTTCCAATTGTTATTTATTTTCTGTTGCTTTTTGCATATGATTTGTTATGTTGTGGCTATAGGAAGTTGTGGAGCTCTTCTTGTAAAGTTATTCACAGTGTTTCATTTCCAATTAACAGTAGGTCTTGTATAATACCTTCTTTTGTTTCAGTGAAATCATTGACAAAATTGATTTTGAAATGAAAGTAGAATGCTGTCCTCAGTTTAGCACCTCTGAAAATGAAAAAAATTGGATTAGGTTTGTGGATTCACAGCATTCACAGTAGTAGTTTAGCATATTGCACGTTTATTGGGTTCTTAGATGTGCTTAACTGCTGTTAAGCAGTAAATTCCCAGGAAATGGAGCTTATTAAATGATCTATTTACCAAACCAAGCTTGACATCTTTATTCATTCACATCTGATTATTTTACTACCTCCAAATGGTATTTTGGACATGGAGGTTGGATACTATTTTTTATTTTTATTTTATTTAGTAGTGATACACTACAGAATCACTACAGATTCGTGGGAGAGTGAGTTGTTTTGTGTTATGGTTTACAGGTAATTAACAGAATTGTCAGCTAATTTCTGAGTCCTTATTACTGCTGAATTTACATAAAACACACAGCATCATGGCTCATCTGAGNGAGTTGTTTTGTGTTATGGTTTACAGGTAATTAACAGAATTGTCAGCTAATTTCTGAGTCCTTATTACTGCTGAATTTACATAAAACGCACAGCATCATGGCTCATCTGAGGCAGAATGGGACTGGGATAAAGGATCTATGAGCTCTTCTGAAAGAATTTCCAAGTTCTGGTTTGCTCCCAATGCACCCTAAGAAAAATCACCCTGTCTGTCCCTTGGTTTCACCGAGCTAGATATACAAATACTTGCTGCTTTCCTAAATTTCTTTGAGATCTATAAATGTGTACAGTACTGCATAACAGTGTGATATGATTTCAGAGTCCACATTTAATTTTCCTGGGTTAGCATTAAAACCTTTTTATCTTGAAACTGAGGATGAAAGGAAAACTTACTGAAAAATACATATTTTACTGTGTTACAGAGCACCTGACATTATTAAAAAAAAAAAAAAACCTACACATTTTGGGTAAGACAACAGGTGGGAAAACAGCTTGTTATTTTGGGGGTTCAGTTTTTGGGTGCAAAACCAAAACATTCTCATAATAACATATTTTATAATCTAATTTTGAAAAAAGAGACTGTTTCAGGAATCTATGCATCATAGATACAACTTGAAGCTATCAGCATCCCAGGTGGTTTAAACTTCTTTGTTTGAAAACAACGCATCTCAAAAGCACAGAAAAGTAAATGTTAGTTGGTTTTTTAACAGATGTTCCATAGCCTTTTATTCAGTTGCTTACTACTGCAATCTTTATGTCTTTGTTCTTATTTTTTCTGTTTATTCACCACTGACTAAAGATACTGTCACACCTGCAGAAGCCTCAAATTTATCTTGCTTTCTGAACAGGAGCCAGAAAACCCTGACTGTCATGAAATTGAAAGGGCTGGCTAATAACAAATAGGTATTTGTTCTTGCCACTATCCTTTAAGTGGGATGAGCTACCATGAAACACCCTCTCTAAATGGCAGTCTAGCAGACAAGGATACATCACAGGACTACAAAGCCCTGGATCCACATAAGAAATTTTGTGTCTGAAATGCAGCTTAGACAAAATTTGAGTTTCCAAGCCCAAGTAGGCAGTTCATAAAGGCCATGCCCATTCCCATCCCTCCCTTACTCCCTGCTTAGATGACTCCAAGTTTTCAGGCACCAGAATTTTCAGAAGTAATTTTCCCATCCTTCTTTCATTTCTCCATGTACAACTGTCTACCTTTCACAGATAGGATAGAGATTTCCTCTATCTGAGCCTTATTTTTTGCTGCTGGTCATAACTCTCTCCTGGGAGGTGGAAATGTGGATTTGACCTCCAGAGTGAAGCTTGTGCTGAACTCTCAACTTCCACTCACAAAAATGCAATTATGAGCATCTCATCCTCCATCAGTCTTTTGAGGGGAAAAAATGAAGCAATCATCTCTACGCAAAGGGGCAATTTAGGCATGTAAGTAGGGTTGAGGGCTTTATGTGATGTATCGTAATCTCTTTTAGATGCACAAGTCAGGAGGCACCTGCAGTAGGAGACAGAAAATTTCAGAAATATCCTTTTATCTTCCTTCCTACTGTCATTCCCCTCTGCTTCTAGCCAACATGCTACTTTTTCTGAATTTTATTATTAGTCATTTTCATGAACTGCATTGCAGGAACCAGTACCTAAAGGCCAGATCAGGCAGCTCTTAGTGCCACCACAATTTATGGATCTGCAACTAATTCCATTGTACTCTTCTGAAAGCGTGGCAGAAATGTTGATGACAATATGCAGTATCACCTTAGAGGCACCAGAAACCACCTGAAGTAGTGAATTCATTCAGAATGGAGCCCAGGGAGATGCTGGAGAGTAGATCAGTGGTTCTACTGAAAAATACTTAGATTTTTAGTTAGATGCAGAGCAGTTTATCACATCAACATGACAGAGCATTGGTAAGCAAATAGTGTATCTTTACAGCTCAAAAAATGTCAGATTTTTTTTTTGGAAGAATGTAAAAAGATCATGTGTATCATGGACTTAAGTTGCCATTTCTTTCTGAATGTTTTTGCTAGGCTTGATTTGCGATATATTACATACAAAAATAAGGAGCAAACTCCACCTGCAACTACAAGCTGTGTGAACAGCAAGAACCTGAGTTGCAGCAGGACCTAATGCCTATCAGTCCAGTGCAAAGCTGCGGGACCGTCTAAGTCTTTGCAGGTGGACATTTCTGTGCTAATATGTGGAAGGAAAGAGTCAGGAACTACATTAGTTAAATTGCATTGCTTAGTCAAATCAATGCAGAGTTGTTAGAAAAGCTAGGTAATTTAAAATAATTTGGGAGGCTCGGCAAACTCTTAACATGGAATTTAACTGACCTGTCGCTCAGTTACATTCAACTTCCTAGGTATAGTAATATACATTGGCAAAAACAGCCTGTCGTATACTGACTGATCATCTCTTTATTTGACAGATTGACTGCGAGAAAAGATTTAGGTGCCACTGTGAGTAGCTCATGAATTAGATTTCAATTCCTTATAAAATAATTGAATAAATACCCGGAGATGAAATCAGTAAAGTCTAGAGGGTAATAGAAGTTAGAGTAAACAAGCAGTATGATTTTTATAGAGAACAAATCATGCAAGACACACTTAATTGCTTGTTTTGATAGAATTACTAAATTATTAGCTGCTGCTTATATTTTTTAGAGATAGACTTTCAAAAACATCGAGTCAGTTAGGCACCCAACTTCTGCTGATTTCAAGAGCTTGCTGCATTATCTTCTGAATTTTAAAGAAAAGTTCATGTTAATTGGCTTGGAGTTAGGTCTTACTACATGACTTTTTAGACCCCCAGAACTAACTGTGCCCAGACATATATACACTGAGTTGCAGAGGGATGCTGGCACTGCTTCCAGGACCAATATTATATGCAGACTGGTTTTATATTTTCATTAATGACTGTGAATTTAGGCTTAAAGCAGCATGCTAATGAAATATAAAGGCCAAAAATTCAGTAAGCCATGAGCAGTAATATGATAATATGATACTGTATAACAAAGACTGCCTCCAAAATACCTCATCAGTCCTGCTGCAAAACAAAAACTGAAAACTGAAGTAGAACTTTTCATGAGAACAACAGATCTTAAAGACTTTTGGTGGGAAATTCCAGATGCCACCTGGAGAAGAAAGAGAGTTTTGACAACTCTTTTGACAAAGAGTGGTGCTCCAAAAATGTTATATCATGCTGAATATTTTTCTGAATTCTTTCAAATTATCTAGCTACCCTGTGGACTGAAGCAAATTTAGGGATCACTAATGCAGATAGATCAAAGAAAGGATAAAGTAGCACTCACATCTAATAACACAGCCTTCTAAAACAGATCTTTTCTACTGGGAGATTGAAGAGAAGACACTAATTTGGACAAATAAATGCAAATCAGTAAGCTCATTTCACCTGTAAGAAGTCCTTGGAACTAAATATGGACACTTTTTTTGCCACTGTATAATTGGAAGTTCTCTAAAGATGTCATACATTGAACCTGTTCCACTGGAGAAAAGCTGAATCATAGTGGATAATTTAAGAGGAATCTAAAAGAAAAGGAGATAGAGCAGCTAAAGGAAACAGCAGAAAGCAAATTTGGCTGAAACTGACAATATATGATTCAAAACAGATGTCCTTAGACAGCCAGTGGTCAAGACTGAGGAGGAGATGAAAAGAAAAGAGACAGGAGGTAGTTCTGGGATGTTGTAGGGGAGAGCAGGAAATGTATGGATAAGAGATGGAGGATTGAACTGGGACCAATATATCAAAGATACTTACAGTGGCAACATGAGAATGGGGTGGAGAAAATAGGAAGCCCTTGAATGATGAAGATAGGAGGCAAAGGGCTACTGAATGGGTGACAAGTGATGAAATGTAAGTACATCAAGAATTGGGTTTTACCACTTGACAACCATCCAGGAGTTAAAGGAAAGAAGTGAGGTGTTTATAAGAATCATGGCAAAATCAGTGGATCTCTAGGAACTAATTTAAAGAAAAAAACAAACAAACAAACCCAAAGCATTTAGGCTGTGGCTCCTACAGAGTCCTACTTTTGGTAGAATTAAAATGCATGAAATTATTAACTTAATGGAGTCAGTGTGAGTGAGATCAGAGAGGACAGGAACGTTATCATAGCTTACAATGTTTTAATGGCAAAGAAAATAAATAAGGAGCGTGAAACACCTTTAAGGCTAAATTTCAGTAAGTTCAGACATTGATTTAGATGTGTCATTCTCCATGCTTCTAGTCAAGGGAAAGTTAAATAGAGCCTATGGAAGGGGAGAGCAATAGAAAGTTTTGTTTGAAAGGATTATTTGAGTCAAAACAAATTAATCTTCTCTATCAGTATCATTTTCTTGCAGAGCTGAAGTTTGAAGATGATGATTATCAGCTGCCAGTCATTGACATAATAGATACAAATGTAAGTCATCTAGCAAAATCTGTATTAGCTTGAAAAGTGACCTGAAGGGATAAATGGCAAGTAAATATTTTCACCATGCGTGTGTAAGAAAAAAAAAAAAAAAACACAAAGGAAAAAAAAAACAAGAAGAAAAATACAGGACATAAACTAGGGTTTCTTATAAATTAAAAACTAAACTTCTGTGGAACTATTTGTTGAACAGTCATTGTTCATTTAAATCCCATTGTTGTATACCTGTGGTCAAGATTGTATTACTATGTTTCTATTGCTTCGTATTGATCAACATTTAATTTCACTGTGGATAGAATTGAGTGTCTTTTTAGTTGTTCTAGTGTGTCTGAGACATCCATGCAGGAGGGCTCAGGGGAGATAATATGTGGCTCTCTTCTAGAGAAGCAGCTAGAGGTGAGGAAGGGTACCTGAAAGCATAGAAAATTACACAAGACACAGATGATTAAACAGGTGAATCCCACCCTTTATGGGCAGCAATCAGTACAGAATTACTCAGCATCCCAAGATCTTTGTGTAGCTTTAGGCAGTTGACTTTCAGTTTTGATACTGTGGATAACTCAATATCCCCATTAAACATTGTCAGCTCTCTGTTACAGTCCTTTTCAAATGATTTATGACTATTTTGAATTACATAGACCCCAACAGAGATTCTTAACAGACTTACTGAAAGCTTCCTTCTGTGGTGAAAATGTGTCTTTTATTCCTAGCCTTCATTTTCAGTTGTTGCCAAGCTGTTAATTCGTTGAAGGATCTGTCCTCTTACCTCCTGAGAGCATAATTTCTTTAAGAGACTTTGGTAAAGGATTGTATTAAATATTTTGGAAATCCCAGCAGAATAACCAACCTCATCTGTATGATTGTTGTCTCCTCTGAAAGAAGAGACTTCAAAAGTCTGTGGACAATGTCTTCCGTATGTTAAACCCAGCTTGATTTCGTTCTGTTTTGCCATATCTTTGTACTCAATCTACTAATTTATTCATTTGTATAGTTTCTACCATTTTTTTCCAGAAAAGAACGCAGATTGTCTACTCTGTATTTCCCTAGATCCCTCCACAGTCCTTTTTAAAGTTGATTTGCAAGCCTCTAGCGCAAAGGAGAAGTTAAGTTATGGGTTGGTCCTCCATAGTTAATACTTTACGATGTCGTATTTGAGTTTCTTCAAAACCCTTGGGTGACTAGGATGGCTTGCATGACTTGCTACTATCCATTTTATGAATCTGTTCTAAAATCTTTACTACTAGCACTTCAATTTAAGGTATTTCTTCTGTGACATGTAACTAAATATGCAACAGGGGCTGAAGAGTTTTGGAAAAAACACTAATCCTCATCACAGACAATCATTATTACACAGTTATGAAAGAAGAGATTATAAAAAATGTGGGGTTTTTTGTAACAATGAAAGATCAAATAGTTTTTGAGTTGTCCTATTGAAATGAATAAAGGCCAATGTGAAGAAAAAACCTAATCAATCAGGCACATAACTGAAGTCAGAATAATCCTTGGAGCATATAGTGGAGAAGAAATAAAAAGTAGTAGTGAACAGCCAACACATGGAATTAAAGGTTGTAGAAGATCAAAGAAGAGAGTCTAAAGTTATGACAGAAAATAACATTTGTAGTATACACGCTAATGTCCAGATTCTGCTATTTGGTGTGCATTTGCATGTTCAAGTCCACCAAGGTTAATTGCACATATATCCATATCACAATTAAATTGCAGTGTTGTTTTTTCAGTAAGTAAGTGCTCTGTTATGCTAGAAAAACTTTGATTCTTCGTTCCTTTCCGTGATTGTACCTTTAATTGAAAAACAACTTCTTGAGGCATGAGAACTACACATACAATTTGCATACCCAGACATCCACTAAGTTACTCTTAACGCGCTTGTGGTCCTGAAACCCCCTTGAACCTTTCAACTCAGATGTGTACAAATTATATCCACCTTGTAAGACAGTATATTTTTTTTTCTCTATTCATGTGCTGAGTGCTTGATGCAAAATGCACACTTGTGTTGTACCGATATATGTTGAAGTTGTCATTCTTGAAATCAGCCTCTGCAACTGTTGAATGTACACAGAGGGTTAAAGTAAATGCATAAAGCCCATTTCTGCCTGTAGGTATAGAGGAAGGATATTGGTAGAGAAGGTTTTACGATAACACATTGTTTTCTGGCTGTTAGCCCAGTGTTCTTACACAGATCGGTGTTTTGGTGGGAGGAGAGGCTTGTTTTCCTCTGTTGTTTTGTCAGTCATTAATTTTAAACTCTGCCTGTTTGTCTTGAAGTGGTACAGGAGTGTTCAATGAGGTCTGAGCACGTGCGAAGTGGTGATACAGGTTATTGCTCCCATTGCTCCTAATGCATGCAGATTTGGTCCAGGCCCCGTGCAAAGGTGTCTCTCCACCTTCATCTGTTATATTCCTTCTTCTGTTTGTGCAGGTTACATACCAACTTTTAACTGAAAAACATTTTTTTTTCTGTTTTCCTAGGCTGTCCCATGCCTTAAGATTAGTAGGTGTGAGCCGCATTGTTATCATGTACTCTGGCTGACATAATGACAAGGGAGATGAGGATACTTTGAAGGCCTCCTGTAATTGTTTCAAAGATGATTTCCTTCAGTGAAGGGAGGATTTGCCAGATTCCTAAGGTGAAAAAGATGCAGAAGCAAGAAAGGAGGCAAGACAGCAAGATAATAAAGGAGAAATGATAATAGGAAGGAAGAAAACAAAAAGATCATGAGAGTATTAAATGTAAGTCTGCTCTTGTCACTTGATGCTGACCACATCTGCAGCTTAACAAACATTAGAAAGTTTGATGGCTATATAAAGATTGTATTTTACCTTGGATATTACTGTGCTAGTCTCCTACTGACATTTCCACTTGAGGATGTATTGCTTCATAACTTGACCTGGAAAAGGTCATTAAAAATAGTTGTGGTCCTGTTTCAGAGAGTTTTTTATCCTTTAATGAAAAGAATGTGCCTGTTACCATATCTGGTAATGTTAAATGTGCCCATTACAGGGTATTCTGCTGGGTTGCTTGTATATGGACAACTGAGCTGCTGCTGAATGTCAACAGGAAATGTTGCTATTTACAGATGTGAAGTATCAGTGCATTAGTAAAGGTTTGGAGCTCTTTTGTACACGAAGACTCTTTATACAGAAATAAATCTCTCTATGTGCATTTATTCATGATCAAAACTCGTAAAAATATCACTCAAATTTGGCTAGAGTGAAGCAGGATCAAATACTGGATCTGTCCTGGAGTTACTAATGTTGAAAGCTTAGGTAAGACTTATTTTTCAGATTTATCTAATGATAAGTCCTCTACAACTTCTTTTGGAATCAATTCTTGATTCTAATATTCATCACTGGCCTGACAATTCTCCCCAGTTACTCAGCCAACATTTCTCCTTGTCTGATTCCTGAACCCCCACTTATATCCTCTTCCTTGCCATGTAATCCATACCAGACAGCAAGCAGGTGATAATTATACCTGTTAATCCTTATTTACATGTTATACAGAGATAAATCTCCATGCATATGTGAATGTGGGATTCTCCTTGTTTTTTTTTTTATTTGGTTTCTTGTTGTTGTTGTTCCTGGTGAGCAGTGAACTTAGACAAGGAGTGATTTTACTAATGACAGAATGGGTTATATCTGTTGGTTACCTTATGCTTTTGCATGAAGGAGAGTGCTTTAGAAATAAATATATTTATATTTATCTACTTATGTTGTTCTTGTGGTATTTCTTCAGAAATTAATTACATTCACCATTTAGTTTATTTGTGCTTCAGTTGTTAGAATTCTTGTAAAATTGGTAATGTCTTTTTGGAACGCTGAATGCTTGGTTCTAACATACTGACTGTGTGGAGAAGACTGTCACTTTTTGGTAACAGTCCAAAAAGCATGTACTGTGAGTGCTGAGTACTCAGCCCAAATTGTGTTATCCATTTTATATCAATGCTTCACACTTACATCTATATGTAAAGAGTGTTGTGAAAGAATCTGAAGGTTTTCTCAGAAAGATGAGATTACTTATAAAATGTTGAGGAAAAAAATATTGCAGCACATTTTAGTCTTAATGGCCAGATTCCATCCATTTTACAGAGGACATGGCTCTCTTGTGGTGGTCGACACAGATAAACTACTAAATAGGTAATCCTTTGTGTGGGTTACCTATGGAAAGGCACCAGAAATTCTCTTTAACTGGTTTACTCAGTGTCCTAGCAAATGCTAAGCCCCGGAATACAGGAGATTGTACTGGCTTGGACACATAGCCAACACTAATCTGTAGATCTTGAAGAGGTTGCAAGGAGAAGTCTAAGACATATGTAAACATGGGAAAACTTATTTGACAGACAGAAAGGATCTTTTCATTATGAATAGAATCTTTTAATCAACATTTGTTGCTAGCCCATAACCTGGAGACAGAGGATCCTTCTGGAGGCTTGGAGATGTAGGGTTAATCTCCTCATGCTAGGCACATTGAACACTTTCACTGTCATCTTTAGGTGCCATGTGAAAAGAAACCCTGCTGGTTTTGCTTCTAGACATCTTGAAAACTAAAAATGAAGGGTTAGTCAAGGTGGATGTACAGAAAGGAATTATTTAGGTACTAGTTCTAGGAGGGGAGATGCCAGCTGTGAAACTCAGTCTCAGCTGGAGTTCTAGGAGAAGGTTAAATCTCAGAGAGTGTGAGAGTTTGAACACAGCCTTTACAGGGATTATTGCCCTTTCAGGTTTCCTCTTGCTCAGCATACTGGTTGCTGTGATTCCCAGCCTCAGGTGCTTCACTTGTCCGGATCACAGCTTGCGACCAGGTGTCTAATTCTGGTTTTGAGAAATATGTGGTCCAAGGCCATGGTTGTGACAATGCTGAGTGTCACCAGGCACTTTCTTTTTCACAGATATCTGTATGGTGCCTCTCCTACTATATAAGCAGACATAATAGAAGAGTGGCAAAAGTAAAACCCAAAGGAACTTAAAATAGTTTTGTGTATCAGTAGCTCTATACATTATTTATGCATCCTTGAATTTTAATGAAGAGGAATGCCATTTACTCATTAGTAGAGAAGCCAAAAATACCCACCACTTACACGTTGACTCTGGGTTGTCTTCTGTTCCAGATACAACATTTTTCTTCCATTTCCCAGACAGAAGATATTAAATGTCAGTATTTGAGAGGCATTATTTTTGTTATTGTACCTGTAAGTAATGCAGATCAGCAGTTACTGCAAGCGTTGACTGTGATCCAGACAGTTCTTATTCATAGTCCCACTCTGTGATATAGTGAAATGAGTTGCAACAGTGCAATGTGATGTTAAAAGCTCCTACAGTGTAGCTGGCCAGCCAGGATGCTACAGGAAGGCTCACGTTTGAAGACAATATTGTAGGCTGACAGACCCTTGTCCCACTATGTTGTTTGGTCAGTAGGGAAGACTCAAGAAGCTTCTTTTTCAGTACCCTGAGTACAGGATCACAAACATTTGTATAAAATGCATCACAGATAGCCACGGATAATCTTGTCCAGGCTGAAATAAATGGCAATATTTTGTCTTCATTTAGATCAGAATGTTGCCTTCTGTCTTTGTTTCTTGTTAGGGTCATTCAGGCTACAGTTTCCATAGAGCAACTGAGCCAGTTTGCTCTGAACCAGCAAATTGTAATTTTCTGTAATTTTCCATGGAGCCATCCATCCTGACTTATTTACATGAGTAAAAGTTGTACGGGCAGAAAAGTGTTCTAAAGTGAGGCTGAAAAACTTTTACACAATAAGTTGTCTTCTGTTAAGAAGACTTGCATGACTTTTGACAACCTGTATGTTTGATTTTTGAAAATGGAAAAAATCTGTTGTGGGTAAAACAGGCTTGCCAAAGATAGAACATCACAGAATCACAGGATCATAGAATGGTTTGGGTTGGAAGGGACCTTAAAGATCATCTAGTTCCAAACCCCCTGCCATAGGCAGGGATACCTTCCACTAGACCAGGTTGCTCAAAGCCCCATCCAACCTGGCCTTGAACATTTCAGGGAGAGGGCGTCCACAGCTTCTCTGGGCAACCTGTTCTGGAAGATGTTTTCCTACTAACTTCAAGCTCACTATGTTACAAGAATTAAAAAATGCACCTGAGATTTTTTTCATCTTCTCAGTAGAACATCACAGGAACAGAGCCAGAGTAGCAGGCATGATTTTGAATATATATATATTTAAGTAGAAATGTGTATACTAGAAAAAGCAAGGGGAAGCGACCTTACAAGCTTGTAAACCAACTTCAGTCACTACAACCTCTGGAGTTTAATTTGCTTCTGAAAATGAAATTTAAGGTAGCTTTATGTCTAGTATGTTCAGCTGATCAAGGAAATATACTCTGTTCTTGGAATCATTTTACTAGACCTAAGCAATTTTAAAGCCACTTGTAACAGTATTTCATTGAGGTATGCCTTTAAAACACAATTAAAAATATAATTATACCAAATTACGTAACATAAAAGCGTAACAGGTTGGTCTAGGGCTAAGAGTGAAGGAATGAGTCTTTCTCGCCCTGGAATTAAGAAAAAATTAAAATGGAGATTGGTAGGAAAGGACAAGACATTATAAAAAGCATCATGAAATAGGTGAAGAAAGGGAATGGAAAGGGCAGAAAATATTGTAGTAGGCAGAAAAAGGCCAGGAATCAGAAAAGAAATGGTAGAAAGAGGCTAGAGGGGCAGGGAACAAGGAGTTACTATAAATATCTGATATCTCTTAGGAAGAAATATCTGTCATCTTCTTATATCCCTACAAATTGACACTTCTATCACAGTTACTGTCACTGATATTGTGCAAATGCTTCACTGCAAAAAACGTTAAGACATAGTGGTGAAAATGTCATTTTTTAAGTGCAAGTAAGGATACCAAGGTTCAAATCCTAACTGCTTACAAGTCACAAGTCTTAGTAGTTCTCTGTAACTAACAGCCCTAGAATTTATTACTTTGGGCTGAATTTTGAAGCCCTAAAGTATCAAAGTACTTGCAGGAATGAATCCTAACCTTAAGCACTCCCAAGGTCTTCCCATTGTAAGGCCATGTTTCCAGTTGGTTTTTACTCCAATACTTCCCGTGCTGAATGCCTCAAATAAAACCTGGGTGTTGGCAAATGTGCCAGTGAGGATGGTGGTGTCCTTTCTGAGAGGAGGTTTTCAAGTGAGTCCATGTTCTGCAAAGGAACAGTTGCTTGCATGGAAACATGGGTTTTGTAATCATCTAATATCTAAGCATTTGTGCAGCCTTACTGCATTATTAACCCATTTTTCAGTGTAATATTTATACCTTTATTAACTAACAACCCTTCTTCTATGGAATTCAGAAGGCAGTAGTTTCTTTTTACATCGCATTTGTAGATTAAAGATGAAAAACTATGGCTGTTCCAACAGCATTTTTGCTACTCAGTGCAGCCTTGCCTAAATAAGGATCTACTGCCAGAATTGGGGAGAAATTGTATGTGCAGTTGAGGTCAGAAAACTTATCAAAGAATTTCCATTTACTATATGATTACACATTAAAAAGGTCTAAAAATCATCTCCATCTTAGGTATATTAAAATAGACCTGAATACTGAATACTTTTGTGTCTGGCCATCTGATCATGTAGGTTCATGTTTCCATTAAAGAAAGCAAATGAGACAATGTATTTCAGCGTGGCTATCTCATGATACAGTTCATCAGCTCATTTCCCCATAGACTGTTTTCAAGTCAGACATAGTCTTAAATTCCATTGCTCAGATTTTCAAGCAAGAGTTTTTCTGGAGCTATATCACTTTCATCTGTACACTTTAAAATATGTAAACCATCCCTTCCTCAATTATTTGCTTGATTGCATGTAGTTCTGTTTCAAGATGAAACAGATACATAAGTGATTGTTTTTTAATGTTGCTGCTTTCTGACAGTCTTTCAGACATAGTATTTTTATTAATTGTTACAAAAAGGACAACATGCTAAAGACTACTAAGTTCGACAAAGTAAGTATGCACAGATAGTGCGTATACATAGAATGTGTCAGTTGTCGTTATGAGTTCTCAACTAGGTATTTTAGAAGATGCAAAACAAGAATTGACAGCATATGAAGTATGAGAAGGGTTTTATTTCAGATGGGACAAAATGGAAGAAAAAAACCACTGTCAGTTTTTATCAGTGGGTTTTAAAGTTCTGCTAAAACATAGAAAATAAGCAGTTACAGGGTTATGCTGATCTTTCTTTTTGTTTACTTGAAGTAAGCCTAAATTCTATTGATAAATTATCCTTTTGAATATCCTGAAGTCTGTCTGCAGTGAATTTCCGTAGTGCTGCATATTAGAGTGAGAACAGTTTGGAGCATTTACATTGAGAAAGGATTGCCAGAGGGAAAGAACCCAAATGGCACTAAAATAGTAAAGCTCTTAGGAAACTTAATGGTATAGAAGACAAGTTATTTTGCATTCCAGGCTATATACTGATCCTAAGTGCTATCAAGAAGCTAGGAAAAAAAGAATATGAAAATGTAGCAAAAATATAGATTTGGTACTTAAATTAATTGGAAAAACATGGACATCGTGCTGTGACTTAATTTTTCCTTAACCTACTCCATGACTTCTAACTGAAGAAGTAGACTTCATGCTGCAGTAGTTTGAAAACGTATTAGAAGCTTTAATTTGAACTGCCCGGGGAATAGATTGGATTGTGCGTGCTGCCCAGGTACTTGCAACAATTCTTGTTGTTGGCTAAGAGCTTGCCAGCAGTGTCTGGTCACACTAAGGAGGAAATCAATGGCCAGTCTGAGACTCTAAAGACACTTTTTTGAGCATATCAACTCCTTCCAGCACACCACTGGCCAATTGTCAGACACGAAGTTTCCAGTGTCTCCCCCGCAGTGGTAAACATCATACTGGACTTAGGAACTGGAGAAGCAGTGCTCTAAAAAGAGAGGATTTGGTTTAGGAACTAATCTTGAGCTACAGCAGCCCTTCTTTGCTCTAGGACCTCTCATTTTAGCTCATGGTGCACAGGCTAACATATTCATGAAGTACTCGGTCTGATCCCTATTGTAAGACCCAGCCCTGAAAGTCACGGAAATCGCAAAGCTGTAGAGGAGATATGTGTAAAAATTGTTTCTCTGTTATTTTATTCTTGGCTGTATGACAGTGAAGCACCTTCCTCCAGTAGTACTATTCTTTGTAATGTTTGTCCAACTCCTACCTCTGCATCAAAGAGCTCCGGTGGGTTCTTTGGCTATCTATCTCCTATCTTGCTGTGGACAGTTTTAGTCGTAATCTGAAGTCTTAACGTGGATGAAGATAAGGGTATAGGAGCACAAAAGCTTTAAGCATTTTTCTCATAGCAGTATCTTAGCTAACTGAGTCTTTCAAAATCTGTCTGAACCTGGTGCCTCTGGGAAAGGTGCCAGGAACTGTGGGTTCAGCCATAGGAGAGCATCACAACCGGAATGGTCTAAAATCACCCAGCACAGTTGCGAGAAAACCCTTCAACAGTTCAGGACATGGTTCAAGTCACCTTGTGTGCCCCCGCTAAGTTGTTTGTATCTAAATTAGTTCTGTTGTACCGGCACAATTAGGAATGGCTCAGCTTGCTAATGTAGAAACTGGAGCAGCTGTGCAAAAGCAAAAGTATTGGATACCTAGCAGCAATTTTTACTTTTGAAAGCTTTCAGTACCAAGTTTAAATACGTTTTATTGAATACAGTCACTGCAACAACAATCTGAGGCACTTTAAGCAAAATATATTCAGGCAAATTCTGTTTCATAATAGTGTAATAGTCTGTTGTGCGTCACTGCAGATTTTCACCCAAACATTTCTTCTAAATGAACTGTAGGCATTATAGGATGGCACTGTGATACTGACCATTAATTCTAAAGATGCTTGATTGTTACCTGGGCAAGTTATGCAACCTTGGCCTTTATCTTCATCTTTTCTGAGTCCAGAGCCTTTTATCATTTTTCAGGCATATTGATCTTCAATCATGCAGTAAGCATGCCCAATTTGTTCTTCTTGAGCTAACACAATGTGTCAGTTGTGCAAACCACTCTTCCTCATTCTTATTCGTACATCAGCTTGTCCTCTGAGATGAGATTTAATGTCCTACTGTTATTTTAAATGTTCTCACCTCTGTTTTTAAGCCTTTACCTACAGTCACCCTTCAAACTTTCAAACTATACAGCTATCCTTCAGTTTGACATTTTGACATCTCATTAGTGAAATCATCTCATGTAGACAAAAAGAGGCTAAGTACTTAGAAGGATATACTGGCATGACTATTCTATGATAGTTAAACCAGCCAATCTCCATACAATTTACATCAAAATATATTCCAGGATGCCAACCATGTACGAAAAGCATGAAAAAAATGTGTCGGTGGAGTTGTAGTCAATATATTCTTTTTACATGCAATTTAGTTATTATTGGCAGGATGGAAGTGGTACTGTTTGCCTGAAAAAAATAGGAAAGGATAAAAAAATTTGATATATTGTCAACTTGTGTAAAGTATTGTATATCTTTAGTCTTGATGACATTGAATACTCCCACTATTCTGTGTGGTGCAGTGGTGCTTGGCTGGTATTGCTTAATCATTCTAATGTTAATGAGGCTGTTGAGAGTAAAGATTTTATACTGGTATTTTGGCTTCACTACGCTAGTCTATTAATGTGTAATGATATTTTAAAGCCTTATACAAACCTAGAACAGATGCATTAAAAGCATCATGTTATTAAATCACCAAATCAGGGCGCAATTAAGATTTCATAGTTTTATTTTTTATAAAGCAGCAACACAGCACTTTAGTGCTCTATAGCAAATGCAAAGAAGCAAAGTCACTCAGGTCTGTATTCAGGTGGCAACGGGTAGCAGTCTGGGATGTAACTATTAAAATATTTAACTTTAATAGAGTGCTTAAGGACACTGGCTATGCAGGGTCACTGGAGTCAGTGGAGGCATGTAATTGCCTCCGAGAGTTTCTCCTGTATAAACTTCTCTCTAATGTCATCCTGCTCTCTGGCTTCTTCTTACCAAGTGTGTAAGAGACAAGTTTTGTGGCCTTGAAAACAAGTCTCTTGGTCTTAGATGCCACAACAGCATCTAAGTAAGCAATATGAATATGACCATCAAAGACCATACTCCACCCTAGTCCGGCTCATCTTCCTCTTGCACAAAAGCAGAAGGAGATTACAGTCCTTTGTGTGGAAAAAATGACCGCTCCCTTGTCATGAGACGTGTTCTGTGGTGTCATGCTGGGAGGAGAGCTGAGATGTTGCTCTGGCTGCTCCCCTTCCAGCTTGGGCTGAGAGATCTGCTCCTCAATAGTCACTCAGAGCTGCCGAGACCATATACAGGAATCTGATTTATTTAGATTCTGTTTTCTAGATTTGCATTGTGTGAGATAATACCACAACAAAATAACAACAGCCCTTTAAAAGAATGTTTATCAAAGGGGCAAATAATGCTGCAGAAAAGTATTAAGAGAGTAAATGTTGAATTTCCATCCAGTGCCAGGAATGTGATAACAGTTTTATGGTCCTTGCCATTGAGCATGTAAGGATTGTGTACCCATTCCTCCATTTCCTTGTAATTTTGGAGCTGCTTTACCTGTGCAAGTTAAATCAAAAACTTATAGGTAACATTTAGAGCTAATATCTACCCACGTATTCTGAAAGACCTCAGATTATTTTGAATTCTTTCAAAAAATAATTAAACTCATATTATTTTGTAAATATTGAAGTGTAGACAAGGGAAATTAGACTGCCAGACAATAGTTGCCTTAAATATTCATTACTTTGGTAAGATTTAATATTGGTAAACTCATGGCAATAAGGAGAAAGAGCTGGAAAGAGAGGACATAACAGGAATTCTTCAATAAATATCTCAGCCAGCCAGCTGGTCTGGATGAGCATTTGCACTTGCCTCCTGTCTTGAACACCAACCCACAGGGTTAGAGCAAAGTGTTGTATGTGCCTTCAAGGACTGCCCCGACACACTGTTGGTAATGCATCTTGCTGGATAGGAGATGGAGTGAAAGATGTAACGGTTGTTGTGCTGGGAAAGAGGAAGAGACGGAGAAAGAGGGGGTGAAGAATGGGAGAACAAAGTGGTTGATTCCTTTTGTGCAAACTGGGTGGTATGAAAGGAAGTCAAAGAAGAAAGCACAGCTTTAAAAGTTTGTTGTTCTCTGGTTGGCTGTTAAAAGGGGTACTATTTTTTAATAAATAAATAGTGAACATTTTTGTGTGAAATATAATTTAAAATATTTTGTACATTCTGCCTGCTTACTACATTATTTGTGTTCTATAGGAGGATATGAAATTTTGCTTCATGCTTCATTGAAGCGCATGATGCAAGAAAGAAAATAGAATTCAAAATATGACCAAACCTGTCAGAGTCTAAATTTCATTAATTTTTAGATTGTCTACAAAGGAAAATACATTCTTAATAATTCAGATTAGGGAACATGATCTGATCGCGCTAAATATGTATGTTTGTTAAATGACTTCCAGCACAGTACACAACCAACCTGAGATATGCAGCGCAGTTCACAGATCCTTTACTGACTGATTGTTCTCTGTTCATTTGCATGGCTTGATTTTGCACTGGTCTTTTTTTTTTTTTTTTTT